>JAJPUD010003418.1:106060-159658 GCA_023553655.1 Myrmecobius fasciatus
ATGCTAGCTGATGGTTTTAAATAGATGCTACCGACTATTTTAAGGAAAAGTTCATTAATTCCTATACTCTCTAGTGTTTTTAATAGGAATGGATGTTGCATTTTATCAAATCTTTTTTCTGCATCTATTGAGATTATCATATTTTTTGTTAATTTGGTTATTAATATAGTCAATTATGTTAATAGTTTTCCTAATATTGAACCATCCCTGCATTCCTGGTATAAATCCTACTTGGTCATGGTGTATAATTCTGGGAATGATTTTTTGTAATCTCTTTGCTAATATTTTATTTAAGATTTTTGCATCAATATTCATTAGGGAGATTAGTCTATAATTTTCTTTCTCTGTTTTTGTTTTACCTGGTTTAGGTATCAGTACCATGTCTGTATCATAAAAGGAGTTTGGTAGGAGTCCTTTATTCCCTATTTTTTTGAATAGTTTATATAATATTGGAATTAATTGTTCTTTAAATATTTGGTAGAATTCACATGTAAATGCATCTGGTCCTGGGGATTTTTTTTTAGGGAGCTGATTAATGACTTGTTCTATTTCTTTTTCTAAAATGGGACTATTTAAGTAATTTATTTCCTCTTCTGTTAATCTGGGCAATCTATATTTTTGTAGGTATTCCTCCATTTCACTTAGGTTATCAAATTTGTTGGCATAAAGTTGGGCAAAGTAACTCCTGATTATTGCTCTAATTTCCTCTTCACTGGTGGAAAGTTCTCCCTTTTCATTTTTGAGACTAACAATTTGATTTTCCTCTTTCCTTTTTTAAATCAAATTAACTAGAGGTTTGTCTATTTTGTTGGTTTTTTAGTAAAACCAACTTTTAGTTTCATTTATTAATTCAATAGTTTTTTTACTTTCAATTTTATTAATCTCTCCTTTTAGTTTTAGGATTTCAAGTTTGGTATTTGATTGGGGGTTTTAATTTGTTCTTTCTCTAGCTTTTTTAGTTGCAAGCCCAATTCATTGATTTTCTCTTTCTCTATTTTATGCAAATAAGCATCTAGAGATATAAAATTTCCCCTTATTACCACTTTGGATGCATTCCACAAATTTTGGTATGTTGTCTTATTATTGTCATTCTCTTGGATGAAATTAATAATTGTGTCTGTAATTTGCTGTTTCACCCATTCATTCTTTAGGATGAGATTATTTAGTTTCCAATTGCTTTTTGGTCTATTTTCTCCTGGCCTTAAGTTGCATGTGATTTTTATCCCATCATGATCTGAAAAAAATACATTTACTATTTCTGCCTTCCTGCATTTGATTTTGAGGTTTTTGTGTCTTAACACATGGTTAATTTTTGTATAAGTTCCATGGACTGCTGAGAAAAAAGTAAACTCCTTTCTGTCTCCATTTAATTTCCTCCAAAGATCTATCATACCTAACTTTTCTAATATTTTGTTTACCTCCTTAACTTCTTTTTTATTTATTTTGTGGTTTGATTTATCTAGTTCTGAGAGAGGGAGGTTGAGATCCCCCACTATTATAGTTTTGCTGTCTATTTCTTCTTGCATCTCTCTAAACTTTTCCTCTAGGAATTTCCATGCTAAACCACTTGGTACATATATGTTTAGTATTGATATTGCTTCATTGTCTATGGTATCCTTTAGGAAGATATAATTTCCTTCTTTGTCTCTTTTAATTAGGTCTATCTTTGCTTTTACTTGGTCGGAGATCAGGATTGCTACCCCTGCTTTTTTTTTGTTCACCTGAAGCATAATAGATTCTGCTCCAACCTTTTACCTTCACCCTGTATGTATGTCTATGTTTTATATGTGTTTCTTGTATACAACATATTGTTGGATTCTGTTTTTTAATCCAGTCTGCTATCTACTTCTGCTTTATGGGAGAGTTCATTCCATTTACATTCACAGTTAAAATAACTAACTCTGTAATTCCTGCGTTCTTATTTACCCTAGCTTATGCTTTTCTCTTTCTTATCCCCTTTCCCTCCTCCCTACTATTTTGCTTTTGATAACTACTTCCCTCTAACAATCCTTCCCCTTTAGAGTCCCACCCCCTTTTTCCCCCTTTCCCTCCTGTTTCCTTATAAGATGGGACAAGTTTCTTTTTGATACCCAATACGTCTATTATTCCCTTACAGCCTAATCTGATGAGATGGAGATTAACACAATTCTCATTCCCCTCCCTTTTCAACCATCAATCATTATTGCTTTTCTTTGCCTCTACATGTGATGTAATTTCTCTTATTTTACCTCCTTTTCCTCTTCTTCCAGTGTTATCCTTTTTCTACCTCTAATTTCTTTTCCAGTTTATCATATCAAAATAATCATAAAATGATAATCATAATATAAAATCATAAAATCACAATAATCATATCATAATAATCATAATGTAACAATAAATTCATAAAATCAGCCCTCATTCTATAACTATACTATAACTATATAATAGTTATATTATATAGTTATATAACTATACTATGCTAATAGTATAGTTATATAACTATACTATTCTATAGTATCTATAACATAAATATAGTTTTCAAGAGTTTTTTTTTCTTGTTACCTTTTTATGTTTCTCTTGTGTTCTGTGTTTGTAGATCAAATTTTTTGTTCAGTTCTGGTCTTTTCAATAGAAATAGGTGAAATTCTCCTATATCATTGAATGACCATCTTCTTCCCTGGAAGATAATGCTCATTCTAGCTGGGTAACTTATTCTTGGCTGTAATCCAAGTTCCCTTGCCCTTCGAAATATCTGATTCCAGGCCCTTTGATCCTTCAAAGTAGAAGCTGCTAGGTCCTGTAGAACTGGAACTCAAATTGAACACCAGATAGATAATTTTGACTATATTAAGTTAAAAAAATTTTGTACAAACAAAACCAATGCAGTCAAGATCAAGAGGGAAGCAATAAATTGGGAAATCATCTTTACATTTAAGGGTCTGATAAAGGTCTCATCTCTAAAATATATAGAGAATTATCTCATTTATAAGAATTCAAGCCATTCTCCAATTGATAAATGGTCAAAGGATATGAACAGATAATTTTCAGATGATGAAATTAAAATTCTTTCTAGTCATATGAAAAGGTGCTCCAAATCACTATTGATCAGAGAAATGCAAATTAAGACAACTCTGAGGTACCATTACATACCTGTCAGATTGGCTAAAATGACAGGAAAAAATAATGACGAATGTTGGAGGGGATGTGGGAAGGCAGGGACACTGATGCATTGTTGGTGGAGCTGTGAACGGATCCAGCCATTCTGGAGAGCAATTTGGAGCTATGCTCAAAAAGTTATCAAACTGTGCATAACCTTTGACCCAGCAGCGTTTCTATTGGGCTTATATCCCAAAGAGATCTTAGAGGAGGGAAAGGGCCCCACATGTGCAAGAATGTTTGTGGCAGCCCTTTTTGTAGTGGCAAGAAACTGGAAATTGAAAGGATGTCCATCAATTGGAGAATGGCTGAATAAATTATGGTATATGAATGTTATGGAATATTATTGCTCTGTAAGAAATGACCAGAGGGGGCAGCTAGGTGGAGCAGTGAATAGAGCACCAGCCCTGAAGTCAGGAGGACCTGGGTTCAAATCTGGTCTCAGACACTTAACATTCCCTAGATGTGTGACCCCTGGGCAAGTCACTTAACCTCAATTGCCTCAGCAAAAAGCAAAAAAAAATTAAAAAATAAAGAAACGAACAGCAGGACGATTTCAGAGAGGCCTGGAGAGGTTTACATGAACTGATGCTGAGTGAAATGAGCAGAACCAGGAGATCATTATACACGGCAACAACAATACTATATGATGATCAGTTCTGATGGACATGGCTCTCTTCAACAATGAAATGTTTCAAACCAGTTCTAATTGTTCACTGAAGAAAGCCATATACACCCAGAGAGAGGGATGTGAAATGTCGACCACAACATAACATTTTCATGCTCTCTATTGATGTTTGCTTGCATTGTGTTTCCCTTCTCAGATTTTTCTTTCTTGTAGATATGATTTTTCTTGCCCAACAATGATAAGTGTGGAAATATGTATACATATATTTGATTTGTCAAGTATTTTAACATAATTAACATGTAGTGGATATCCTGACATCTAGGGGAGTGGTGGGGAGTAGGGGGGTAAAAATTTGTAACAGAAAGCTTTGTAAGGGTTAATGTTGAAGAATTACTCATACATATGTTTTGCAAATAAAAAGTTTTAATAAAAAAAAAAAAGAATGAAGGACAACAACTAATCTCACCAATGAGAGAATGCAAGCTCCTTTAGTGTAGGGACTTTCTTACTTTTATCTTTGATTCTTTAACACCTTGCAGAGTGCTTAGTACTCAATAATATAGCAGGCACTCAATAAATGCTTGTTTATTTATTGATTAAAAAAAAAAGCCCCACTTAAGGCCCAGATGATCCTACCAGTACTCCTCCTTACTTGCAGGAATAGCTAAACTTCCTGATACCTTACTGTAATTAGGCACTCTTCCTAATGGTACTCTGCACTAGCTTGCTTGGGTCAGAAATTTGGGGTTCTATCCTCTTCACCTTAGTCCAGTAATAGCTTCTTGATTAAAAGGATTGGTCACTAGGCTACAAAATGCAACTTTCCCTTGACCCTCTGGCTCTAGCTCTTCCTATGGGAAGTGTAGACATGTAGCTCTATCTCCCTGGAGTTTCCTTAGAGAAAGGTGAAAAACTAAAATCCAAAGTTAGGAAAAATATCACACCTTCCCCAATCCTAAAAGAAATGTTTGATTCACACATGGAAATCATCACATGTGCAGGCCTATGGCACTTGAGAATGGATGTCAAAGCCCTGACTTCATCTGCTCTGTGGACATTTACAGCCTTGAAGGTCACATTGTAAATTTGAAAGTAAGGGACTACTGGGTCTCTGAGCTGGGGCTGGCTACTCAACAGAAGGCTATCCTACATCCATTCCATAACTTTTTCTTGAAGAAAGTATCCAACAATAAGAGAATGAGTCCAGGTCCAGACCTTGCCATAAGACATGAACCAAGAGGGAGAGAAAGTATAAAGGTGAGGTAAAGCTGACAATTCAGCAGTCCTACAAAATTTCTCACTTTTAGATTTTCTGCTTCAAGATCACGTCTTTTCACAACAGTATTCTTCAATTAGTATGACTGAATTGTTTCATGGGAATGCAGAATTGTGGTGAGGAATGGTGGATATAAATAGGCTATAAAATATTGGTAATGACTTGTGAGTGAAAAATGCTATAAAATACATCAAGAATAAATCTAACCAGAAAGAATGTTAAGTTGGACAATAAAAGTGAAGAATAACAAATTAGACAGCCTGTGTGCTGCTTTAGCACCTAGGAAATATTCAAAGAACCAGAGAACCCTCCAAGAAAGACTTAGAGAAATACTTGAACAAAATTACACAGGGATAAGAAGGTGTTGAATTTTGTACTTTATGAATTCATAGATACTTCAAAATATCAAACTCTGCTATTTCAAATTTAATGTACTCTATTATCATTCCAAGTATTATTGCCATAATGACGTACTTTGATTTTCCAACAGCAGGAGATTTATTAATAGTTAGAACAATCACTTAGCATGAATTAAGGAGCTCATGATTTATTGTTATAAAAATGTATTAAATACTGTTTTTCATAAGATTGTGATGTACTAATTATTCCTATTATAGAAGTCTAAAAATGAGAGTTCAAAATAAATTATATATTCATAGGTTAAGGATAATTAAATCTTGTAGAATTCTGCCTACTGCTTTCCACTTATCTTGCCTCTACAAAAGTAGGTGCTAGATATGATTTTAAGGATTGAAGATTTTGCCATTAAAATATAAGGCATAACTTTTCAGTATCATTACCTCACATATCACCTCTTAAAGTCAAAGATACACATGTATGTACATATATATGCTATGAAAATATGTACACATGTTTACATGTATATGCATGTGTGTATATATATACATATGTGTATGTGTGCATATAGGGAAAGAGGAAGAGGAAAGAAGGAGGGAAAGGAATACACATCAAAATAGTGCCTACTGAGTGCCAGGCATTGTGCTAAGTGCTTTACAAATATTTCATTTAATTGATATAGGTATTACTAATATATACATATATATAGCTGATTTTATATACATACATATATTTTTATCTGATGGTTATGGTTACTCATACTATTGGGATAGGGACAGAAAAAGGAACTGATCCTGTGATTTCACTTATGTTTGAGGGAACTCTCAGATAAGGAAACTCCCCATACTAAAGCAGGTCAGCATCTCCCTTCATAATGTAATTCTTAATGATTACTCATTCTAGTATACTATTTCAGGAGGCCCCAGCCATGCTTTACTGCACTCTATAATGCCCATCTATCCTCTCACCAACAGTCTTGCCAGGACCAGAGTTCATGCCCTGAAGGTTTTAACCCTTTCATCTCTGGGACTTCTATCCCCAGTCTGCTGTCTTGATTGGTGCTCTCTTTTCCCTGCTCATTATTTTAGTTAGATTTCAGCCATGTTTCATCTCACTCCCTACTCTGTGGACATCTCTGCACAGAGAAGTTGCAGGTTCAGTTCCAGAGTTTCTCATAAAGTGAATATTGCAAAAAAAAAAAAAGAACTCTAAATGTTTATTGGCTGTGGAACAGGATAGATGGATTAAAGTTCTAAAAATGTATTGACTAAAGTTTCTATTCCATATCATGTAGAGAAGCAAGTAGAGAAGAAAAAACAGAGATAAGCATGAAGAATTGATAGAAGACCCACATTTCCAGGGGAGACAAGATTCAATAGGATTGAGAACAAGAGTATATATAAATAGATAGATAGATAGATATGTATAGATATTAAATATAATATATTAAATACATGCAATATGTTATAACATTAAATATATGTATTACAAACATGGCAAGTTGAAAATTAGAGATGGAAGTATTAGATTTAAAATCATTTTGCATGTCATAATGAAAAGAAATATCTTTTATATACCATTCTGTTTAACAAAGGTTTACTTTTCCTTCCTCCCTGGAACCATTTGTTCCCTTACCTTTAGAGGTTCTCATCCTTATCTACTTCCCATAAAGTCCTAAAATTCCCTAATTGACCTGTATATTTAGCAAATAAGTACTACAATTGATAAAGTGGTATAGTAGGAATCAGAAAGACCTGAATTCAAATTTAGTCTCAGACTAAGTTGTGTAGTTTTGGGCAAGATAACTTCTATCTGCTTTAGTTTCTTGTACTATTAAATGAGGATAATGGTAGCACCTACTTCCCATGATTGTTGTAAGAGTAATATGAGTACTATGTAAACTATTAATGCTTTTTAAATGTATAGACCTGAGTTCAAATCCCCCTTCACATTCTAGCTATGTGACCCTAGACAAGTCACTTAGCTACTGTTTTCCTTAATCTACTTAATTGCCAAGAAACCTAATGGACAATAAGGTCCATAGAATAATAAATTGAACAACAACATTAATCCAATTTTATTTATTTATTTCATTATCTATTTATATTTCCCCCAACTTGTCTTTTCACAAAATCACATCTAAGTAAAATGATATAAATTTCAAAGGACCTAGGACAGAGCTAAAAACCAGCAGAGACTCTAGGGTTAATTAACACACTAAAATCAGATCAGTCCTACCCTCTTCTTTATTTCTTAAAAGTACATTAATTTTTTTTCATTCTGATGCATTTTGAAATTATCTCTTTTCATGGTACCTTAAATATAAAGAACTGATAAAATCTTCCATAAATATTGTTTATTTCTTTCTCATCTGAAGGATATAACCTATAGAGAAGCCATGTTACAAACTTACTTGTTTATTTTTACTCAACACTCAAAATAACCTTTTTCTCTTAATCATTGTCATTTGTTGCTGTCCCTGCTGCTGCTGCTGCTGTTTCAGTGGTTGAAATCAGAGCCTGCCCAGAGTCAAAAGCAACTGCTCCCTGACCTCCATTAAAATTAACTTTGAAAAGATTGACATAGAATGATCTACTATAAGCATATCCAATCAAGCATTTTTCATAGATTCAAATTTACATGTCAGACTTTGCAAATATAGATTTCCATAGAAATACAAAACAAGCAATTGTATTGAGCTTTTTAGCATTCATTTGATTCAGTTACAATTAATGTCCAAATTCCAAATGCACAATTGTCCAGTTCACAAAAAATAGAAAGAATTGTGCAAATCGAAAGTTTAGGCTTGGCCCTAAATAACACTATCTGTTGAATAAGGAATACAAATGATTTTTTAATTATTAATTTCTTTCATTCTAAACAAAGATTTCAGATGTCAAGCTATATCCATAGTATGCATGGAGATCCGTTAAGTTGAAGAGTAACACCTCAGAAACTGTTCACAGTATCAGTACCCTGTAATAAAAATACAACTATGTAAATTAATTAAATTAAAATACATATGAAACAGAAGGAAGAGCTATCAAAATACCCAGATCTGACACTTACTAGCTGTATGTGTGTGGGCAAGTAAGATTTCTGAGCCTCAATTTTTTCATCTGCAGAATGGAAATAAAAATACTCATGCTACTTATCCCATAGGATTGGGTTAGGACAGTGTTATAAAGAACTATATAAATGCAAAATCTGTCATTTAATAAATATGTGATAAAATGGAAATAAAATTAATTTCTAGATCATTAAAGCAATATTAAATTAATTAACATTTCATGACATCAGGTACAGAAAACCAGATTTGAAGCCAAGAAATTGAAATCCTATTTCTGACAGATACTAACACACACATAACCCTGGTCACTAAACTGCTCAGTTTCCCAGAAATCCCTATGTTTTCTAAAGAGAAGTTGTCAATCTGTAGTTAAATAGGATATTTTCTTACTAAGACTTTCCCACACCAGTGAAATCCCATATCTGGTACTATATCACCAAATTTTCTACTCAAAATTGTTGATTCAATAATCTTAATATGCTTATTGCCAATATACACATATACATACTATTACACACATATATACATGTTGTATTTGCCTAAATACATATGTGTATACATTATATATGGGTGTTTATATATAGGTATGTTATGTCCATGTACACATACAGGGCATATACATGTATAATAAACTCTATGTGTTCATACATATAGGTGTTCATATGCACATATGTGTATATATTGTTGTATGTAGGTATATATACTCTATCCCAGTATGCATGTGTGCATATGTATTGTACATGTGTGCTTGCATAGGTACTTTTGTGTATATATATATATATATATATATATATATATATATATATAGTGTGTGTGTGTGTGTGTGTGTGTGTGTAACTCTGTGATACATAAATGCTCTTCCAGCAATGCTGTTGGACAATAAATCATGCAACATCAAAATTTCAACGAAAATTATAGGTGACCCAAAGAACAATGGAAAAACATGCTATGTATAAAAAAATGCAACTTATTATGAATAATGTACTGCAAGAGGAAAAGACATCAATTACACGCACAATCTGAAAAGAAGATAGACCAATCATGAATCAATAACCAGTGATCAGCACAAATGCTTCAATGTACTTCCCTGTTTCAAATTACATAATTCTTGTTCGTGTCTTCCTATAAATCTTGCACAAAGGATTGATAAACATGATGGCATTTGGGGGGAGAGAGGTATCTTTCTCTAGTTTTCTTGACAATGAATAAATAATAGTGGGTACCCTATGCTGGCTATCCATCTGATTCCTCACTCTCTCCATATGATAATCCCACTTCTTTTCTCATGCAACTCATAACATCCTTTACTCCTTTTTCTTTCTTTCCTTTTTTCTTATTTCTCTCCTTCCTTTTTTCTTTCTTTCTTTCTTTTCTTTTCTTTTTTTTTTACATAGCCCTTGGTTGCACCTTATGCTTATCATGCTTCCCTTATACTTGTGATAACTGCAATCTTATTTTTTTAGGGAATCATCAGAGTCGATTGCCATCCTCAGGAACACCCATTCTGTCTAGGGCATATAAGCTGTAAGTAGGTTCCACTAGAGGTCTTTGGCATTCTAGAGTGCCATTGACCCCTTTTATTAATGGTCCTTTAGCATATCTAATAAAATGATTAATTGCCCAGAATCTATGTCTCTTGATATTCCAATTAATCCCTATGAACCTTCCTAGTAACAACTAGTTATAAGTGCAAACACACAGGAATCAAGGTACACAGGCTACTTAATAATCACCATAGACTGCAGAGGAAATTGGCCACACACATTTTTATATGTCTCTGAGTACTTGATTCATGATCCTTTGAGCATTTATAATCCTTTTTGTATCTCTCTAATCATGACTAACTCATATACATATATAAGAATAGCTTGAGGAAAATCTCCCCAGGCTTGAAAAGAAATAGCAAATAAATGCTGAATAGTATAAATTAACATAAAGTAGTTAGAGAGGAAAGGCCCTAACATTTGAGGGGATCAGGAAAGGCTTCTGGTAGAAGATAGTTCTTGACATACATCTTGGAGGAGGAGGAGGAGGAAGAGGAAGAGAAAGATAAGGGAGAGAAGGAAGAGGAGGAGAATCCTATGGAGTCAAAATAAAGACAAAAAGATGGGAGATGGAATATGGAAAGGAAAAAAAGAACAGTTTGGTTAGTTGGCCAGATTGGGAGGGGAAGATTATAGAATGATGTTGGATAAATTAAAATTAAAATTAATTTTAAATATATACATATATACACATCTGTATCTGTATATATATATATATATACATATATATATAATAAAGTTGTAGTCAGTTTGTAAAGAGCTTTAAAAGCTAAATAGGAGAGTTTCTGCTTTATCCTAGAAGCATTTACTGAGCTTATTGAGCAAAGGAATAATATGATCAGATCTACGCTTTAAAAAAATCACTTTGGCAGCTGTGTGAAGAATGAACTAGAGTGGTAAAATATGCAATGGGGAGATCAGTCAGGGAGAAGAACTTGAACCAGGAAAAGCAATCTTCTCTATTACTGAAGATTTATGGAAAGATGGATCAGAATGATTCAAGATAAAATAACTCATTTAGTAATCAGCACTGGTTAAAGAATGTATCCAGAGTGCTGAATCACAGAATCATTGCAATTTAAGAACTGCTGGTGGTTTCACTATATTACTCTAAAAGAAATAATATATGGGATATTTTCTTTATTCACAGACCTTTCTTTAGTGATCATCTAATCCAACCAACTACCTTTAGAAATGAGGAAAAGGATAGAACAGTTGAAATAACATTCCCAAGATTAAGCAATTAATGGCAGAACCAGTACTGGGCATAATGTTCAAACATCTAGTTCAATGATTTATCCATTCTTTCCATACTTTACATAGGTTTATCTAATTTCCCTAACTAGATTTCAAATTCTTTGAAAGCAAGGATTATCTTATCTTGGTGGGAGGAGGAGAAGACAAAGCAGGAAGGTTTTAGTCCAATGGAATAGGCTAAGAATGCTGGAAATGCAGAAGTCGACTTTCTCATACATTACACCCAAAAGTAAATTCAGGAGGTTAACAGGAGGATGAAATCACTTAATCTTTCGGACATTAACTGAGGTAATATAGTCAAATCAATGCCCAGCAGGTGTATGCTTTGTGAGTAGGAGTTTTGATTAGAGCAAAGAAGGAAAGGAAAAAGATGAGTGAGTGCTAGGTACTTCAGACAGTTTTCCCATGTGGCCTTGCTCTCCATTGCAACCTCAAGCACTTCCCTGAGTAATCAATAAGCACTTTTCAGTTTTAAAAATGCTTTCCTGGGCCCCACATGTGCAAGAATGTGGCAGCTTTTTTTGTAGTGTCTAGAAACTGGAAACTGAATGGATGCCCTTCAATTGGAGAGTGGCTGAATAAATTATGGTATATGAATGTTATGGAATATTATTGCTCTGTAAGAAACGACCACCAGGATGATTTCAGAGAAGCCTGGAGAGACTTGCAGGAACTGATGCTGAGTGAAGTGAGCAGAACCAGGAGATCATTATACACAGCAACAAGAAGACTGTTCGATGATCAATTCTGATGGGCATGGCTCTCTTCAACAATGAAATGTTTCAAACCAGTTCCATTTGTTCAGTGAAGAAAGCCATATACACCCAGAGAGAGGGATGTGAAATGTGGACCACAACATAACATTTTCATGCTCTATATTGATGTTTACTTGCATTGGGTTTCCTTTTTCTGATCTTTTTTGTTCATGTATATATGATTTTTCTTGCACAGCAAGATAAGTATGGAAATATGTATACAGATATTCAACTTGTCAAGTATTTTAATATAATTAACATGTAGTGGACTTCCTGCCATCTAGGGGA
Organism: Myrmecobius fasciatus; assembly: GCA_023553655.1. NCBI lineage: Eukaryota > Metazoa > Chordata > Mammalia > Dasyuromorphia > Myrmecobiidae > Myrmecobius > Myrmecobius fasciatus. The sequence continues at coordinate 118,371 of JAJPUD010003418.1, forward strand.
GGCGTGGGGACTAGGGGGAAAATTTGTAAAGGAAAGCTTTGTAAGGATCAATGTTGAAGAACTACCCATACATATGTTATGCAAATAAAAAGCTTTAAAAGACAAAAACAAAAACAAAAAAAACTCAAAAAATAAAAAATAAAAATAAAAATGCTTTCCTCTTCATGGATGCTCCTTAGTTTCTCTTATTCTGCAAGGACCTCTAAAACCTATGTTTGGAAAATGTAAAGGATCTCCTCTTATAGAAAAAGACTTTAAATAAGCTAAATGTTAGCATATACTTATCACCAAAAAGTATCAAATACGGTTTTTTTTCTTGGTATTTTTAAATTTTAGAGAGTTAAAAATTTTTTTAAATTATTTTAAAATCAGCTTTAGAAATCTTGTTCTTATATAACAGGAAACTTAAATCAGTGGAGTATAGCACTTCTTGGCATAATGAGAGGTCTGATTCCTCTGATCCTAAGTCAATTTGGTGTGATCACATAAAATAAGATGTAGATAATAATGTGCAAAAGAATTACCAAGATAGATCTACATCATTTTATTCCTTTTGATGTATAAAGGATTCTTCCAGATAACATGAAAAGACTAGCTGATTACTGACTGGCCAAAGATTAACAAAGAGGTCTTGTGGCCTCTAAAAGAATGAGCTTGCCAACTTGAGAGACATTCAAGGAAGGGAGTATCTTCAAAGAGCATGGTCTCAGGCAGCAAAGAAGAGGGCCCAAGGATTGAAGGAAATTTTAGCACTGATGGTTGAAAAGAGTAATCCCAGGGAAACCCAGTTAATGATTTGTCTGGAAGGATGATAGGCCCACAGAGAAGTGTTAGGATACCACAAGAAGATAAATATTCTAATGGAGAGAACATGTATACATGTAGGTTAGAATACAACCAAAGGCTGCTATGGAAGGGAGGGAACTGGTAGCCTGGGGATCAGAAAAGATTTCATGTGAAAGGTAGCACTTAAACTAAGAAACAATGGAAAATAAGGAAAACAATGGTTTCTAAGAGACAGAAGTTTTGAGGGGAGAGAGCATTTGAAGAATACAGCTATAGCAAAGACAGAAATAGTAAATGGAAGTGTCCTATTTGTAGATTAGCAAATAGACCAATGTAGCTATATCATAGAATGCCAGAACCGGAGCAACATGTAAAAAGAGTTGGAATGTAGAAAAGAGGTCAGGTCATGAAGATAAATAAATGCCAAGTAAAAGAGTTGGTATTGATTCTAGAAGCAATAGAATTTATTGAGGTGGATCCAGTGATATGACAAAAGGGTGACTTTGCAGAGTTGAAGAGAGAGACCTGAAGCAGGGAGACCAAATTCCTATTACAATATTTCAGGTCAGAGGATATGAGGGCTTGAACAAAGGTGAACCAAGCAAGTGGCAAAAAGAAAGATTCAAGAGATGTTGTGGTGATTGAAATGACAGAATTAGAAAAGAGATTAAATACATAAGTGAGTGAGAATGAAGAACTGAAGATGATCCTGAAGTTATGAATCTGGATGACTGGGAGAATAGTGATGCTGAAGAGAGTTTCAGTTAGTCAGTAAATCCATAAACATTTACCGAGCTCCTTTAGTATGCATGACACTGAGTGTGACAATTGGAGTGAAGATCTCTCAGGACCATAGACTAAATTAGACAAAGCCTGAGGGCCTAAGTTCCGGTTTCTGGGGTGGAAGGGAAAGTAGAAGGTAGTCTGATTTATAAGTTGTCAACATTCCAATTCCTAAATAAGGAAAGTAAAGCATATATAACCAATTAAAATGTATGCAAGGGAAAAGAGGGGTGGGATTGGGATTTTCTTTGTTCTGGACTGTATAAAGTTGCCAGGGATGTACTACTCCCCGGCTCTCCCAACTCTGGATTACTTTGATCCATTGTGGGACCACCAGGTACTCATGAGTTCCTGAATAAAGCCGTTGTTCTATACCTTGAGATGCCTCTGAAGTATTGATTATTAAGATGAGGGCCTGAATACCCCACACAGTTTTGGGGGCTCGTCCGGGATCCAAGGGATTCCTTGGGGAGACTGCGGGGGTCTCAGATCAGTGGTAGGCACACCACCGGACAATTTTGTCCAAGGGCCGCTGGTTCTGAGATATTTCCCTCCTCCTGGGGAATCCAATGGCCTGAGGCAGGGGAACTCGGTATAGAACAAAGGGAAAGTGAAGAAAGCGAGAGAGAAACGTTCCTGGTGCCAGCCATGACCCCAAAAAACTGCATGTGTGGCTCCGGGTAAGCACTCAAGATGGAATGGAGGCCTGTTGGGGAGGGAGAGATTAGCTCTCTAAATGTTGTTGGACTGATTTGGCCTAATCTCGAGAGAGCTCGGGAGGGGGGGGTTGTTTGGTGATAGGGTAACCTACACTGATATAGGAAGGAAATTCCTATGGGGAGTTTTGCAGTCCAGAAGAAAAATGAGGACCAGGACAAGGATCAGGGAATTTTAACTGATAGTCCTCTAGGGAATCAGTTACAAGATTGGGATAAGATCCCAAAGTACAATGCCAAAGAGGCAGAATCAGAGTTTCGTGTGTGTCAGAGATTTGTCTCTGTCTGATTTGTGTTAACTCCCCTCTCCTGAGAGGAGCGTCTCTTAAATGTCTGTGTAATTAGTGTTTGAGAGATCTCTGTGTGTGTTTTGTTGGAGCTCTGATGGTTGGTGTGTGTGTGTGTTGTGTGTGCTGGGTGTTTGGGAGACTGATAAACTTTAAGAACAGGGATTAGAAAATTTGGCAATTGGTCATTTCAATGTTAAATATGCTTGGGTTTTTAAATTTCTTATTGTGTTTGCATTAATTTGAAACTAGCAGGAACAGAAAAATTTGGCTATTTTAAAATGCTAGTGGAGAAGTTTTTTTTTCCCCCCAAAGCCTGCTAGAAGAAAAAAAAAATGGGAAGAGAGAGCCATAAAAGTGGCAATAAATTATTCTGTACAGAGATAACAGCTCTGCCTGGGGAGAGGCAGAGAGAGAACAAAGAAAGTGGATATTAATTAGTGTTGGAGAAAAAAACTTGGGAGAAAAAGTTTTGGAAACTGCAGTTTAAAATTATATGTGTATGTGTGTGTATATATACATATATGTGAGTATGTGTGTATGTGTGCATATATATATATATATACACAATCAAATGATAAATTAGTTTGCCTGCAATATTTAATTGGAATTTTTGGATTTATAGGTATTTAGTTTTTATAATTACTGTTGCTTTGTGCATGCTAGATTGTTTATTTTGGGTATAAGATCTTAGAAATTTGTCTAAATATTGAACCATCAATATTGTAAGAAAATTTTTAAAAGCTGTATTTGATTTGGTTTCAGATTAATGGTAGCTTGTTTTTAAAAAGTCCTGATAATTTATGTTACCTTCTGAAACATGCTGGGTAATCAGTAAACATTATGAGTTATTCTTTACATTTTGTCAACTTTGATTTTGAACATGTGTGTGAGTTTTGTTGAATTATTTAAATATTCACTTAATTGTGAATCTTGAAAGTTTTGAAGGAAAAGGAAAGGGAAAAGACAGGAGATAAGAGATGGCTTTGTATGGATGGGATACGGAATTAGAGGACGGAAAGAATGGAGAGTATTTTGTGTGTATTTGGGAAGATGGGAAAAGGGGTAACAAAATGTAGAAGAAAGTGAAGAGGATGCAGAGAAGAAAAAAGGTTAGAAAGGTATTTGGGAATGGGGAGAGATGGGAAGGAATCTTTTGGTTTCAAAGGTGAAGGTTTAATTCACCTCCTTTCTTTAAGAGATGAAAGGAGCAATTAGAATCTGGGGCAAATTGAAATGGAAAAGGAAGAGGAGATACAGAAGAGAGGATTGGAATCTGCCTTTGGCTGGCAGATAAGAATTTGGGGGCATGGCACCCTAAAAAGTTAGTTTTGAGAAGTGGGAGCCTGGAAGCACGGTATGGTTGAGAGAGATGCCATGTGGAGTGGGGGGGAGGAAGTGCAGCAAAGTGAAAAAGGGAAGTCTTCTCAGGAGACAATCTAATTCCCCTTCCCCACCATTAAGTCCAGTATAGCCGCCCTTTTTAGTGAACTGCAGCTCTTGGCTGATTGAAATATCAATTGATTATATTGTTTAAAGGAACAGCCTACATTTACATGCAATCTGATCTGATGGGTTTGGGGCTGCTCCCAAAAAGGCTGTAGGGATTCTTCAATTGGAGGAAGTTGATATATTAATTTCTCCATTCTTGAAAGGGAATTATTAATGTTAAATCTGAAAAATCCTTTTATGTAGAATTAGGAAATTCTGTATGAGTTTTAATTGATTTGTATTGAGTCATCTTAAAAATTGTATTCACTGTCTGAAGGGATTTTGAGAAAATTAGTTTTTGCCTTTTTGTGTCTCTGACTATGTTTCTGTTCTGGACAATATGCAATTTGGAATTTTTATGTACTGGGTATTTTAAAGCAAAATGATCTATAATGTTCACCTTATGAAACATGTATTTGATATGAAAGTTGAGTCCCAGAAAGTTCATGGGACAAATCTCTTATTGTTATCAATATAATAAGATAAATGCCTGTTTAGGATTTATCTGAAACTTTGGTTAATGGAATTTGTTATTGGAGGTAAGCTTTCTTGGGCTTGTAGCTAATGTTGTTTGGGATTTTAAAGTTCCACTTTCTGTAAGTTACTGGGACAATTACCTGGAGTAAAACTGAGTTAAGGCTATTTTATCCTGTGTCCTGTATGTGCTGAAGTCTCAGTTTTGATTGATTATATCGTGTTATGGCCATGTCTCTGTTTTTCCTCCTGTAACAAATTTCTGTAATCAAAGCAAGTGGAAATCAGAGAAAGTAGTTAGTGGAAGATATAGAACACAATAAAGTATATATTTTAATTGGCAGTCCAGCTCTGTAGGACTCTCTGGCTGCTGCTATAACAAACTTCTGGGGCTAGAGTTGCTTTATAGATAAAGAAACTTCCCTTTTGTGTGAGAAGAGTAGATATTGTATGTTAATGGAAGGCAGGGCTAGGTTGTCAGGTCTCTGGACCCCAATCCTAGACCCCTTTGGTTACGTATCAAAGATTTGTGTTAATATCAAATGGGTTTTTCATGTTTTGTGAGATCATGAGTGCTATATGGAAGGAAAAGGGATTCTTGAGAGCCAAACAATTCAATGCAGAGGTAATGATTATTGCCAGCTATCAATGTAGAGAGGTTTCTGTTGTTTTGTTGTTGTTGTTGTTGTGTTAACATCTGCACTAGTTGTGTGAAAGATTTTCCTTGTGAGAATTTAGGGCTTTTTCTGGAAGAGATTATACTGCAGAGCACAATATTTTGCCCATTACACTTGTCCTTTGAGGAAAGAAAAGCAAGAATTTTGGGAAAGTGTTTTTGGTATTTATCTTAGGGAAGGCTATTTGGATAAGAGGCATTTGTGATAGCCTCATTCCCCCCCCCCCCGCTCCTTAGCCCTTTTCTGGGTGGGTTTCTAGTGTCTGGGCACTTTTGTGTATTCTCTTCTGCTCAATTTCAGTCCTTGTGTTTTTTATGTATTTGTGAGAGTTGCTTCTTTCAGACTCTGAGTGATGAAATTCCAACCACTCAACCTGAGTCACCTGAGACCTGAATCTGACACTCAGCACCAGCTGCGGCCACCACCAGCACCAGCTATCTGCCCTCTTTAGTCAGACCCCACTGGATCTAGCTACGCCCCTTGTCAGCCTGAAGCAGCTCCAGAAGATGAGACCTTCATTCCTTTGTCCCAAATGAGTCTGGCTCTGACTGCTTGAAATGGGAATAGTGTGAGAAGAGCTCTGAGGCCTCAGGCCTCCACAGTGCTGGAATTCTGTGGCTGCCAGATGCCAATCTGGTCTAGGATAACTGGGTTTCCAAGATAGATAGTGGGAGTTGGTGGGAGCGGGTCTCTGATTCCTGCTCATTGTTCTGAGATCAATGTCCTGTCACTGCTTGCTTATGCAATAATTAATCATTAGAGTTCAAGATTTAGCTAAGTTCAGGAGTAACTGAAGTGGTTCCTGAAAGCTTCCACTAATGTGAGTGTTGGTTCTAAATGGAGGATGGTGAATGATAGTTACTACAGGGAGAGATCAGCCTGCAAGTCTAGTGGAGGATGTATGTTGGGGTAGGAAATCTGTGAAAGAAGGAGAACTGAGGGTTATTGATGATTGCTGTATATCGCTGTAAAATCCTGATTGGTTTCCCTATTGCTGTATTTTGGATTTAAGAATATGTAATTATTTAAAGGATTTTTAGTTCCAGAGTGGAAAACCCCTACTGTACTAGTCCGTTATGTGAGATGAACTTAACAACTAGAGCCCTAATTACGTTACCAATCCACAGGAACCTGCAAAAAGATATCAGTGGAAAGTACTGCCCCAAGGTATGAAAATAGCCCAACCATTTGTCAGTGGTATGTAGACAAAATATTGAAACCCGTTAGGAAGAAATACCCTGAAGTACAAATTATTCATTACATGGATGATATTCTTGCAGCATATATCAATGCAGATACTTTAGAACAAGTATTGGGTGAGGTCAGGAGTGAACTTGAACATCATGGCTTGAAAATAGCTTTTCAAAAAAAAAATATATATATACATATATATATATGTAGGTGGAATGTTATGGATTAGAAATAAAAATTGGGATCCCTATTGATCAGTTGCAACCCTCATATGATTTGTTAAGGGGTCCCAGTAAATTGAAATAAAAAGGATATATAGCTGTGGTCCTTGTTAGGGGACATCAGACTGGAGATTCCTTTATAGCAAAGGGTGAACCTGCTGATCCTGAGGAGATGGTTTTGATACCAGCTCTACCTTTGCACATGCCTCCACCATCATACACCCTAGATGAGGCTCTAGGAGCCCAGGAGGACGCTAAGGGTCATTGGTTCTTGTAAATGGAAGGGAGGTCCTGACCAAAGCAGGTATGAGACATCTAGTACAATACCTACATCAGGGTAGCCATTGAGATGTCCAAAACCTGTGTGATGTGGTGCTCACAAAATTTGCAACTCCTGGGTTGTACACATTAGCCCGGCAAGTGGTAGATGGCTGCCTTGTTTATCGAAGGATGAATAAAACAGCTCTCTGGCGGGCTCCACAGGGTGGAAGGCTCCCTGGCATCAGACCCTTTCAGAGTAAGCAGGTGGATTTTACTGAATTGTCCCCTGTGGGGACGTCTCAAACACCTGCTGGTTGTAGTGGACCACTTAACATCTTGGGCAGAGGCCGATTATCCCCTTTGTCATGTCACCCTTTGGTTGTGGCTAAGGTCCTCTTAGAACAAATCATCCCGAGGTATGGGCTGGTGGAGCGCATCAATTCTGATCAAGGTACACACTTGAGGGCCAAGCTTTTGCAATCTTTAATGAAAACCTTAGAGATAACTTGGGAGTTTCATACTCCATGGCATTCTCCTTCCTCAGGAAAAGTAGAAAGGATGAATCAGGAGATTAAAAGACTATAGAAACTCGGTTACCTTGGACAAAGTGTCTCCCTTTGACTTTACTGAGAATCAGAACAAAACCCCAGAGAGATTTTGGTCTGTCCCCATATGAATTGTTATTTGGTTATCCATGTGGGCCTTGGCAAATAGCAGAATGTATGAGGAGAAATGAAAAGGGAGTTCTAATCTGGCCCTGGTACCAATGGGCTTAGAGGAATTCAACTTGAAATGTCAATATCAGGATTAATTAGACCGAAATTCTTCTTCTTGCCTGGAAATGGCATGAATCATTTAGGAATCCAGTTATATGATGATTTGGAGCAAGAGAAACGGAGCATTGATACTTTTCTAATACAGACTGGGATACTAATGGATGGGGAGATATATGGCCACTGAAAGAATAATCTGAGAGTATGGACTGGCCTGGGCTCAAGATGGTATTTGGGGATACAGAACTCCTATTTATATTTTAAATACATTAATTTGACTCCAAGCTGTCTTGGAGATTGTCACTAATCAGACAGTGAAAGCCCTGGACTTATTGGCGGATCAGGCAACCCAAACCAGAGAGGCAGGCTTACAGCACAGACTGATTTTGGATTATCTACTGGCAGAGGAAGGGGGAGTGTGTGGGAAGCTGAATCTTTCTACTTGCTGTATGTGAATTGACAATAATGGGAGAATAGTGAAGGAGATTGCCAAAGATATTAGGGAACTAGCGCACGACCCTGTGCAAACCTGGAGTTCCCTGTTCAGTACATCATGGTGGTCCTGGTTCAATGGTAGCTGCTGGAAGCAGGTATTATGGTTTGGATTAATTGCTTTAAGTAGAGTAATACTTTTACCAATTTGTCTGCCTTGTGTAATACATATTGTTACTGGGATAGTACATAAAACCATAGCTGATATTCTAGGGAATGAGAACAAAACTCATATGCTAATGCTGCAACATCAAGGATGGACCCCAGTAAATAAAGAAGATGCTGGTGATGAGGAGGTCAATACTAGGAGTAACAGGCTGTTGCAAAAATTTTGGGATGAGAGTTCTTCAAAACATTATGAAATAAAAAAAGTGGGGACTGAGTGTGACAATTGGAGTGAAGATTTCTCAGGACCATAGACTAAATTAGACAAAGCCTGAGGGCCTAAGTTCCAGTTCCCAGGGTGGAGGGGAAAGTAGAAGGTAGTCTGATTTATAAGTTGTCAGCATTCCAGTTCCTAAATAAGGAAAGTAAAGCATATATAACCAATTAGAAGGTATGTAAGGAAAAGAGGGGTGGGCTTGGGATTTTCTTTTTTTTTTTTAATATATAAAGCTTTTTATTTACAAAACATATGAGTGATTTTTCAACATTGACCTTTGCAAAAACTTTTTTTTCCCAAGCTTTTCCCCTCCTTCCCCCCAACCCCCACCCCTAGATGACAGGTAATCTAATACATGCTAAATAGGATAAATTATATGACAAATACAATACATGTATACATATCTATACAGTTATCTTACTGCACAAGAAACATCAGATCTAGAAAGAGAAGAAGAAAAAACAACCTAAGAAGGAAAACAAAATGCATGGAAATATTCACAGAAAGCGTTAAAATGCTGTGTTGTGGTTCACACTCAGTTCCCACAGGCCTCTCTCTGGATGTATATGACTATCTTCATCGCTGAACAACTGGTTTGAATCACATCCTTGTTGAAGAGAACCATGTCCATCAAAATTGATCATCGTATAGTCTTGTTGCTGTGTATAATGTTCTCCTGGTTCTGCTGATTTCACTCAGCATCAGTTCATGCAAGTCTCTCCAGTCCTCTCTGAAATCCTCCTGTTGGTCATTTCTTACAGAACAATAATATTCCATAACATTCATATACCATAATTTATTCAGCCATTCTCCAATTGATGGGCATCCTTTTAATTTCCAGTTTCTTGCCACTACAAAAAGGGCTGCCACAAACATTTTTGCACATGTGGATCCCTTACCCTCCTTTAAAATCTCTTTGGGATATAGGCCCAGTAGAAACACTGCTGGGTCAAAGGGTATGCATAGTTTGAAAACTTTTTGAGCATAGCTTCAAATTGCTCTCCAGAATGGTTGGATCCGTTCACAGTTCCACCAACAATGTATCAGTGTCCCAGTTTTCCCAAATCCCCTCCAACAGTTATCATTATCATTTCCTGTCATTTTAGCCAATCTGACAGGTGTGTAGTGGTATCTCAGAGTTGTCTTAATTTGCATTTCTCTGATCAATAGTGACTTGGAGCACCTTTTCATGTGACCGGAAATAGTTTCAATTTCTTCGTCTGAAAATTGTCTGTTCATATCTTTTGACCATTTATCCATTGGAGAATGGCTTGAATTCTTATATATTTGAGTCAATTCTTGATATATTTTAGAAATGAGGCCTTTATCAGAATCTTTGAATGTAAAAATATTTTCCCAGTTTACTGCTACCTTTCTAATCTTGTCTGCATTCATTTTGTTTGTACAAAAACTTTTTAACTTGATATAGTCAAACTTATCTATTTTGTGATTAATGATGACCTCTAGTTCTTCTTTGGTCACAAATTCCTTCCCCCTCCACAGGTCTGAGAGGTAAACCATCCTACATTGTTCTAATTTGTTTATAATATCATTCTTTATGCCTAGATCATGAATCCATTTTGACCTTATCTTGGTATATGGTGTTAGGTGTGGGTCAATGCCTAATTTCTTCCATACTAGTTTCCAATGATCCCAGCAGTTTTTGTCAAATAGTGAGTTTTTATCCCAAAAACTGGGGTCTTTGGGTTTATCAAACACTAGATTACTATTGTCATTGAGTATTTTGTCCTGTGAACCTAACCTATTCCACTGATCAACTACTCTATTTCTTGTCCAGTACCAAATGGTTTTGGTGACCACTGCTTTATAATATAGTTTCAGATCTGGTGCAGCTAGGCCACCCTCATTTGCATTTTTTTCATTAATTCCCTTGAAATTCTTGACCTTTTGTTTTTCCAGATGAATTTTGTTGTTATTTTTTCTAGGTCAGTTAAATAATCTCTAGGGAGTTTGATTGGTATAGCACTAAGTAGATAGATTAGTTTAGGTAGTATTGCCATCTTTATTATATTCGCTCGACCTATCCAGGGCTTGGGATTTTCTTTATTCTGGACTGTATAAAGTTGCCAAGGATGTACTGCTCCCCAGCTCTCCCAACTCTGGACTACTTTGATCCATTGTGGGACCACCAGGTACTCATGAGTTCCTGAATAAAGCCTTTGTTCTATACCTTGAGATGCCTCTGTAGTATTGATTATTAAGATAAGGGCCTGAATATCCCACACAACACTGTGTGGATACAAATAAAAAATAAAACTAAGATAATCAAGGAGTTTGCAATTTAATGGGTGATGATGGCATAAAAAAGAAAGCCTAAAGGGCATGGGGAAGATTCCCCACTGCAGTGAGGTCCTAGTTGAGATTGTGCAACATAAATTTGTAGGGGATCCATTTAGTACATTAGGCTAATTCCTCCAGCCTCATTCAGTAGCACACAAGGAAGTAGATGGTAAAATTAATCTAAGGTTGGGATTTGGCAAGATTGGAACAGCAATAGGATAAGAAAATAAGGGAATCAAGAATAGAAGATAGTATGGAGTTGAAATAATTTATGAAAGGATTGAAATTGGGATGGCAAAAGAATATAGTGGAAGAAGACATGATTGCCTGAGAATATAAAAAGTGGTTGTGAAGTGTGGGAGGCAAGATTGTACTCACAGAGAACAAAGAATAGATTTGAGAAAAGAAATACAGAAGGAGAGATGGAATGATAGGAAATTATGATTGGATAAAAAATATTTGGAGATTTTGATTATGGTAATGGAACAAGGTCAAAGGTATGAGACTTCCTTTGTGGATATGAGGTGAAATGAAGAAATAGAACATAGAAGTTGAATTTGTTGAGAAACTGGTAGATTTTAGTTACTTGAGGGATCAACTATGTGTATGTTGAATTCACCTAGAATGAGGGGAGGAACTGGGATGGAGAAGAATAAGGAGCTAAGCACTATACTCATTGACAAAGAATAGAACATTTTTAGGGGGTGATAAATAATGGTTCTACGCATTTGGATTATGTGATCATTTTGGAGAGAGTAAAACTCAGAGGAGGAGAAATTGATGGATGAATGCAGTGGGAGAGAGTCTGGAAGTGACAGTGGGGAATGGAGTGTTAGGAACATTTGATCTTTAACTCTGGAACCACTAAGTCAACATACTGAGAGAATGCAAACAGACCTAAAATGGAAGGTCTGGATTATTTCATCATTCTAAAGGAGTCAGATCTCAATGAGACTCGGAAGATGGAAGGATTGTATGAGGAAGGAGTACAATATGAAAGGAACTTTGTTAATTATATAGCAGAAGCTCAAGAGGATACAGGAGAATTCTTGTGCAAATAAGGAATGGGACATTGTGGGAATAATGCCAAAGTTGATAGGAATGAGAGAGTGGGAGTTTGTTCTTTAGGATCTTGTGATTCTTCACCGGGGTGGAAGTGAGGAAGGGAATAAACATTTATATAGTGCCTACTATGTGCTGGGCAGAGTGTGTTAAGAACTTCACAAATATGACCTCATGTGATCCTCACAAAAATTCTTTCAGGTAGGTGCTATTATATTGTCCTTATTTTATAATCTGAGGCAAAGAGAGGTTAAGTGATTAATATGCATCTGAAGGCAGATTTAAATTCAGGTCTTCCTGACTCCAGGGCCAATGCTTTAACAACGGTTATAATACTCTAATTCACCTAGCTGTTGCTAGAGAGATTGCTAGGTATTACAACATGAGTCCAAGTAGGGAACTCATCATTGGAAGGGAATAATTCTGCTCAGAAAGAATGTGTGTTAGTGTGTTCTTCCTTTGTCCTCACTTCACAGTCCTAGGTTCCCAGCCTTCAGTCGGGTTTGCCTTTTCTCTATCAAAAGCAGCAGCAGCACTTTGAGGACTGGCAAATGATGGTGTAGCCCTCCCACTCCTACACACACACACACACACACACACACACACACACACTATGCCATACATATGCATTCACATATGATGGTGAAGCCAAATCTGCAGTGGCAACTCATACTTCTGATACTGCATAGCCATGGCTACCTTCTATTTGTCATCACATTGCTCCCTCCAGATCCTCATGGTCTCCTCTCACTGCTCAGCTAGTTGCATTGTCTCAGGGGGACACTGTCAGAAACAACTTTTTTGGTGATCTCTGTTAGATGCTGCTCTGCTGAATCACTTGAAATTCTTGGCTATCCCATTCCCCGACTGATGATAAATGGTCAAAGGATATGAACAGAAAATTTTCAGATAAAGAAATTAAAACTATTTCTAGTCATATGAAAAATGCTCTAAATTAGATCAGAGAAATGAAAGATTATAAGATGATCAATTCTGATTGATGTGTCCCTTTTCAATAGAGAGGTGATTCAAGTCAGTTCCAGTGGTCTTATGATGGAGAGAGCTAGCTGCACCAAAACAGAGGACTGTGGAAACTAAGTGTGGATCACAACATAGTATTTTCACTTTTTTTGTTGTTGTTTGCTTGCTTTTTGTTTTCTTGCTCATTTTTTTCCTTTTTGATCTGATTTTTCTTGTGCAGCATGATAATTGTGGAAATATGTATAGAAGAATTGCACATATTTAACATATATTGGATTACTTGCAATTTAGGGAGGGAGAGGAAGAAAAAAATTGGAACACAAGGCTTTGCAAGGGTGAATGTTGAAACTATCTAAGCATATATTTTGAAAATAAAAAGCTTTAAAAAAGCTTCATTATTGGCTATCTTGTCTTTAAGGGAAAGAAAGGAGCTGCTGAGATCTTATATCTTAAAGGTCAGGCTTTTTTCCCCCTATTTTTCCTATTACATTTTTTTTCTTAGAAAAGTTGTGAACTCCAAAAGCTCCTACTCAGATTTTCCAGTCTTGTTCACTCAGCATTTAAATCAGAAAGTCTCACTTCCTCAGCAGAGTCTTGGACCCAGGAACCAGTCTCTTTGGATTAACTATCTGTATCCTTCCAGCTATCTGGTGCAAGAAGAGACTTCTCTTCTCTGTTCTAAATTTTCTGGTCTCTGGTCTTGGGGTCTCTTGGCCAACTCCACTTTAACTCCTAAAAAGATTTACATTTATTATTGGTAATCTTTGATCTTTGAAATTTAGATTATAAACTAGGTAATGGCAATTTGTCCAATAATTATAAAATGGGGGGTTCCAGTTTTCCAAATTTTGAACACTCACCTTCTCCTAGGTAAATGATTGAATGGGAAAAAGAATCAAGATAAATTAAGTCCAAGAAATAAAATCATTGTTTCTTTTCCCTGTTTAATCCCATTCCTGGACCTTTCACAATGCAGCCAGTCCAAAGCTTTAGAGAGCTTTAGTGTCCATCCATGAAAAAGTCAGTTAAAAAATTTTCTTCTCTAAAATTATAAGGAAAGTAAAGGGGAGAAAAATCAGCCTGCTGAGTAATAGAGGAAACTTGGCTTAGTTTTGAGAGCTTCTCTTGGGAGTAAAGAAAGCATATAAATTGGTTCAAATTAACTGTGTGACAATAGGGCTGATAAGATAGCACAGTGGACAGAGTGCCAGCTTCTATCAGGAAGATGAGCTAAAATGTGGCCTTAGACACTTGCTAGCAGTGTGATCCTGGGCAAATCACTTAACCCTGTTTATCTCAGTTTCCTCATCTGTCAAATGAGCTGAAGAAGGAAATGTATCTTTGTCACTCTAGTATCTATGCCAGAAAAGGTAGTGGGGAACTAAATGGGGTCACAAAAAGTCAGACAAAACTGAACAACAATGGACAAATCATTCAGATTCTCAGCACCAGAAGCAACTCTCAAGAATTATGAAGTTGTAGACAAATTTACAATCTGCATCAACTGAATGGAATTTCCACACTGGGAGTTCTGTTAAATTAATAAAATCACTAATCTTCCTTCTCCAATGTTTTTCTTTTCTTCTTAATACAAAAAACTTGCAGACTGAAAAGAAATCCAAACATTTCACTACATTTTACAAGCCTCCAGGATGTGTTGTAGAAACTGCCAGTTTAGAGAAGTGTTACAATTATCTTCACAAATTCATGTTGTGAGAGTATGTGGTTGGGTGTTAATTATCATTTAAAATGGAATTCCCTTTTCCAACATGATTGAGCACTAGACCAAGTGTTATTTTAACTTGCTATCCTTTACCAAATTGCTGCTTTTTGAGTTATTTAGTTGCCCTCTACCGGCCACACATCATTTCACCAACTGCAAAATTTCTTGGAAAACAAATTACTCAGTGATCTGGGTTGTGATCATTTCCAGCTCCTAAAGAACTTCATTCAAAATTCACATCAATACAAATATGTCTTAGGTGTTGTATTGAGAGATACAGATCAATTCTAAGAGCATTACTTCATACAGTAGTTTATGAGAATAAAATCAGCTAAAGCTTATAAAAGTACTTTGTAAACTGCAAAGCATTCTACCTCTAAGATACTATACTTGTTTTTATCTTATTATTGCTTTCATTTTGGTGGTATTATTTGGTATTTTCCATAACTTGAATCTATTTTCTTCCTTCAAAAAAGTATTCATAACATAATTATTTGCATGTTTTTCCTTCTTGACATCATAAACTCTTCCAGAGCAGGGAATATCTTTTGCCTTTTTCTGTATTCATAGCACCCTAGTATTCAGTGCTTGGCACATAGCAGGTGCTTAATAAATATTTACTGACATTGGCTGTTAAAGTTATGCAGTTTCCTATATAGTCTGTAAGTTTTTTCCTTTTCCCTCAACCATGCTCTCCTATATGTTTTTCCATACCCTCTACCACTACTTTTTACTCTGTAGTCATTGAGTAATAGAGTGTATGTTGATTTAATTTAGAGGATCTTATCAAGTTCTTTATATTAATTCTCTACCTCTTCATTCTCAGCAACTGATTTTGCTTTATAAACTGCCAATCATTTTCCCAGTGGTTTTTTATATATATTATCATAAGCATCACAATATGGGATGACCAAATATCCCTTGGAATTATGTTTTTTTCATGCCTTTGGATATATGATGGAACCAATTCTACCACCTCCTTTCTTTCCCTCCCCAGGGAGGACTCATGATCTGTCCCTTCTTCTCTCTGTGATTTCTTTCTTCTGATTGTTATAGCAAGAGTGCCAAAATCTATGATTCATCTTCCAACATTGTGTCATTGGTGATTAGAAATGTATCTCACATTTGAAAGTTCTTTTCCCTCTTTAATATTAAATTTTCAGGCGTTCCCAGTTATCAAAGAAAACAAGAGTATGGAAAAAGGAGGAATGTCTAATAAGGCTCTTGCTTTCTCTTTCCTACAAATACACTCTGCATTGATTGGAAGAGTAGGTAGGAACCTAAAATATAAGTAATGAAGTATATACATAGGGAACAGGTATCCAAGGATATAAATACCTCTCACAGTAGAGAGTTTCAGCTAACTTTCTCCTTGTGAAATCCTCATGTTTACTCACTGCTGGGCTGGTCATTTTACTAAATGTCTGCTCTTCTCAGGTGCTTTCTCTTCCAACTTTCTATGTCTTTCTCTGATGCTATCTCTAATCTCTTTTGGATATGATGTCTCCAAAGGGATAATTCAATTGTAAAATGTAATGGCTGATGAGAAGGGTTGGAATTGGGCAGAAGAGAGAAATCCCATCCTTGTTTTAAGTGTTCATTAATAATGGCAATTGTAGCCAGAATATATCCAGATGTCCATCACATTAGTGGGGTCCCTTTAGAGAAACTACCTATGCAAAGCTTTTCTTGGATCCTCTAAGATTGCAAGGATCCACTAGAGAAAAATTAGCATTTTTTTCTTTTCTTTTAGTTTACTAGTGTTGTTTCTTTATGATTCAGGTCAGTTTCTTGGATAAAACTTGTGCATTTACACTTAAGTAAAGTTAGATATTACTCATATCAACTTCTATATTCATAATCAGTCAGTCATATAACAGATATCATTAGTCGACAGTCAATCAACAAGCAATAAAAATCCATTAGGTACTAGGCATTGTACTAAGTGCTGCAGATAGAAGAAAAAGCAAAAGATAGTTCTTGCTCTCAATAAGCTCATCACAGTCTAATGAGAATATTGTGATAGCTCATCTATGCTAATTTTTAAAAAAATTTTGAACAGATCTAGACTTTTGCCTTATTTTAACATGAGTCCAAAAAGTTTCCCTGAAATCCTTATGAACTATAGATCTGGATGATAAAATTTGCTTTATGGTTTAGAAACATTTAATAATTTACCCAAATTACTTAATCCCTTTTTGGGAGCCTACTTTCCACCACCACTTTGGGTCATTCCTGAGTTTGATTTAGTTTAAACTAGCCTGCTAGTCCTAGAGAGTTTAATTTTCCATTTGGAATGTTGCAAGTATTGGAATTTCTCATAACACTGGGGAAATGTTGAAGAGACCCATTGAAAATTTTTGTCCATCTCCAGTTAAAATGTTCTATATCTGGTAATTATTCTTGGAAAAATTTCAGGTGCTGAATGATTTGCAGGGACCCAGAGTAGTTTCTGCCTAGACAGTTTGGCTTCTTATGGGGGTAATTTTCAACCAAGACCAGCATTAATATCCCTGTTGGGAACCTTAATGGGATGGCTTTCCCTTCAAAGAGGGAAGCGTGATTTTCCTTTTTTTTTTTTTCTTTCCTTATTGTCTTTGGATTGAGTCAAGCCTTTATAAGTAGTAACCAATGCAAATTTCATGAAATTATGTACCTGTTAAATTGTATCACCATGTATATGACAGTTATGTAACCCCTAGATCTAACAGTGATAATAGGACTGAATCCTCATAGAAGAATGTTAATTTCTAGATTATTTAAACCTGTATCACTTGAACTATGTGACAAAGAACAAGAAGTATGATTCTTTAGGTCAATGTACTTAGGAAGGCACTGTAAAGAACACTGTAACTGTCCTTTAATGTGGGAATTTTATATATCAGTAAGTCATAGATCTTAGTCCTCCTCCTTTTCACCAGGAAAACAAGGATGGGGACTGAAAGGACCACTAGATTTAACAATTAAGAGGTCACTGATAACTTTCACCTGAATATTAAGGTCAGAGGCAGATTGCAAAGAATGATCAATGAATATGTACTATTCAGCACATATAAGTTAAACTATATTCTTTTTTTAAATTAAAGCTTTTTATTTTCAAAACATATGCATGGATAATTTTTCAACATTGACCCTTGTAAAACCTTGTGTTCCAAATTTTCCCCTCCTTCCCTCCACCCCATCCCTAGATGGCAGGTAACACAATATATGTAAAACATGTTAAAATATATTAAACTATAGTCTTGGGGGCAGCTAGGTGGCGCAGTGGTTAGAGCACCAGCCCTGAAGTCAGGAGGACCTGAGTTCAAATCTGATCTCAGACACTTCCTAGCTGTGTGACCCTGGGCAAGTCACTTAACCCCAATTGCCTCAGCAAAAAGCAAAAAAAAAAAAAAAAACAAAAACAAAAAAAACTATAGTCTTCCTCAAGAAACTATACTTATATGATATCATATCACATGCATTATCTAGCAATAGATTTCTTACACATCAATTTTATCTCTTCATTGTGGTAGAATTTCAAAAGGCTAAATTCACTAGAAATTGTACCAAAAAATGTATGACTCAGGCAGATTAGAATGACATTTCTTTTGGTACTAGTATCACCAGGTCAGTATCAATGTGATGTCCTTAATAAGAAAGGATTCTCTGGTCTTCCTGGCTTCTTAACAGAGTCTTCATTAAAATGCTGTGGAGCAGTGCAGGTGGGGTGATATTGGAACCAGCAGTTAAATATTAATGTTTCATGTAGTCCTGCTGCAGGTCTACCCTGAGCTGTTCCAGATCAGATCAATCATTTAAAAAAAATTCACTAATGCTTTTTGTCACTTCATTTGGCTATTTCCCAAGTATCCAACAGAGAAGCTTTGTTAGACACTAGCATATCTTAGGAGCCTTTTACATCTCCTCCACGATGACATATTTTTCATTATATCAGGAGACATTTTATTTCAGAATTCTAGTTTTGATGGCTTAATGATCTGGAGACAGACTCCATGAAGTTATTTTGGTGACTTTGTCATCAATAATTTAAGAAGATATGTTTGTCTTGCTGAATCTGCTGACTTACCATTGTATTTTGATTTAATTTAATTTAATCCTCAGTTTTAATATAATTTGTATAGAAGTCAGGAGACCAGATTTCTGATTTCTAACTTTGCTAGCACTAATTAGGAAATCTGGAGACAAGTTAATTTTTACCTCCATGTGCTTATTAATTTCTCCATTTGTAAAATGAAGATCATAGAACCTGTTAGTTAAGAGGATAATATGAAAAATGTGAAATGCTTTAGAAATATAAGAATGAAAAAAAAGAACTTGAAGAATTAATTTTTATATCTCAGAGACTGTGGTTCTTCAGAGATTCTCCATGGATCTCTGAACATAGGCCATAGAAAAAGAGAATGCTGACTAAATCAGGATGTAACCTTCTTTGCACTATCTACATAGCAACAGTTACCATGTATTATAATAGGCACAATGGAAATACTCATGATGCTCCCAAAGAAACCTTGAATTTTCCCCAGCTAAATATATTTCAGTATAAAATTTTTGTCTTTGAAATTAATGGATTTAGAGTCAACTTCATGAAATGATTTAATTTAATTTTAATTAAAACATTTTTTTATATCAAAAACATAGAGAGAATAAATATGGAGTACTTTAGCTTTAGCTTTAGCTCTTTCCATCTTCTTCCCTCCCTATGTCTTCCCCCAACCCCTTATGTCTCTTTTTGTCTTTCTTTCTGTCTATATCTTATATAAAAAGGAATATACTCCTAACCATGAAAGACAACTTCAGAGGAAAAAGAACCAAGCTAGGCAATGGTGTTGGGAAATTGTAGACATTTTCTAACAAGGAAGACTTGGCCTTGAAAAAAGCTCAGACCCTTATAAGTTCTGTGACTCTGGGAAATCAGAATGCTTCCTTGTCCTTTACCCTCTGCTTTCCTGGGATCTTTTGAGGAAATAATTTTGTAAAACTTTAACATCCCTATATCACTACAAGTACTAAAGGTGAAAATATAGTGGTAATTTTTGAAGTTTAACCATGCTAAAGCTGTTCCTAAGCATCCAAGTCACTTTTTGTATTTTATTTTTGAATGAGGGAAGGGCAAAGGAAGGAAGAAGGGAATAAATATTAATATAGCATTTTTATTTACCAGGTACTCTGCTAAGCATTATACAAACATCTCATTTGATCCTTACAACAATCTAAGGAAGAAGATGCTGAGGAAACTGAGATAGATCTAGATTAAATGACTTGCTCAAGATCACAGCTAGGAAGTATATGAAATCAAATTTTAATTCAGGTCTTGACTTGAGGGCTAAAATTCTACCAACTGAGCCACTTTGCTGTAGAAGTTTTTCTGGGTTGTTTGTTCAAATCAGCTTCAAAGGGTCAAAATCAAATATTTACAGTTTATTTCATACCAGATGGTCAGTTTTTCTGAGTGTAGCACTTTCTTGAATCTCTTCCAGTTGGATCAAGCTTAGCTGATATTACAGCTTATAAGAGCTTTGAGTAAGCTTACTTCCAGGCAATGATGTGATGACATGTACATAGAACTAAAATGCAAAACACATTGAAAGCAATTTTCTTTTTTAAAAATTATTTTAAATATCCACTTATTTATTTTATAAGATTTTGATTTTCAATTTCTTTCTTCTTCCCTTTTTCCCCTCCCCGAGATGGCAAGCAATCTTATACAGATTATGCATGCACAATCTTGGTTAGCACATTTCCACATTAGTCATGTTGTAAAAGAAGAATCAGACAAAAGGGGAAAAGCACAAGAAATAAAAAACAGCCACAAAAGCGAAAACAGTATGTTTTGATCTGCATTCAGTCTTTATAGTTTTTTCTCTGGATGTAGACACCATTTTCCATCTTGGGCCTTTTAGCATTGTTTTAGATCATTATATTGATGAGAAGAGCTAAGTCTATCAAAGTTGAACATCACACAATGGTGTTGTTACTGCATATGTTTTCCTGGTTCTGCTCATTTCACTTAGTATCAATTCATGTAATCTATCCAGGTTTTTCTGAAATTTGCCTGCTCATCATTTCTTATAGAACAATAGAATTCCATCATGTTCAGCCATTCTCCAATTGATGGGCATCCCCTCAACTTCCAATTCTTTGCCATCACAAAAAGAACTGCTACAAACATTTTTTATGTGTGGGTACTTGAAAATAATTTTCAAGGAGAAGGCACAAATTCCCAGTATTATCATTTATAATGTTCTTACTTAGCACTATAACACAAACTTGTTTTAAACTTGGGAGGATACATTTAGTTCCCAATTTTGTTAAATATATTCTTGTCATGGATTAAATCAAGCTTCCTCATTTAGCAGCAGGAGGGTGAGATAATGGTTAGGATTGTTCAACCATTCCTCTCCACCCCTCTTCCAACTATCAACTAATTGTCTACAGAAGATTCATGATATAAATACTTCCTCTCCACTCTATAAAATAGTATCAAAAAATCTATAGTTACCATTATTCTCTTTGTGTGTGTGGCTGCTGGGTGATATAGAGGATAGAAGACTGAGCCTAGGATCAGGAAGACCTGAGTTCAAATTTAGATTTAGGCATTTCCTTGCTATACGACCTGTTTGCCTCAGTTTCTCCATCTGTAAAATAGGGATAATAACAGCATCTACCTCCTAATGTTGTTGTAAAGACAATGGGACAATATTTCTAAAACAGCACAGTGAATGGCACATAGGTGGTGCTATACACTTGCTTATTTCCCTTCCCTTCACCCATGTTTTCTTTAACCCCCCCAACCAGAAAAAGCCATTATTGCCCCCCCCCAAAAACCCCCAAAACCCAAAACAAAAACAAAAACAAAAACAAATCACAATCCCCTCAAGGTTATATCTTATTCTTTTCTCTTGTGGTATTTAACCCCCAATTACTGCCTCCCAACTTCATTTCTTATTCATACTTATTGAAGTATGCTCAAAGCAGAAAAGGTTTGTGGTTGGAGGTATTTAAAAAGACCTAGCCATTTTGATTATTATAAATACCCAATTTAACTACAAAGGGCATATGAAGAAAGATGCCATTTTCGTCCAGAGAAAGAACTGATAAATAGAATAAATTTACATATATATGCCTATTTGTGTCTGATAGTAACCATCTCTATGATAGGGAAGAGAAGGAAGAAAAAAAAGAAAAAAAGAAATTTACATGATAATTTTATTATATATTGAAAAGGAATAGCAAGTTGTATATAATAGATTTGCAATTTCATGTGCAATCATCTTTTTAAAATCATACTGTGTTATGGAAATACTTGTTTTATTCCATAAATAAAAAAGACCAAATAAATAAATGTATCTTCCCCAAACCCAACGAGAAAAGTTCTAAAATTCCATAAAAGGGAAAAAAATAAATAGAGAATTACTATGTTGAGGTCTTTAGTATTAGGACATTTCAGTAATACATTGACATCCTTTATGTTTGACTGGTCCAAGTAGCATCATTACCAGAGCCCAGACCCTTTTTTGCTTCTACCTATATTTGCATTCTCCCAATTCCATATGGCTTTTTTTTTTTACCAGCTCTAAAAGTCTTTTATTAATTCTGAAAAGAGTTGGTTCCTCCTTTGAGTCTATGTTCTAGATTCACTGGACTAAGTTTTAATGTCCCTTCAAAGCATGGACTGTCTTCCATCCTCCAACGTTGATTCTTTTCTGATTCACTCTTTTTCTTTCAGAAATGAATAATCTGTTCACATTTTATAGTTCAGTCGCTTTATCTGCCCCCTTTTCTGGTGGACACAGTTTTATAGTTTAATACCATGCTATCTAATCCCTTTTCTCCAATGAAGACTGTCTATTAGTCTAGTTACTTAAAGAGATTTAATTTGATTATATCAAAATATTCTTAAACTAAAATACTAAAGGAAATAAGTAAATGTTTGTTAATATGAAAAGTTTTTGCACATAGGTGATTTTATAGTGACTCATGACCATGGTGATTTATTATAGATTTAAAGCTGGAAGGGACATTAGAAATCATTGAATCCAGCCTTCTCATTCCATAAATGAGGAACAACGCTGAAAAAAAAGTTAAATGACTTTCTCAGGGTTACATAGCTAGTACATATTGGAGGCAGAATTTAACTTAGGTCTTCCTGACTCCAAGCCCATCACTAGCTTTACCTAGCCAGTCTTCATACTACAGAATCATGAAATCATGAGATTTTTGAGGACCTAAAGTTCATCCAACTATTAATTGAACAAGAATCTCCCTTTAAACATTGTTGATGAAGAATTATCCAGTCTCTGCCTGAAGACCTTCAATGAGGGGATGGCCTTGATGCCCTCCATTTTGGAATAGATGTAATTGTTTTGACCCCTTTTTTTTTACTCCAGTCAATCAGAATAAGTATTATCTATTCTACAAGATAGTCTTTTATCTATTTAGAGATAGTTATTATTCTTTAAGAGATAGGTTTATTCTTCTTTAAGCTTACTATCACCAATTTCTTTCACTGATACCCATATAGTACACATTACTTTGGCTTTTTTCTTCTGGATCTTCTCTAGTTTATTAATATCCTTCCTACTTAGAACTTTGGAATCAATGCCATGACATGGGAGACACTTGATGCTTTGATCATCCAATGTGAAGCGCAGCAGCAATGAAACTCTGTGAGCAAAAAAGAATTGTAGTACATAAGTTTATTTATGTTTAGGAATTGACCTGTGGTATTACCTTCTTTGATTTGGTCTCATCAGCTACAGTTGGTTACCCTGTGACTCCAACTTAAGTGATGTCATTTTTAGTTATCTTTGAGAATAAAGGACAGCCAATCAATCAGTCCTTCCCAAAATGTGATAATTGTAACAATCAATACAATATTTCAAATGTGGTCCAGAATTTGGCAATGTCACTGCTCTAGACAGGACCCTATGCTACCCTTCATGCATATTATTAGATTTAAATGTTACCTTTCCTGGTCACCATATTATACTCATTACTTATATTGAATTTGCAAACCTCTACAACTTCTAATTCATTTTCAGAGAAACTATTGTCTAGACAGAGTATTGTTAGCTTATTCTTATAAAGTTAACTTTCTTTTTTTAAATTTAATTTTATTTATTTTTTATTAAAGTTTTTTATTTGCATAGCATATGTATGGGTAGTTCTTCAACATTGACCCTTACAAAGCTTTCCGTTTCCCCTCCCCTCCGCTAGATAGCAGGAAGTCCACTACATGTTAATTATATTAAAATACTTGACAAATTGAATATATGTATACATATTTCCACACTTATCATTGTTGTGCAAGAAAAATCATATCTACACAAAAGATATATCAGATAAAGGAAACACAATGCAAGCAAACATCAATAGAGAACATGAAAATGTTATGTTGTGGTCCATATTTCATATCCCTCTCTCTGGGTGTATATGGCTTTCTTCACTGAACAATTGGAAGTGGTTTGAAACATTTCATTGTTGAAGAAAGCCATGTCCATCAGAATTGATCATCATATAGTCTTGTTGTTGCTGTGTATAATGTTCTCCTGGTTCTGCTCATTTCACTCAGCATCAGTCCATGCAAGTCCCTCCAGGACTCTCTGAAATCGTCCTGCTGGTTGTTTCTCACAGAACAATAATATTCCATAACATTCATATACCATAACTTATTCAGCCATTCTCCAGCTGATGGGCATCCATTCAGTTTCCAGTTTCTAGCCACTACAAAAAGGGCTGCCACAAACATTCTTACACATGTGGGGCCCTTTCCTTCTAAAGTTAACTTTCTGAATCCAAATATGAAACTTGGATTCATTTATTGCTATTTAATGTCATCTATTAAATTCAATCCAACATTCCAGACTGTCAAGAAATTTTCAGATCCTAAGTATGGTTATCCCTTCTATTAAGTCTTTTCAATGCTAGAAAATTATGTAAATTTCATAAATAGACCATCTGTTCTACTCTTGTTTTTCTAAGTGAAAGCTAATTTAGTTATTGTTGAATAAAATACTGTTAATTGAACAAGTATTATAGTATAGAACAGATTTGAATGGAAAAAGTGGTCAACCTCCTTGGGAAATAGTTTTAATTTTTGTTGAACTAATTGGGTGATCCTTGGGAAAGTCTTGTCAATTCCAGAGTTTCATTTTCTTCCCCTGAAAAATGAGGGTGTTATAGGAGTCATAGACTCT
This sequence comes from Myrmecobius fasciatus, assembly GCA_023553655.1. Lineage (NCBI taxonomy): Eukaryota > Metazoa > Chordata > Mammalia > Dasyuromorphia > Myrmecobiidae > Myrmecobius > Myrmecobius fasciatus. Next base: position 143,171 of record JAJPUD010003418.1, read on the forward strand.
TAGAGTTGTTAAGGACCCATCAGTTAATCCAAGCCAAGGCAAGAGTGTGAAATTCCTCTACAACATTCCTGACTAGATATTCAAAAAGGTTTATTCTGGCCCTGACAATTTTAGCATTCTATGAGTTCTACTATTTCATAATTGATGGCAGTTAAGTTTGATGGGACTAAAGTTTTTTTGAGATATTTATAAAAAATGATAAGGTGGTATGTCTTACCTACATCAGACAACAATTTTTATTTATTTATTTATTTATATTAAAACTTTTTATTTGCAAAACATATGTATGGGTAATTCTTCAACATTAATCCTTACAAAGCTTTCTGTTACAAATTCCTCCCCCTACTCCTCACCCCTCCCCTAGATGGCAGGAAATCCACTACATGTTAATTATGTTAAAATACTTGACAAATTGAATATATGTATACATATTTCCACACTTATCATTAACAATTTTTATTTTTTTAAAAGAATTTCAGTAAATTACTTGCATGGTATTGATGCCACTTATTACAAATGAACCATTTTTTCAAAAGCTGAATTTTACTCAGCATAGTTCCAGAATTCATTCTCTTCACCAGTTAATTACACCTTTGCCTCCAATTAGTCACTATTATATTACAAATTAGAGGCAGCATTACACAGTGGATAGAAAGCTGGCCTCAGAACCAAAACAATGCGAGTCCTAGTCCTGTTGTTACCATCATAGACTGGCTATATGATTATGCATTAAATACTTCACCTCTTGGCACTTTAAGAAACTCTCTAAAATGATCAAGACAAAGAAAGTATCAATCATCATTACTAGAGAAAATTTCCTCATCTGAAAGTTTTTAATACTAGGGGTGTAAATCTGGTTCTTTATATCTTTATATTACAAATATCTCCAAAATCCAGTGATTCATCTCCACCAGAGCTGATACAAACTACAACCAATTTTTAGTAGAAGAGCTTGATAGACCTCTCAGCACATCTTTCAAGGAGCAAGGGTTATTTCAATTCTATGATGAGTGGAACTTTATCAGAGGTATCTTAAATTAGTGAAACTTTAGTAATATGGAACTTCAGTAATATAATTAAATACAAATCATATTTATTTAAATGACTTTGTGTTTTCAACAGTGCAAGCATGCATATTATTAGGTTTAATATGTTACCTTTCCTGGCCACCATATTATGCTCATTACTTATTGAACTTGCAAACCTCTACAACTTCTAATTCATTTTCAGAGGAACTACTGTCTAGACAGTGTTGTTATTTTATTCTTATGAAGTTAACTTTCTGAATCCAATTATGAAACTTGGATTCATTTATTCCTATTTAATGTCATCTATTAGATTCAATCCAAGCATTACATCTACAGATATAAATTGCAATCCAATCATACCTTTCTATCCAGTAAAATTTTTAATATTGTTTTTTCATTGTCATCCATGGAGTATTCGTCCAAGGTACTGGATGCTTTCTTTTAGTTAATTTAGAGTCTCAGGGTTCAAGTTCTACTTCTGATGAGTACTAGCTATGTGATCTTGGGCAAAGCACCTAATTTCTCAGTATCCTAGATTATTTTCTAAGATTATAATTTTTAGATCAGATGTCAATTTGCTTTAATAGTTGCAGTTTCCTCATCAAGATTTCTTTACCCAATGAAATTCATAGGTCTGATCCAAATACACACACATACATACATTTACTGAATGTAGTTAATAATCTTACATAAATAAGTCTTTATATTTACATTATATATCTTACACTATTATATTAGGTAATATGTGATATATCTTTATATTTATTTTATACATATATATGCCATATGGATGTCATAGAATATGTAACTTGTGTATATTTCTACTCTTCTATAATTTCTCTCAGTTACAATATAATTCTGACTAATTTCAGACAAGATTAGAATTAATTGGTGAATTTGTATTATGGAATGTATACACACACTCACACATACACACCTTTCCACACTTCTCAATGGGCTGCTTTCCAAATGCATGTCAGGAAAGCAACATGCGTTGTTGTTGTTATTGTTTTAAATCTACTTTGTTTTTTCACAGTAGATGGTTAAAGTAATCTCTTTTTAGTTACAGTGGATTTCATGGGGGAGGCTTTGATCCTGAGGTTTGATGCAACTAGTACAAGATTATCTTGGGATAGGAATATTTGAAGCACTAATAAGGAAGCCTTTTTTGTACTCTGTGGAGGACATCTTCCATAAAACTGGTGAACACCTTAGGTGAACATATGTCTCCCAGTTTTATGCCTGGCTTGATGTCAATGTTCAGTTGGTTGTTGAAGAAAATTATCTATGCAGTTGCATCTGTCATAGAATCTTATGTAATTTTAACATATGCGTAGGAGACAGCTTTATATGAGGAAAACCTTTAAGGTCACGTTTTGTTTTATTGAGTCAAATACCTTTAAAAATTAATAATCAATAGATTCGGCAGCATTTTTTGTTCTCTGTCATATGACTATAATAATACTTTCATCTTTTGAAATCTTAAAATGCCATAATAAACCGCTAATAATCCTGCTCCTACTTTGAGTAGGATTATAAGTAGTAAAAAATAAAATCAGGATCCTCTTATCTATTCCCTTGTCCTAATTGCTACTTTTGCTAGGAAAGCGGCTAAATTATCTTATTTCCACAGTATTTGTATGAATTTGATCCCAATTAGTTTAGAAGATGTACAAATTCCAAAGTATGGAATTTTTCATTATACTTGAAAGGGCTTCACCTTCACATTTCATTGCCTTATATCAATCTTACCCTTGCTTTTCATAGTCTGTCTTTTACCATTTGATTTTGAAGTCTATATGAAGGACATCTTTATCCTATTGGGATAACTTTCAATACCTTCACCCAAAGAATAAAAAATTACAAAGAAAAATCATGGCTCTAAAAAAGAGATCTGAGGAGATATTTTTGGGATAATGAGACCTTTGACTCAAAATCATTACTCAGAGATCTCTCAAAGACTAGAAGGTTTATTAGAATCTCATGAGAAGCTGGAGGAAGGAGGCCCATTTACAGATGTAGGTGATAGAATTAAATAGTTGTGATCACAGAAACAGCCCCTCTTTTAACCCTTCAAAGCCCCCAGTTAACCTTTAGCGTCATTGGCCAATCCAATATCCTTGGTATGCAGGTAGGCCTTTATGGTGCCAGGGTCTTAGTTAAGCACTACATGTTTCTAATACCTTTGTTAGGTATGTTATTAAGAAAATGGGTTGATTAAGCAAGAGGGTTAAATATTCCTAAACTACTAAACCATTCATAAAGGTGATCTGGTCTGTTTTCAGGTAGTCGAAACACCCTCACCCAAACCCCTAGTTAATCTTTTTTTTTTTTTTTTTTTTTGCTTTTTGCTGAGGCAATTGGGGTTAAGTGACTTGCCCAGGGTCACACAGCTAGGAAGTGTCTGAGACCAGATTTGAACTCAGGTCGTCCTGACTTCAGGGTTGGTGCTCTAACCACTGCGCCACCTAGCTGCCCCTATTCCTAGTTAATCTTTAAGCAATAAATGTTTAAGAAAAGGGGTCAAAAATGTTATCTCAAACATTTCTGCTGGAAGAGCAAATCTTGTTCTTTTCCCAGAGTTCAATAATTAATCAGAGCCTGAACAAGATTATTATTCTGAGAAGTCCTCAGTTTCCCATTTCATTCATTTTCAACTCAACCTTTTGTAGAGGTGAAAGATCTTGCACATTGTTCATGTTTTGGGGCTTTTTTTAATCCTAAAAAAAAAGGTGTTTTTTTTGTTATATGGTATGGCTCCCTGAGAGGTCAAGGATGAGGGATAGTGGGAGAAACTTTTTGTTGTCCAATTGTTTCAGACCTGTCCAACTATTTGTGACTCCATTTGTTTTTGTTTGTTTGTTTTTAGCAAAGATACTAGATTGATTTGCCATTTCCTTCCCTAGTTCATTTTACATATGAGGAAACTAAGGCAAACAGTTTACTTGAGGCAAAAAGATACCTGTAGAGGATCACATCGCTAGTAACTGCCTGAGGTTAGATTTGAACTCAAGATGAATTTTCCTGATTCCAGAATTGGCATTCTATCCATCCAGCTGCCCATTGTTATTATTACTGTTATTATTATTTTGTTATTAATCTTTCTTTCCCTGTAGGAAAACTTAGACAATATCATATACTCTGCGGTCCTGTCAGTATTGTTTGAACTTAGAAGATGTATTTTTAAAAAATATCTGTCACTCAAAATTGTGCTTATATTCCAATATACCCCTGAGAGGGATTAAGAATAATAACAACCAGCTTGTAATATGTGAGATTATTTTCAAAATGCCAGCAGCAATATAGAATTAAATTTCTAAAGAAAATGATTTCTAATAGTTAAAAAATGAAACAAGAATGATGCTTTTATACCCATCTCTGATGTGCTCTATGACCTTGATCAATTCTTCTTCTCTTGAACTTTAACTTCTTTATCTGTAAAAATAGTGATAGAAACTGTCTATCTTCACAAAATGTTATTGGAAAAAGTACCTATCCTTTCTCCAAGGAGGATGGCTGGGGTTACATGGTTTGCTTTTATACAATGGCCATCTGTCAAAAAAAACCCCTCATTTTTTAAAATTCTGGCTCCCTCTCCAGTTATTATATCATTTTGAATATATAGATAATAACAATTGTCATAAATTACACAAGATGTTAATTGAAAGAAGAATTGAAAGAACAATATTATATATCTTTTCCTAAGCTGAATATTTTTATAATAGCTTTTTATTTTTTTAAATACCTGCAAAAATAGTTTTCAATATTCACCTTTGCAAAACCTTGTATTCCAAATTTTTCTCCCTCCCTCCTCTTTGCCCTCTCTCTTAGACAGCAAGCAATCCAATATAGGTTAAACATGTATAATTCTTCTAAACATATTTCCATTTTTGTCATGCTGCCCAAGAAAAATCAGATCAAAAGAGAAAAAAAGAAAACACAAGAAAGAAAAAAAAGAAGCAAGCAAACAACAAGAAAAAAGAAAAAGATGAAAATACCATACTTTGATCCACATTCAGTCTCTACAATTCTCTTTCTATATGCAGATAGTTCTTTCCATCACAAGTTCGTTTGAATTGCCTTAAATCATCATGTTGTTGAAAAGAATCAAATCCATCACAGTTGATTATCACAAAATCTTGTTGTCTCTTGATTCTATTCACTTCATTTAGCATCAGTTCATGTAAGTCTTTCCAGGCTTTTCTAAAATTAGTTTGCTCATCATTTCTTATAGAACAATAATATTCCATTACATTCATAAAATATAACTTATTCAGCCATTTCCCAACTAATGGGTATCCACTGAATTTTCAGTTCCTTGCCACTACAAAAAGGGCTGCTATAAACATTTTTGCACATGTGGATCCTTTCCCCTTTTTTTATGATCTCTTTGGGATTCAGACCTAGTAGAGACACTGCTGGATAAGAGGGTATGCACAGTTTTACAGCCCTTTGGACACAGTTCCAAATTGCTCTTCAGAACTTTTGGATCAATTCACAACTCCACCCTAAGCTGAATATTACAAAAAGATTTATTTATTTATTTTGCATTTTTATTTTTATTTTTTCTCTCTTAACAAGCATTTATTTTATTTTTTTGTTCCAAATTTTTCCCCTCCTTCCCCCCACCCTCACTCCTAGATGACAGGTAATCTAATACATGCTAAATATGTTAAATTATATGACAAATCCAGTATATGTATACATATCTATACAGTTATCTTACTGCACAAGAAACATCAGATCTAGAAAGAGAGGGAAAAAAAACAACCTAAGAAAGAAAACACAATGCAAGTAAATATTCACAGAAAGTGTTAAAATGTGGTCCACACTCAGTTCCCACAGGCCTCTCTCTGGATGTATATGACTATTTTCATCGCTGAACAATAGGAACTGGTTTGAAACACATTGTTGTTAAAGAGAACCATTTCCATCAGAATAGATCATCATGTAGTCTTGTGAATAATGATTTCCTTGTTTTGCTCATTTCACTCAGCATCAGTTCACACAAGTCTCTCCAGGCCTCTCTGAAATAGGCCTGGAGGCTGGTCGTTTCTTACAGAACAATAATATTCCATAACATTCATATACCATAATTTATTCAGCCACTCTCCAATTGATGGGCATCTTTTCAATTTCCAGTTTCTTGCCACTACAAAAAGGGCTGCCCCAAACATTCTTGCACATGTGGGTCCCTTTCCCTCCTCTAAGATCTCTTTGGGATATAGGCCCCATAGAAACACAGCTGGGTCAAAGGGTATGCACAGTTTGACAACTTTTTAAGCATAGCTCCAAATTGCTCTCCAGAATGGTTGGATCCGTTCACAGCTCCACCAACAATGCATCAGTGTCCCAGTTTTCCCACATTCCCTCCAACATTCGTCATTATCTTTTCCTGTCATCTTAACCAATCTGACAGGTGTGTAGTGGTACCTCAGAGTTACAAAAAGATTTAGAGTAAATGGAGATGACAAGTATTAGGTATACCCCTGAAGACATTCAGTGATTCAGTCAAATGTCAGTATGACTATACTCTTTATTTGTCATTTATAGTTTTCCAAGGGAGATATGCAAACCATGTTAATGACAATCCTCAGTTATATAGTAAGCCCTTATGAAGGTATAAAGAAACTTATGAAAGTGACTTTCCAAATATATTATGTTCCAAGCTTTTCCAAGTACCATTATTATGTCCAAAGCTAACTAGCTCATAGACCAAGAAGCACTGATTGTAAAGTTTTAAAATTAGGTTTTCATATTGATTTATCAGAGGATTAATGTGGGGAAATCTGGAAAAAAAGTTACCTCAGAACCTCTGGGGTCTCCTTACACCTTACTTCTCTCCAACATATTCTGAGATCCAGTGACATTGGCCTCCTTGCTGTTCATCCCATGGGATGCTCTACCTCTCAACTCTGGGAATTCTATTGGCTGTCTTCCATGCCTGGAATTTTCTCCCTCTTCTCTATTTTCTGGCTTCTTTCAGGCCCCAGCTAAAATTCCACCTTCTACAAGATTCCCTTCTTGATCCCCCTTAATACTGATGCCTTCTCTCTGCTAATTACCTACACTACAGCTTTTCCCCATGCCCTCCTTTCCCCCTTCCCTCCTTTCCCCTACCCTGCTCTTCCTTTCCTCTACCCCTTTCCTTATTGTCAACAAAGTCAAGATCTTCACTTGACTTCTCCCTGAGGATCCTGAATGTGCCTGCATGGGATGTATGTGTTAGGGAGGGAAAATAAATCATTGCATTGGGATGCATTGAGAAAACATGTGCCATGTGAAATACCTGAGGACCTTTCACCTACAGGAAAGGTTAACCCAGTGTCCTGGGTTATTAGCAGTTTTCACACCAGCTATTTCTCTAGACTTCTTTGTTTGCCATCAATTGGGAGACTTGACACAATTTTCCCTGAGAAGTTAATGTAAGAAAAATAAGATTGACCAATCACATTAAAAGTACATGATTAAGGGGCAGCTAGGTGGTGCAGTGGATAGACCACCAGCCCTGAAGTCAGGAAGACCTGAGTTCAAATCTGGCCTCAGACACTTATCATGCTCTAACTGTGTGACCCTGGGCAAGTCATTTAACCCAAATTGCCTCAGCAAAAAAAAAAAAAAAAAGTACATGGCTACTCCCCTTCCTGCTTGTCTTAATCTTTCGGTAAATAGAGGACACTTAAAATATTCCAGTTAAGAAGGGATGAGAAGGACATAGTTGTCAGATTCATTGTGGAAGTCACAATTTGATTTGAAGATTTACAGCACATTTTCTCTTTAGCTTTACTATAATTTCAGTTGGTTATGTAGAATATCTTTCAATAAATATATGGAATACCCTGCCTAGCTTCAGTTAACTATGTAAAATACCTTTTAATAAATATATAGAATATAGAATATCCTTTCTAGATAGTCAGTTTACTATATGGAATATGCTTCAATAAGTATTATTTGAATACATAAGTTTTGTGTTTTTTTCTTTTCTTTCCTAATATGGAAATTTATTTACTACAGAATTACTCATTTAGAGAAGCATTAGCCACCAAATGTGGGAATTAAAAATGTGTGGAGGAATTTGATGTGTCATAGATCACATTTATAAATTTATAAAGAATAGGATGTACACAGAGCACACAGTGATTATTCATACCAAGAGTCTAGAAGGAGACAATCCTGGGAGGGTCTCTTTGCTGTTGTGTTTTAATCGGAGAATGTTGTCTGTGGTCCTAAAACCATGTTGCTCCAGAGTCAAGGTATTGTCTGCACCAAAATTAGAAGAGTTATGTTCAGCTCTAACATAAAGCTTTTGATTTTAATTCTATCTACTAAATTATTTCTTAGAGAAAGGATGCCCCACAGTGGACATCATAGAGTCTCAGAATTAAGAGTCATCAAATTCAGCCATAACCTCAGTATCATCATTTAAAATAATTTTCTACAACTTGTTATCCAGCATCCATTTGAAAATTTCCATTGGTGGGAGTTTCACTACCTTCCAAATTAGTTAATTTTACTCTTAGAAAGCTGCAGTGATTAAGAAATGTTTCCTTAAGTTAAGAAAAGGAAATCTGTTCTTCAACTTCTACCCATTGCTCCTATTTATAACTTCTGGAGCTATTGAGCAATTTATTATAATCTTTGTTCTGCTTGAAATCTCTTTAACTATTCAAAGATAATTATTATCTCCTGAGACATATGGTGCAATGTAACTCTGTTTTCACTTCCTTTTATCATCCAATTTGCTATTTTCCTCTAAAAAATTCTAATCTAGACACAGTGATCTCATGGGACCCTGTACTATTAAAGACATGGGATTAAAGATAACTTTCAGTTGTGCATTAGCATACATACAAAATTATAGGTATTAAAATCAAGTCATTGATTCCTACTATGACTCAACAAGATTAAAGCACTAAATTAAAGAGCTTTACTTTTTATCAGCTACATACTATCTAAACAGTGCCCCAGATTTATTATTTTAATGTTGGGTTGGGTTTGGTTTTAGTTTTGTGCTGACATGACTGAATAGTCTATTTGTTTTGTTCTCACTTGATACCGCTTCACATATAGCTCTGTCCTATAGGATTATAAATCTAGAGTTAGGAAAGGATCTGACAGACTACCGGATCTATACCCTTTATTTTACAGATGAGAAAACTGAGCCCCAGGAAGTCATGTAACTTGTTTAAGGTCTCTGGATGGTAAATAGCAGAGGCTATTCCACAACCAATAGTCTTTCTACTGTGCCACATTGCCTTGTTGTGATTTTCTTCTATATGTGTATTGTTATTCAGGACCTATAGTTTTTACATTTTACAATAAAGTTTTTTTAATTAAGAATGTAGAAACCATTATTAGCTGGCTGGGGCCATAAAAAAACAGGCCATGAATTTGACCCTCAGATGTGTTCATCAGGAAAGCTAGGTCATGCACTTGGAGTCAGGAAAACTCATCTTGGTGAGTTCAAATCTGTCCCTAGATATTTGCTATCTATGCGACTCTGGGAAAATCACTTTACTCTGTTTGCCTCCGTTCCTCATTTGTCAAATGAGCTGGAGAGGGAAATGGCAAATCACTCTAGTACCTTTGCCAAGAAAACCCCAAATGAGTCTGAAGATGGTATACAACTGAACAACAGCAGTGCATATAAAGATATATATTTTGTTGTTCAATACTTTTCCCATAGTATCTGACTACATATCTGCAATATGTTTAAGGTATATAAACAAACATATGCATATATGTATACATATGACATAATTTTACATGCATGATAATCTAACATCTGTAATTGGTATTTTGTAGATATATTTCAATAAATGTTATGTGGATCTTGATAGATATTTTATGTATTTTGTAATGGTTTGGAACTGAATTAATTTCTTTTGTTAGAAAGAGAAATGAAATGGTGATTTTTAAGGATTTATTTTGAACTCTACAAACTTACTGTAGCTATTAATCATTTCAATTAGGTTTTTTTTTTACTAATTCTCTTGCATTTTCTAATTATAACACCATATCATCTTCAAATAGATATAACTGTCTCCTCTTTTCACCCTTGGTTTTGTTTTCTTATTTTATTTCTAAGGCCAATAAACATTGGAAAGAAGCCATCTTCTTACCTTTTCCCTCTTCATACTGCAAAGAGTAATAGTCCTTAGTTTTAAATATGTGCTATTGATCATATTAAAGATCTGTCTGGAAATTTTTTCTCAAACAAAAGGAATGAGACCTCTTTGAAGAGGCATACCTATCAGCAGGGGTCCAATGGCTGTGGGTCAAAGATAGGAGGTCAGACTGAAAGCAAAGAGATTTATTTTAATGCTATGAATGCATCCAATCAATAGTATTCTGGAGCAATAGAGTAAAGCATTTCACAGGATAAAGAGTTGTAAAAAAAGACAGGGATTAGCAAAGAGAGAAAAGGGGAATATTTGGAATGCAACTCACAGGATTTGTTATCAGAATAAGAAAATATTTTCTTTTCAAGGGCAAGAGAGAAGAGGTAGAGACAAACTATGTTTATAAATGTAAAAAAATTCCTTTTAGATAAAACTGCAGTCCAAAGACCTCAAGAAGTTGTTACAATAGCAAAAGATAGATGATTCATTTACTGTATTCTGGCATAAAAGCTGAGTACTTTCTTGTTTTAGGCCATCGTGTGGTGGGGGGCATTAGTCTTTCAAGCTATTGCAACATAATTGTGGTTCCTATTTTACCTCCAGAGATCTATCCACCAAGATACAAATAGAAATCATAGGAATACATTTATAAAATGCTCTCTATAAAAATAAACCTACAAGAAACATTTATTTCTTAGATAGGCTGTGTCAGTGCTTAATTTCCTTATCAACCAAAGTACCAAAGGATTACTTTAAAAAGCTATGAATAATAATAAAATTAAAAAGAACAAAAGGTCAAAAATTTTAAGAGAAATATTTTTAAAAATAGGACTTAGGACAGAGTAGGACTGAATCTCAAACTATACTATAAAGTAGTAATCTTCAAAATGGTTTGATGTTAATTAAAAAATTGAGAGGTTGATAAATGAAACTGATTAGATATATATTAGAAGAAAATAAGCATAAAAGTATATCTGATATATTCAAAGACCTCAATTCTTAGTATTTCTTACTATTTAATTCTTATTTGACAAAAACTGCTGGAAAACTAGAAAGCAGTCTGGCAGAAATTAGGTACATTCCAGCACTTTATATTATGGTATGAAGATATCTTATACCAAGATAAGCTCCAAAGGGATACAGAGTAAATGTAAAAGGTCACAAAATAAATAATATGGAGGGGCATAGAAGAAAATATCTTTTGTAACTATGGGCAAGGAGGAATTCATGACCAAACAAGGAATAAAGAAAATCTCAGAAGGCAAAAGGAACAATTCTGATTACATAAAATTTAAAAGTTGTGCAAACAAAACCAATAAGATTATAATTAAAGGTTAAGAAAAAAAATTGTATAACGTTTCTCTGCTAAAGGTCCTATATCTAAGAGATATAAAGAATTGATTCTCATTTATATGAACAAGAACCTTTCACCAATATTCAAATGGTCAAAGGATACAAGCAAACAATTTTCAAAGGAAGAAATTAGAGCTTGCAATAAGCATTGATCATATTAAAGAAGGGCTCTTTTATGTTTTCAGATGTAAATGCTTTTTTGGTCAGGGTTTTTTATTATCTTTGAGGTTCATAATGTTAATTTTCCTCTAGAACTAAACTATTTGCCTCCTTGGTATACATATAATGTAGACCATTCTATTTTTGAATAATTTGTATTCTCAGCAAGTTTTCCCTTTAAATTAAAATTGATATCCCTATAATTTTAGTCATTAATCCTAATTCTACCATCTGGATCCAAATACACATATACAATTTTTATTATTTATGATATCATAGTATTATTTTCATAAAAAATTGTCATTTTTCATAACCACCCTATAATTACTGAAAGATAAAAATCACGTACTCCTCAAAGTTCTCTCTTTCCTTCTTCAGGCTAAAATGTCTCAATTTCTTTGGCATTCATCATGCGAAATGTTTGAAGATATTCTTACCATCACCAGCTATCTGCTATAAAATTCCCATTTGTCTTCATTCCACTATCATGTGGTATTCTGAACTGAGTATGATATTTCAAATGTAGTCTTATAAGTTCACAGAATAGTAAAGCTTGCTCAACCATCAATAAACATTAAGTGCCTACTGGGAACTTAGTATACTAGGGATACAAAAACTTCTTGCTCTGAAGGACTTTACAATCTAATGGGCAAGACAATATGCAAATAAACATAATATAAAAATAAACTATATAAAATAAATAGGAATTAATGGAGGAATGGTATTGAAATTAAAGAGGGATTGGGTTAGTCTTATAGAAGGTGGATTTTTAGTTGGGATTTAAAGACAGTCCATTCACATATTAACCTATAGATTTATTTAGCAGTATTAAAATTTTGTGTGGCTTGATTTTACAGATAAGGAACTAAGACTTAGTGAAATTAGAATCAAAGGAAATATATATCAAACACTTTGAAAAATCTTAAAAGTGCTATATAAATATCAGCTTAATGCACATTCTCATTCACCTGTTCACTCAAGTACCTGTTCATTTTACCAGGATGTGGCCACTGAACATGCTATAGCTTCTTAGAGCCAGAAGTGAGAATTGGGTACTAAATGGAAACCAAAGGTGGATGAACAGCCCTGAAAAGGGCTCAGCAAGCCCTCAACCAGAGGAACTAGTCTTCCTTTAATATCTCAGTATTGTGGACTCCAATTTCACCTTTCTTCCCTTGGACTCCATAATCTTTCAAAGATCATTAACATTGACTCAAATGATATCTGCCAGTACCTTCTATACCTGAGGATGTAGTTCTTGAAGGCCAGGTAACTTGAATTCATCAAAGGCAGTTAGATGCTTTCCTATTATTTCCTTACTTACCTTGGACTTCAGCTCCCAAATAGCCATTTTTATTCTATGCTTTCTGGTACAAAGATAATTCTCCTTATAGAGAACACAGAAGCAAAATCAAGAATTAAGCAGCTCTGCCCTTTCTCTGCCATTAGTGATCACCATCCCACCAACACTAAGAACCAGTCATTACCCTTCTTTGATTCTCTTTTGCTTTTTCAAACTTTGTTTATTGATAAGTTTTGTTTTTACCTGACCTTGATTTCCCAGTATAGCTGTCTCCTGGCCCTTCCTATTCCAAAGAGTTCAGTATAACAAAAAAGTAATTCAACAGAACCATCCAACACATCAAACCCAATATTAAATGCATTATTTCCCCAATATAGGTTTTCAAAAGTAAGCAAATCACTTTCTGTTAACTGTCAGATGATTTATGGGCAATGGTGTGCTGGTAAATTTATAAAACTATCAGCTCAGGGACAGGCAATCTATGCAGGACACATTTCTTTTAATGGCTCAAATTGCAAGTAAAAGAATTGGGTAATAGCATCAATCTAAGATAGAGAAGGTCTGTGTCCATTGACTTTATAGCACTTTAGTATCTAAAATAAAAGTATTAGAACCTGTGGCTAGATTCCCTGGTTCAATAATACTGAAATGAGTACACATGACCATGGTTACAACAGGAATTTTAATTCTGCATGTGGTACAGCCTTACTAAATGAAAGATGTACATAACAAATCCTTAAAAGATATAGTTAACATGACAAGTCAACTGTCATTTCTAAAGCCAAATGCCTAGGATATCTACTTTTGATAGCTATAGGAATGCATGTTATAGAAAGAAAATCTTGTGTGACATGGCCTCCCCCTCACTTCCTCTGAGAGCTCCACAAAATTCAGATATTGGGTTGGTATATATTATTTTTCCTTGAAGAGAAACCACAGAAGACTCATCTGTTTTAGAGCAGTGTTGTGATCTGATCAGTGTTCAGATTGAGGGTGCAGATGCCAAAAATTTCTGGAAAATTGTTTGTTTGATACTACTCCAGTTACAAAAAGGTAATAGGAATGTTCATTAATGTACACATTCGAACCACCAGGCCCAAATCTGCAATTCACTCCAGCACATAAATTTTAATAAGACTATGCTATATTCCCTTGGTGAATGTAAGCTCAGTAATTAATAGTGGAAAGAAGGACCTTTCCCACCAGAGGTCTCCAATCTAAGGAAGTAGTTCTCACTGTGTCCAATTCCAAACCAAAGGTCTGCAAGTCAGATATTGAAGAGCAGATTACAATTTACTCAAGGTGAATTTCTCAGCCAAACATAAGAGAAGGAAAGAAGGTTCTACAAGGAATCTGGGCTGAACTTTTCTGTCATGGAGGTCCAGTTTATCTCCATTATTCCAAACTCATCTTCCCTTTCAAATTTCCTGGATTAAATGTTTCTAAGAATCAGAAGATGGCACACATTTCAAATTCAGTTGAGTAAAAGTAGATGAGCAGAAAAGCTCTGTTTTCTAACCAGAATCATTCACATAAAAACTGGCCTCTTTCGACCACAGGGCATGCACATGATGGGTCCAGGAACTAAAATCCTATGGATTTCCAGGTACCAGAACAGAATTGACCCAGAACCATGCAGCAACCTGCTAGTTTTCAGATATTAGATTAAGGCATGTTCTAGCATCTCCCCATTTAAATTGACACCTCTCCTTTCTCTCAGTGATTCCCCTCCACCCATCCCTCCAGGCATTACATATTCATGTAGATTAGAGGTTTTTCCTGTAAATAGATGAAATCCCTTTGTTCCTCGGTCTTTTGTATCTCCTAACAGAAATCTTGTGGACACCCATTATTCTTTTGGCTAATGTTCACAATTGTCCTTTTTCAAGGCAGTAGATGGAAACTTTTTAAATGATATAAAATTTATGGTTTACAAGAAACTATAGGAAGTCATTTTTTCTCCCAATCTTTATTTAACAGCTCAAGAAACACTGCCCCTGACACACACAGGAACACATGCATATGCATGCTAATTTCTTCCTTCACACTTTCTACAGTAGGAAATTGTGATCATGGAGGCAGTTATGAAATAGGCTGAACTTTGTTTCCTGGTGAAGACACATTAATTTTTTTTTTCTCAGTGACTTGCTGTGAGTGATACATGACCATTTCCAAAATGTTAAAGTGTCAATCATTTGAGTCTTCTCTGGCAATACTTATAAATTCTATTTAAACGGTCAAGATGTGGAAGAAGTTTGGGCCTAGATTATAAAACGTAGCACCTCTCTCTGATCCGTCTGGCCAAGGTTTTCCTTGTCTTCTTTTCATCTCTCTTTCTGTTCTCTTTCAACTTTTGGACTCGAATCTGACTAATTAAATCAAAAAATACCAGCCCGACATTAGCGCGTGCTTTAGCCGAGGTCTCCCAGTAGCTAACATGCCATTGGTCAGCTTGGTTTTTTGCGTCTTCCTTTTGTCTTCTAAGTCCGACTTGTTCCCAATTAGAAGGAAGGGCACGTTCTCATCCTCCTTGACCCTTACAATCTGTTCCCTGAAGATGGCGGTGGCTGCAAAGGACTCGATCTCGGTGACGGAGAAGACAGAGGAAGCCGTCGCCACCGTGTAAGTGGTTGTCTCGGATGACATTGTAGTCCTCCTGCCCCCGCAGTGTCCCGGATGTTTATCCGACCCTCCCCATCCAGGGCAACCTTCTTTTGATGGCTGTCAGCTTTGGTCGGCTCCTAGTCCTCCACAAACTCTTCGTACAGGAACTGGAGGATCAAGGAGGATTTTCCCACACCCCCGCTGCCCACCATGATGACTTTTTGGAAAGCCAAGGGACTCTGGCCCTTCGGCTTATTTGCCGCCATCATGGCCATGGACGTATCCTAGGAGGAAAGAATCTTCTAGCTGCAGAATGTTGTGTTAACGAGCCAGACAAGACGTGGAAATTGCCGTGGAGGTAAGGACGCAAGCCCAGTGCCAAGCCACGTGCTGCTTCTGCTGCTGCTACGGTACAGCTCAGGAGTTGCCCGAAAGTACTCAATTTTCTCCATCACCTGCTTAGTGTTGATTATCTACAAATCCAGATTTATAAGGTTTGCCGACTTTGGAGGTGAAAATAATCTCTCTGAAAATCAACACTCAAAAAATAACCATACAAAATTAAAGGCCGGTTCAAACCAGTTCCAGCACTCCTCTCTCTCCCTCCCTCCCTCCCTTCCTCCCTCCCTTCCTCTCTTCCTCTCTCCCTCTCTTCCTCTCTTCCTCTCTCCCTCCCTTCCTCCCTTCATCCCTTCCTCTCTTCCTCCCTTCCTTCCTCCCTCCCTTCCTTCTTCCCTCCCTCCCTCCTTCCTCCCTTCCTTCTTCCCTCCCTCCCTCCTTCCCTCCCTTCCTCCTTCCCTTCCCTCCCTCCCTCCCTCCCTTCCTCCTTTCCTTTTTCCCTCCTTTCCTTCCTTCCTTCCTTCTTCCCTCCTTTCCTTCCTTCCTTCCTTCTTCCCTCCCTCCCTCTCTTCCTCTCTTC
>JAJPUD010003418.1:170260-213263 GCA_023553655.1 Myrmecobius fasciatus
TGTTGCTGTGTATAATGTTCTCCTGGTTCTGCTGATTTCACTCAGCATCAGTTCATGCAAGTCTCTCCAATCCTCTCTGAAATCCTCCTGTTGGTCATTTCTTACAGAACAATAATATTCCATAACATTCATATACCATAATTTATTCAGCCATTCTCCAATTGATGGGCATCTTTTCAATTTCCAGTTTCTTGCCACTACAAAAAGGGCTGCCACAAACATTTTTGCACATGTGGGTCCCTTTCCCTCCTTAAAAATCTCTTTGGGATATAGGCCCAGTAGAAACACTGCTGGGTCAAAGGGTATGCACTGTTTGATAACTCTTTGAGCATAGCTCCAAATTGCTCTCCAGGCTTGATTTTTTTTGAAGGATAGTCAAGATAGACTTTTAAAATTGATTTGAACCCCAAAGTGACATTTTTTCCTAAAGGAAAATTAACTCTTTATTTATTAATCCATGTAGTAAATAAGAAGATCATTGCATCTTTATGTAGGCACATTTATGTATTTTTTTTTACATTTTCCCATTAGAATGTAAGCTCCTTGAGTACAGGGACTATTTTTGTCTTTTTTTGTATCTCCAGTGCTTTGCACAGTTCCTGGAACATAATAACTTCTTCATAAATGCTTGCTTGCTTGCTTGCTTGATTGATTCATTCATTCATTGATCAAACATTCTGGTAAGCTCTTATAATTATCCTTCTTTTTACAGAAGATAAAGATAGACAGAGATTAAGTGTCTTCCCAGAACTACAGCTAGTAAATTGCAAAGCTAATCCTGGATTAGGACATAGGCCTTTCAACCAGAAAACCCAAGTTCAGTGTTTTTGTTGTTTTTAAAACACTGGAAGTAGAATTCCAGAATACCCTGAAGGACAAAGGTGCATCATTTGGTACAATGCATTTGCACACACCAGAGACTGAAAAATGAACATTTTTATTTCAAAGTAAAAATGTAACATCTATCTGTAATTATTTGTCTTTATAGTATATTTGTACAGATGGGAGAAATTATATCAATTATAGTCAAAATTATTCGATTGACACAGTTGACTCTCTGGTCTTGCTGATGTTTTAGCACATCATGGATTTATCAGTGAGCGAACCATGATAACCTCATAGAATAATCAGTCCCCTCTCCCTCCTAATCATTGCTTAGGGAACACATGATGAAGAAATACTTTCTACCAACACAGCAGCAAGCTTTTGTTTAGGAGCACTGGCCTTAGAGTTTCTTATGAACTAAGGTTAAGTGACTTGCCCAGGCTCACACAAGCCAGTTTGTGTCAAAGGCAAGTCTTGAACCCAGTTGTCTCTGGCTCTCAGGCCAATTCTCTGCTCACAGTAATACCCTACATAACCAACTGCTCAACTATTAACCAGTTATGTTGAGGCTTAATAGGATTGCTCTGTGAAGATTTAGTAAATGTGCTTAGAGAAACATCAGTAATAAAATAAAATTTCACTGGGTTTGATTTCTGCTTTCTGATATTCCCAGAATTTTTTCAGCCCTTTTTGGTTACCTAACCAACTTCACAGTTGCAATACTAAAAGTGTCCCAGATAATCTGAGTCAGAAAAGTTGATTCAGAAAAGTAAGTGTAGAAGATTGATTAGATGAATCAATTTGATGAATTGAGGAGATGATGAGTCTTTGTTTGGGACTTTGATTACACCTCTCTGTGGAGGGATGGAAAAACATCTTGGAGAAGATTCAGAATGTATCTTGACCAGTAGGGATTATTTGATGACTCAGTGTATATGAATGTAAAATTGTTTGGGGTTTTTTTGGGGGGGGAGGGGAGACTTTTGTTCCTGCCTGCTCAACTCAAGCTTTTTTCTTCTTTTTCATTTCTCTTTCCATTTTTTTTCTGAGACCAGACAAGAAAGCAGCAGAGGCAATAGCAGATGGGAGCCCAAGAAACTAGACTAGTTGGAGGACAGGTCCCTCAACAAGAATGACTGCTTAAAGGCAAATGAGAGAGCAAGTGCTTTATACAATTTAAAAGATGGACTCTCTTTCATGAAGCCTGAGAGAACAATTCATGGATCCCAAATTCCTGGGCTCTATGAACCCTAAACCCATACTGTAGAATCTGGTGGGAAGATAGTCACAGCCTTATGACCTCAGGTGAGATGTGTTGTGACCAATAAGTGGGTCTAAAGACACAAAAAGTTTAAAAATTTTTGCTCTAGAATTGTGCAAATAAAGTGACTAAAATGTCCATACTCTTCAACCCAGAGATTCTACTACATATATATCAAAGAGATAATTGATAAGAAGGAAGTTAGCCTGTACAAATCTTTAGAAAGAGAAAGGTGCCAGCCTTGAAGTTGTCTTGCAAGCAACCCCAAATTTGAGATTTTGCTGAAACCAATTCAATTATAGCAAAGCTTTTTTATTTTAAATAAATTCTTATTGTTATTTTTTATATTTATATTATTTAAATTTCTCCCTATATCTCAGTTTCCTCACATAACAAGAAAAAAATTTAAAAGAAAAAATAGAAGAAAAAAATTCTTAAAAACCTAATAGATAATATTAAAAAATTTTGAAAATATATGCAATTCTACACATTCCTGGACCTCCCATCTATGCAAAGGCGTTAACGAAGAGGACTGAAAAGAGACTTCTCATATCTCTTCTTTGGGGCCATGCTTGTTTATAATTTTGCAACATTAATTTTTTTATTATATTATGGTTTTTCTTTCAATTTATATTGTTACAACTATTGTGTTTATTGTTTTCTTGGCTCTACTTACTTCAATGCCTTTCCATGCTTCTCTATGTTCATCATATTTATCACTTCTTATAACACAGTAATATTCTATTATATTCCTGTACCACAATTTGCTTAACCATTTTCCAATCACCTGGAATCTTCTTTGTTTCTAGTTTTTTCCTACCACAGAAAGTACTGCTATAAATACTGTGATGTATATATCAAACTTCCTTCTTCTCAATGAACTTTTTGGTATATATACCTAGTAGTAGAATCTCTGGGTTGAAGGATATGGACATTTTAGTCACTTTATTTGCATAATTCTAGAGCAAAAGTTTTAAAACTTTTTGTGTGTCATAGACTGCTTTAGGAGTCTACTGAAGACTATGCATTCCTTTTCAGAATAATGCTAAAATGCCTACAATTGTAACCTAAGGAACTGTCAGATTTCAATTAGAGGTTAGTGAAAATAAAGATGATCCTGAGGAGTGCTTAAAGAAAGTAGAAAAGGCACTAACATAAAGAAAGATGACAAAAGCAGATGGATAGAACTAATTGAAAATAGAGGCAGCCAGTGCTGGAGGTGATAGAATTATGAGGGCTTTTGAGGGATTGAATCACAAATTATCTGAAGTTAGGGTCCAGCCATTTTGGAGATCAGTTTGGAGCTATGCTCAAAAACGTATTAAACTGTGCCTACCCTTTGACGCAGCAGTGTTTCTATTGGGCTTATATCCCAAAGAGATCTTAGAAGAGGGAAAGGGCCCCACGTGTGCAAGAATGTTTGTGGCAGCCCTTTTTGTAGTGGCTAGAAACTGGAAACTGAAGGGATGCCTATCAATTGGAGAATGGCTGAATAAATTATGGTATATGAATGTTATGGAATATTATTGTTCTGTAAGAAACGACCAGCAGGATGATTTCAGAGAGGCCTGGAGAGACTTGCATGAACTGATGCTGAGTGAAATCAGCAGAACCAGGAGAACATTATACACAGCAACAAGACTATACGATGATCAATTTTGATGGACATGGCTCTCTTCAACAATGAGATGTTTCCAGTTCCAATGATCTTGTGATGAAGAGAACCATCTACACCCAGATAGAGGTTTTTTGGGAACTGTGGGAACTGAATGTGGATCACAACATAACATTCTCACTCTTTTTGACATAGTTTGCTCGCATTTTGTTTTCTTACTTGTTTTCTTTCCTTTTTGATCTGATTTTTCTTGTGCAACAAGAGAATTGTATAAATATGTTTACACATATTAGATTTAATATATGTTTTAACATGTATAAAAATACTGTCCATGATAAAATAACTACTAACCTATATATTTATGTTCCCATCTGTACAACATTTTAAGAGAATAATCAGCAAAGATAGATGCTCTAGATAATTATATTAGCAAAAAAGTATATTCTGACATGTCAGTTGTGTCCAACTCTTTGGGATTCCATTTGGAGTTTTTGCAGATGAGGAAACTGAGGCAAACAGGGATTAAGTGACTTGACAAGAGTAACTTTTAAGTGACTCAAGTAAGATTTGAACTTGTCTTCCTGATTCTAGATCTGGCACTTTATCCAATGAGTCACCTAGCTGCCTTAGTAGAGAAGAGGTAGGCTTTTAAAAAATGATATTCCATAGTAGACTATTATCTTTACCATCATATAATTGACTAAAAAATGTAAAGAATACAGTATCCCACTGTGCTTATTGTTTATTATTTATAAAGTGTCTTTTGATTTGATAGTGTCTCTCATGCATACATCAAAATTCTATAAGATCTTTTAGAAGATATGGCAACCAATTTGATTCTCTGACCATTAATATTAGGTAAAACATTAAGACACATGCTTGCTGAAGGTGTATGTGACTGTCATGGAGGCAAACCTGTTCAGAGACCAGAGGGATTTTCCCTGGATTGTAAGATCTTTTTCATTCTCCTACTTGTGAGTGACATCATATTGGTTGCATTAAACCTAAAACATTGCAGAGCCTCCTGAAAGAAATATGTAACCACTCAAAAATTTGACTTACCCATCCATATAGTAAATAAAAATGGAGTGAAGAATGCCTATTATTCAGATTATGACACCCAGTGAGATAGAAAACTTAGAGAATTTAATCATCAGTAATAGGTCTTACAGTGATGAGTTAATCCCAGAATTAAATAGGAAGAAGAGACTTGCTTAATTGCCTTTAGGAAATGACAGAGCTCCTTTAGTAACTTCACATTTCTCCCTAAAGTAAAAGTCAGCTTTGCAATGCCAAAATTATGCCATGTTGTATGACTGTGAATCACATAATGAGACAATCTCTTGAAAATTAAAAATAAGTGACACTGAGAAGGCAATGGAGACACATTGAGAGGTTTTGAGCAGGCTGTGATATGTAACAACAGATAAGGAGCTTTAAAGAACTGGATTAAAGGATGCCATCAAATAAACACGTGATTAAAATTATTATCTGAGCATATGGTTAAAGCAAAGAATAATCATCACACCTGGGCTCCCCTAACATTCTTATAATGTGAGGGGAAAAGTGAGAAAGGTCCCTAGTACATTGTGTGGATCTGTTGCAAGAGTGCATGGATGAGTTGTACTGGATGTATGAGCAATTTCATTTTGCATCATTGGAGAGAGCATCCACATTGATGAGATCATAGATTCATTTAAGTATTAGAGTTTGGGTACTAATACTAAGACAACCAGGTGGTACAACAGATAGAGTACCAAGCCTGGAGTCAGGAAAACTTAAGTTCAAATCTGGCCTAAGATATTTACTAGCTATGTCATCCTGGGCAAATTATTTAACCTCGGTTTACCTTTATTTCCTCCTCAATAAAGTGGAGGGAGTGGGTAAAAATAGAATCTACCTCCCAAGGTTATTTTGAAGATCTAATGAGATAATTGTAAAGTGCTTAACAAAGTGCCTGGCATATGGTAAGTACTGTATAAGTGTTTAGCTTGTTAATATTATTGTGAGTCTTTAATATTGTTTTCCATTTTCTATGGGGTGACTGCCCCATACCTAAAGTATAATTTTACCTTGCTTGCCTGTAAAGGATCAAGAATACACATCTGGATAGACATAAGCTATATTTTGAGATTCCTAGAGGTATCTTTGGGTAGGCATTATCAGATATAATTTTGGAAGTCCATCCTTAAGATTGGATCCAATCCATGTATACCTAGAGATTGGGGTGGTACATCATATGGTATTTAAGACCAAAAGTCTTTTGTGATTTAAAGTTCAACAAAGGGGCCAAATAAAACAACACAATGGAAAGAGTATTGATGACTTCTTATCTAATTCTGACTGCCACTAATTGGCTGTATAGTCTTGGGGAAATTATTGAACCATTCAGGACTTTAAATAACACTTCTAATTCCTATTTTCCACCCCTTGGATGTACTCTTCCATTTAAGCCTATTAATTGGTACCTTCAGATTCTATTCTAGAGCCTGATGGGAGCACTATATTCAATAATATTGGTTCTTTCCCAAAATTAAGAGATAAATTACTTATCTCTAACTAGGCCCTCTCAATAGGAATTACAAAACTGTGGGGACAAATAGTTGAACAATCCTGCTGCAGAATTGGCTACAGACCAGGAAATACTTGCTAGAAGCAAATGAATGTCTCCAAAAACAGTGGGAGTCAGCCATCGTGCCAACCAGTAATTCAGTGAATTCTCCAGATTTGTTCCATGTGCAAAAAAAATCTCCCAGGATTTCTGGCACAATCCAAAGTGTTTCAATCAATTGATAAGCAATAGTAAGTACCTACCTACTAATTGTGTTCCCAGGATAGTACTAGGTGCCAGAAACACAAATTTAAAAAATGAAAATCTCTGCTCTCAGGAAGTTTATATTTTATCAGAGACAACAACACATGCATATAAAAATATATATAGGAAATAAACATGAAAAAATACAAGGTAGTTAGAGGCAGAGGGCATTAAGAGAAACAAAGATGAGAAAAATGTTGAATTTGTAACTATTTCCCCAAACTTTTTGCTTAAGTAACCCTTTGATACCCCACTACTTGGTCTACATCCCCAAAGAGATCAAAGAAAGAGGAAAAGGACTAATATATGCAATAATATTCATAGCTCCTCTTTTATGTGGTAGCAAAAGAGACAAAAACCAAGGAAATGTCCATCAGTTGGGGAATGGCTGAACAAGTTATAGTACATGAATATAGTAGAATATTGTTGTACTACAAGAAATGATGAGAGTTTCAGAATGCTTTCGGGAAACTTGTATGAACTGATGCAGAATGAAGTAAGCATAATTTATATAAAAATCACATTGAAAGATTTCAAGAACTTTGATCAATATAATCAAATCAAAATGTAATCAAATCAAATACCACAGTTCCAGATGACCAATGATGAAAAACATGTTATTCATGCTCTCAGATATGCAATCTTGCAGATTTAGTTTTAAGTGATGCTTCCAGTGATGTTTATCAAAACTATCCATATCCACTCATCCTGGTAACTCTTGTCATTGTTATGCCAAAAGTTTATCATAGGGTGTCCACTTGACATTATGGAGGCCTTTCTTACTTTATCCCAATAGCACAAGGATAGAATGGAACTTTCTGATTGTCTGCCTATTATTTATTACCCTTTCCATGTTATCTGCCCATCTTCTTCATACCATGATGTGGTTTAGTACTTTTATTTTTCAAAGTTCCTCAGTCGCTCTCTGTGACAGCTTGCTCATCCCCACCACATACCTTTCCATTTTCTGTGTGAGAATCATCTTTGGTTCTTTGGAGGTTGTGGTGCTTTATGAGTTATTGCCACTTGGCAACATGAGTAAAGTATTAGTTTGAAAAAATAAGCCTTTACCTTGATTTCCATTGGACACCAAAGGTATAGAAAAGGAATTTGTGCAAGAGTTATTTCTGGCTCTCCATCTTGATCTGCAACAATCTTTATTAACAACTAATCTTGTGAACCCCTAATTTTACAGATGAGGAAGCAAAGAGCCAAGGAAGTGTTTTTATATCACTTTCATTTCTGAATATAGCCCTCTCCTATGCTTTACTCAGTGGACTATTCTTTAGAACAAGAATAATAAAAGATGAAAAAAAGCAAATTCACAAAAACAACTTGATCACATTGACCAAGTCTGATAGTATTTGCAAAAAACAGCTATATTTTTTTAAAAAGCAACCAAATATTTATTGCTATTGCTATTAACTCCTAGTAATGTACATAGATACTGCTATTATTCTCTTCTTTTAAGCAGGGTAGCTTGGGCTCTTAACCAAGTTCACATTAGAAGTAAGTACTAGAGACTATATTCAAACTCAGATTCTCCTGCTCCAAATCCAATTTACTTACTTTTTGTTCTATCACAGGGCAAAACTTATCATGGGTAGAGAAGGAAGGAATTTCTTTGATTTTAATGACAGTGCTTAGACTATCATTACTATAGTAAAAACAGGAGAGAGAGACACACATACACAGATTTAGAGACAGAGAAAAAGACAGAGACAGAGATAGAGATAGAGAAACAGCGACAGAGAAAGAGAGACAGAGAGAAACAGAGACAAAACCAGAAAAACAGAGACACCGAAAGAGACAGAGACAGAGAGGCAGACAGAGACAGAGAGAAGAGAGCATATAAGAATTTTCTATGTGTCTATTATATCATACTTTAAAGTTTGCAAACCTTTTTTACATATGTTATCTCACTTGATCCTCATAACAAACCTATGAAGTAGATATTTAGAAATATAATTATTTCCACTTTATAGAGGAGGACACTTTGAGAGCTGAGAAGACTTGCTCACAGTCATAAAACCAATAATTGTGAGAGAGATATCCCAAGTGTCTACTGACTGCAAGTCTACTTTTCTAATTATTTTAAATAATAATACTTAGCACACTGCCTCTAACAATTCAGGATTATCATTTCAGCTAATAATAAAAAAATCATTCAAAGTATCATTCGCAATATTTTATTATTGTGAACCCAGTATTTACTGGGTTAAACATATGGCTCCTTCTTCTACCCAGAGTGGTCCCTTCTGGAGGTGTGTGGGGAGGCATTATCATTCAAACATTCAATTTTGCCAATCTTGCTGTTATACTTTCCACAGCCTTAAACTCTGTCTAGATGCCTTTCACAAAACCTATAGAGATGAGAAAAATCTTCAGTTGGGATTGACTCCTAAAATTAGTGCCATTTCCAAGGTAACTACTTCAGAACAGGACATTTCATGAATAGAGAGAACGATAATAAAGGATTTCAGACAGGAGTGGAAGGAAGAGAAATATGATAGAAAATCAAATGCTTGCTTTTAATGTACAAGAGAAACAGCTTGGCTTTACCTTTTTCTCAGTCTTTGAAGTTGAGTGAGTTAAGAAAGCTGCTTCTCTGCTATAATAAACCCATTTTGCCATAAACCTTGTTCCTTGGGGTTCATGGATTCCTCCATGAGGATTATGCCAGAGGATTGTGAAGATTTAATAACAAAATAGATCTAACAGTTTTTTGAAAACAGGTTGTATATTGCTTATACTGTCAGGTTCACTGGATATGTTGATTGGTTTTGTTGTTCTGATTTTTTCTTTTTTTTTTTTTTATTCTTTGTTATAAGGAACAAGTCACTGAGTAGGGCATAGGAGAATTCTATATTAAGAAGTGAAAATGATATCAAGATTAAAGAGGATTGAATTTTTAAGAGGAAGAAAATGTAATTGTAATCTTTGAATTACATAGTTTCCCTAGCAGATATGTTTTAGATCTTATGAAAAAAAGAATACTTGTTTCAATGTTTCTGCAATAGGAATTTATCAATTGTTGACTTTCCACTATATTTTGTGGGGTGTAAATCCATTCAGAATATGTCAAATAATACTTACGATAGTCAAAAAATAATTTCAGCTTTTCATGAGTGGTTTATAATGACTTACTAGTGTTGATATTCACTTCCAGAAAAGTTTCATCCATGAATGCAAACCCATGAATGAATTACCACTGCCTTCTGCATTTCCATTTTTTGTTTTTGTTTTTTTGCTATCACTCAATCTATTTTCCTTCCCTGATCTATAATCCAGAGAAAACCATTTGAATTCATGAATTAAAGCCAGGTGAAATGATTCTCTGTGGTCTGCATCTTCTACTTATTTCCCAGAAGGCATGTGGAAGACAGGAGCTTCCAGTCTCTGTAATGTGGCCTTGCTGTCTGAAAGAACCACTTGGGGATGAGCAAGAGTTCTAGGAAATGTGAGTTGATAGTTGCTTTCTCTTCAGAGATCTGAGGGTTCTCTGTAAAATCATTTTAGAAAAAAAATATTTTTGAGGATCAAGGAATGAAGAAAGTGATATATTTTGCCTGCTCTGGGTTCAGAATTTTTTTAAAAGAATATTTGGGTTTTCCTTGCTTCGGTTGGGGGAAGCTTGTGGCAATTAAAACTGGGGAATTAAAACTAGTCAGTGAAGAAAGCAGCAAGTCATTTGTAGAATTTTGGCTATGGGTCTGGGCTGCCTTTGTAAAAGGCATTCCCTAGTTGAATACCTGAAAATTGTGTGCTACCATTTCCCAAAAGTACAATCCAAAAATTCTTTTTTCCCCAAACAAAAAAGTGAAATAATTGGTAATACATGTGCTTACTTAGCTAAGAGAGACATAATAGAGAGCTGTTCTTGGAATCCAGATCCAAGCCACAAATAGCTGTGTGACCCTGGGTAACACTCCATGTAAATTTTCTCCAAGTTAAATTTTAGAGAAAGTGACAAAAGGCATATTAGAGTTTCCTCCATTAAAGAAAACATGGAACCAATCCCATTCCTTGTCCTAGATAAGTTGTGTTTTAAAAAATGCACTATCTTAGGATTTTTCTTGCATAACTTCTCAAGCATTTCAACATTATTAACATGTAGTGGACTTCCTGCCATCTAGGGGAGGGGAGGGGAGGGGACTGGGGGTAAAATTTGTAATGGAAAGCTTTGTAAAGATCAACGCTGGGGAACTACCCATACATATGTTATACAAATAAAAAGCTTTAATAAAAAAATAAAATAAAATAAAAATAAAATAAAAAATGCACTATCTTGTATTAGAGTATATTCAAATGTGAAATGTAAAAGGTGTTGTAAATCAGATGGCAGAAACAGCACAGTCCAAGATTGGGTGACATCTTGCTCAAAGGCATCTTCCATCTCCCTTCTATTTCTGCCCCTGGGAACTCTGTCTCATCTTTCTCCTCTTACATTCAGCCCTGCTTTGTTTTCATTTTATTTATGAGGGGTCTCAAGACAAGGAAGAAAGTGATGAGATTGAGCAAAACTCCAAAACTTTGGGATCAGTTTCTCCTTTATTTTTCTCTATTCTCTCTAAACTGAACTTGTAAAGCTCTGGGAGAAACTGAGGCAGTACTACAGATTAGTTAATATTTTATTGATAGTAGTGGAGAGTTTAGAATCCATAGCTATGGGTGGGACTGAATGGGACTCTTGTCTCAAAGCATTCAGTCCATGGAGAGTTTAGACTGGCAGCCTATGTTGGTCAGCTGTCTGTATCTCAAAATATCCAGCCCTAGAGAGCCTGGACTGGGAGCCATAGTCAGCCCTCTGGATCTCAGGGAGTTTGGCTCCAAGGATTCTTATAGGGCTCCGGGAAATTGAAGGCAACTCTAGAAGAGGCAGAGGACTGGGGGGGGGGGGGGAGAGAGATTGGAGTTCCAGGAAAGGACTATCAATTCAGTTCTGACAGGTTGGGGGTATGAAGGATCATAAATTCTGATAAGTTCGGGAAGAAGCTAGGAGCCACTGAGTCTGAAGCCAAAAGATAAGGGGTGTGTCTAGGTGTTTGAGATGGGCCATCTGGAGGTTTTATGACTCTTTGGAATGCCAGTGGCCATTACTCTGCAGCCCCAATTATCTCAGTCCTAATTGTCCAGAAGGGGCGGGGCTTGCTACTGAGGCAGAACAATTGAGGGAAACTGAGACATGGGAACTGTGGCACAACAAACTGAACAATTCATGTCTTCAAGACACCTTTAGCATACAATGCTAATGGTACTTTGTCACAGTATGAGTAGCACCTTCTTCTGGTTGGAACTGAAATATTCATTGAGTGCATCTTAATGAAGTTTAAGACACTGGTTAACAACACAGACTGTTTTATTTCTTGATTTCATTGCAACCCATATAGAGCCTGCTTTTAATTTTCCTGATCACTATAAAAATAAGACCTTTTAAGTTTCTTGTTTCTCTGATTTGTCTTTGAGGTCAAACTGCACTCCTAGGAAGCCTCTGACC
Source organism: Myrmecobius fasciatus (assembly GCA_023553655.1). Classification (NCBI taxonomy): domain Eukaryota; kingdom Metazoa; phylum Chordata; class Mammalia; order Dasyuromorphia; family Myrmecobiidae; genus Myrmecobius; species Myrmecobius fasciatus. The sequence continues at coordinate 182,274 of JAJPUD010003418.1, forward strand.
TGAATGCACTTCTCTGTTCTCCCGCTAATAAAAATAAATCTTCACTAGATTTTTTTATTCTGGTGTCACCAGGTCAACTTTCGTAATCCACAGCTCCCTGTCAAGGTTTCCCTAACTGGTTCTCCTTCCTATTTTTCTTGCAAATTAGCCTGTTTTCTTAGCCCCAGTCTTTCAAAAATTTCTTTGGCTCTTTTCATTTCAACCCCCATCCAGCTCATTCATTCAGATTCCTATTTGAAAACCCTGAATATTCACAGCTCCTAGATTCAGTGTCCTTAATCTTCTTTTCATATTGTTTATAACTTAGCCAAAGAGACTACTTAGTCATTGAATGGTAGAATGTTAGAGCTGGAAGAAAGCTTTGAAACAATCTACTTTAACTTTTTTCCTCCTTTATATACATATTTCACAGAAAGAACTTCCTTTGCAGTTTCAAGTCAACTTGAATTATTTGGGACTCTTCCTCTACTGTGCAAATTTCATTTTTGGACTGAACTATGGAGAATGATTTCCTTTTCTTTTAAAAAATGTTTTTAGATTTTAAAACAGCACTTTACTTCCACTCCATTGAGATAGCTAAGAGCATAGTGGATAGTGTTAGGCCTGTAATCAAGAAGACCTGAGTTCAAATTCAGCTTCAGATAGTTACTAGCTGTATGCCCCTGAGCATGTTATTTAACCTGTGTTTGCATAACTTTTCTCAATTATAAAACTGAGCCTATCTCTCAAGATTGTTTAGCATAGTTCCAACATATATTAGGAGCTATATAAATTGCCTCAGTTTCCTCATCTGTGTAAAACGAGGTGGAGAAAGAAATGGCAAGCCACTCTAGTATCTTTGCCAAGAAAATGAGATCATGAAGAGTTGGATATACCCCAAATGACTGAACAACAACAAAATCCTTAATTCCCTTCCCTCCCTCCACAGAAAATGCAGTCAATCAACAAGTATTAATTGCTTACTGTGTGCTAAACATTGGGGATACAAGTGCAATGAATGAAGCAATACATGCCCTCAAGGAATTTAAATATGAATGGAAGACACAGGAAATGCACATTTATGTAAATAAATAAAGAGAATAAATACAAATAAATACAAAATAGCTAGCAGACAGTTTGAGAAAGAAGACTGCAGCTAGGGAGATCAGGACAGACTTTCTGAACAGAAAATGATGCTTAAGATACATCTAGGAAGGAAGAGAGACATATTATGAGATAAAGATTAGGAAGTAATACATTACAAAGAAGGAGACAGTAGATGCAGTGTTGTATGTAAGAAACAAAGGATCAAAGCCTGGATCAAAGGGTGCAAAAAGAGGAATTATGTATAGCGAAGCTAAAAAAATAATAATTATTATTGTTAGTATTTATGTAACACTTACTATGTGCCAGGCACTGGGCTAAGCATTTAATAATTATTTCACTTGAGCCATACAACAACCCCGGGAATTAGGTGAGATTGTTTTCCCCTTTTTGCAACTGAAGAAACTGAGGCAAGCATTTTAAATGGTTTGCTCAAGGTGATATAGCTAGCAATGAGGCTGAATTTGAACTCAGGTTGGGACAAAGTTGTAAAGTTTTAAAAACTAAACCAAGAATTTATTTTTTATTCTAGAGGCAATAGAGAACCATTGGAATTTATTGAGCAGGTCATGGTCAGATTGGTGTTTAGGTATTGAGCCCTGCCATTAGGATTGGAAATTGAGTTTTAAAAAAGATCCCAGAAAAAAACCTTGAAGCTCTGATTATTTTTATATACCATCATGCCATAAACTCCAGTTGCTTTATCTTAATCCTTGCTGGGATAATTCCTCCTCTTTTTGAATATTGCCCTTTGCCTTGCTGTCTCCTGTCTTCAACCTTCTTATCTTGACCTCTATCCTGTCATGATTAAATTATGATCCTTTCCTGGAATTATGGCTTGTCCATACTTCTAGTGACTTTGCCCCCCCTTATCTTGATTTGTTTCCCCTATCAAACCCTAGTTAGCTAAAACTCTATATAAGTTCCTTGCCTCTGTTCATCTGCACTGAATGCTTTGGACAGAAGTCCTATCCGATCTGTTAGCTCAAACTCCACATTAAAAATTAAAAACCAATCTCTTGCTTGCCTCAGTTTCTCTGGTATTGCAAGGGAAAAATGATGGAAGTGGTGTGGATAATGGACTGAAGTAAAAGAAAGTAGAGGAAGGTAAAACAATAAGCAAACAATCACAATAATTTTTGAGGCAGTTAGGTGCCTTAGAGCACTGATGTTGGAAAGAAGAAGACTCATCTTCCTGAATCCAGTCCAGTCTCAGACACTTCCTAGCTGTGTGAGTCTGAGCAAGTCACTTAACTCTGCCTTAGTTTCTCACCTACAACATGATCTGGAGAAGGAAATGGCAAGCCACACTAATATCTTTGCTAAAGAAAAGCTCAAATGGGGTCACAAATAGTTGCACATAATTGAAAATCACTGAATAATAACAATAATTAAATTGCTTGATAAGAATAGTGTATTTAAAATGGAATATCATAAGTATTTTAAAATTGTTTTGTGTAGTGACTTTCATCTAGTCTAATCTCAATGAGGTGGTGTAGTGGATAGAGCACTGGGATGGAATCAGAGGATTCATCTTCCTGAGTTCTGTCAAGATATTAGAAGACTTCCTGTTTTCCTGGAATGTATAACAATTCTTTTTACTGGAATTGATGTCTCTGAACCTGGGCAAACATCAACAGACCTAGACACGAAGTGCTTGTCCCTAAGCAACTTTGGTCGCTGCTCATATTATGCCTCACTTGCTGTTGGTCTCACTACTGTTGCTATAGTACACTGTTGAACTCTGTCTAGCCGCAAATACAATTGTTAAAGTGCACTTATATGTAAAACAATATTATTTAGCTCTTTTTTATGATGGCAAAGAACTGGAAACTAAGGGGGCACTCATCAGTTAGGGAATGGATAAATCAATTATAGTATATGAGGTCATGGAATCCTATTATTCTGTAAGAAATGATGGAAAGGATAGCATGAAACCTATGAGCACTTATATGAACTAATAGAAGATGGAAAAAGAAACATAAAAATAATCTATGTTTCTACTATAATGAAGAACTCTGAAAGACTTAAGAACTCTGATAAAAGCAATGATCAACTATGATTGCAGATTGATAATAAAGAATGTAACTTATGTCCTGACAAAGAGATGATAGATTAGAATGAGACACATTTTTGGATATGATCAATATGAGAATTTGTTTTGTTTGATTATATATAGTTGTTACTAGAGGTTTTTTTTAATTTTTTGCTTGTTTGTTTTTTCCAGTTAGGTGGGAGGGAGAGAAGATAAATGCTTGTCAAATAAAAAAAAAATTAACAAGAAAAGAGAAAGAGGCAGAGACAGAGATGAGGGTGATGGTGGTAAGGGCTTGGCAATAGGGACCTGAGCTACCCAGAGATCCCTGATGAACCTTCCCAGAAAAGATGCTGCATCCAGGAAGAAAATGATGTTAAAAGAAAGGGGATATTGGTGACTATAATGCTTGAACTATAACCTGTTTTGGTCATATGTGCTCCCTACATGAGTGTCTCTCTTCTAATATAACTAAGTTTATACTTGATCTTCCTGTGATGCTATGTATATTTGTGGAAAGGTGTACCCCAGGTTTATGAAGAGAATGTTTTGTACTACTGATCCTATTATGTCCTCAGAGTAATTGTTTTCATTTGGCTCTTCAATAGAGAACATAGACATTGTGGTCTTATCTTTAAGATCTAGATGAATAGTTACATTTGTGTGACTATTTGGAAATTAGTTGAAAAAAAAAATCTTGCTGTAAGGCACTTCTCCCTGTGGTGTAAGAGAGTATGTATTTTATCTTAGATATATGAGGATCTATGAAGATTCTTTGGAGAAAACAGAATGGAAGATAAATTTCTTTGTCAAAACTGTCTAAATTGTTATAAAGAAACATAAGGAGAATTCGATGGAGAGTTTCTGCTAAGTAATATAATGTATTTTGGAAAGACTTTACTGTGATGAGTGAAGATAGGGTAAAGAAAAAAGAGTAACCTACTTTATTTCCTAAAGATTGAATTTAACTCTTATCTGAAGGAGAAGTGTGAAAAAGATACTTAGGAGATTGATTAAAATTTGCTAAAATTATGTTTCTGGAATTGAAGAGAAGTTATTCATTCTTATACTGAGGAACTGAGGTAATTCTATAAACTTTCTCATAACCAAAATATTGTAAGCAACAATCTGTGACTTTCTCTTAATAATTTCATTTGTTAATAAATTATATATGAATAAATACTATTAAGAAAGTAGATTTCTTCATTTTATTAACAGGTTTGTGTAGGGATATGAGAGTTAGTTAGGTAGTACCAAGGATAGAACAGTGGGCATGGAGTCAGGAAGATCTGAATTCAAATCCCCTCAGGTACTTGCTTGCTATATGACCATGGGCAAGTCACTTAATTCTGTTTGCCTCAATCTCCTCATTGCAAAATGAGGTAGAAAAGAAAATGACAACCACTCTCTTATCTTTGCCAAGAAAATCTCCCAAAGGACTAAATAACAACAAAAGTGAGAACTTGGAACTAATTAGTTCATTACTGAGATATTGGCATTTTTACCAATGAGACATTAACTAATATTATATCTGAATGGCGTGAGAAATTAAGATAATAAAATTAAATTTAATTATGAATGTACTGACAAACCAAGGAGTATTCTACAAGTGAATGCATGATTTACCTTGCTACATTACTAAATGACTTTGCTTTAAGCTAATTTTGTCTCCTCCCTGACTGTTCAAGGTTAAGTTTACTGTTGGGAAACAATAATTTCAGAAATGTAAACTCACACAGTACTTTAGAATCTGTGATAGTAGTTGCTTCTTGAGTAATCAACTTGTAAAAACTTTGAGTATTGTGTTGGGGAAGTAACCCAGAGAAGAGGGGTCTTCGATCCAAAAGGATAGTGTTAAATTGGATATTTTCTGTGTTTCTTTTCAGCTCTAAATCTATGATTCTATCAACCATAATCTTATGATTTTCCCTCTTTAATGCTCAGGGAGAAACTGAGGCAGTATCACAGAGTGGAAATTAGGTAATACTTTATTGATGTTAATTGAGAGTTCAGAATCCATAGCTATGGATCAGGACTGCTGGGACTCTTGTCTCAAAGCACGCAGTGCATTGTGAGTTTAGACTGACAGACGTATCAGCTGACTGGATCTCAAGCAGGTACAGCCCAGAGAATTAGACTGGCAGATGTGACAGCCAACTGAATAGGACTAATGTCACAAATTATTCAGTATCTCATTGGTGGGCATCATGGATTTTATAGTCTCCATGGCCCAGGGAGGCAAAGAACTCATGGGAACAGCTGAGAAATATTTGGGGTCCAAGGAAACTATAAATTCAGTTCTGGCAGGTAGGGAGTAAAGAGTGCTGAGTTTGGGAAAGGAAGACAGTAAGTCTGGAGCCAAAAGATAAGGGGTATGTCGAGGCTGGCCACCTGGAGGTTTTATGACTCCTTTGGAATATAAGGCCAATTATTTCTGAAGGTCAGGAAGTGGGGGTTGCTATTTTTGGGCAGAACAATCAAGAGAAACTGAAACAGCAACTGAGGGAAACTGTGGCACAACATTCCACACACTCTTTCCTGAATATTCAAATCATTGAATCACCTGCCCTCAGATACTTGGAAGGTTTCAGCACCACAATTGTAACTGACCCTACCAGGAGCAGATAATAAAACTAGAAAAAGTGCAGGGACCTACAGTGATGGCAAGTCTCTCTGATAGTCCCAGAGCTGTTTAACAGCCTTCCATAGTCCTCCCTGTTGCCAGCTTGTCAGATCCTCTGCAGTTCTGGAGCTCCATCTCACCCAGGGAACCCAGTCTGAGATGGGCAGTTCAATGTTAGGTCTGCAGTGGTTTGTGCACTTAACTCTCTGCTTGCCAAGGGAGCAGTGCCCAAGGCAGCTTGTGTTAGCCCCATTAGGGCTGTACAGAGACTCCAAGGGGGAAGGGTGAGGCCCAAATTGCTCCCAAAGAAGAACAGACAGGCTGGGGAACACTGCTACAAATCAGAGTGTCAGTGTCAGAGTTAGAGTGTCAGTGTGCACTGTGTCAGACCACTGAGGCAGGCACCCAGGAACCCAGAGGCATAATAAGCAACTGCAACATAGGATGCTGAAATGCTAAGTGACTGGGGTTACAGGACTGGAGAGGTGGATCAGAGAGACTGCCAGGAATCAGAAAATGGTCCCAGAAACTGAGTCTGCCAGGGCCATTCCAACAGAATAAGGGGGTTCAAAGTTAAAGCAGAACCAGCTATCACAGGCCAGTTGGGGTTTAAATAATAAACCAAGCAGGCAGAAAAAATGAAAAATGGACTGCTGTAGGGGTTTCCATTTAAACTGGTGGGTTGGGGATGGGGCAGAAGTGCCTAAGGCCAAATGAATAGGAAACTAAAGGGCACTAGAGGTTCCCATTTCAAATATTTTGGGAAAAATCCACTAGCTTTCCTGGTTATTTTCTCATTCCTCCCCCCTTGTTTTTCCCACCAAAGGAATCATCCAAGGAGGAGTAAATAGAGTTCTAATTGTCACATAAGACTAGTATAGTAGAGGTTTTCCACTCTGGAACTCAAGATCCCTTAAACAATTACATATCCCGAGGGGAACACTGTGATCAATTAGACAATGCAGATACAGTCACCCAAAATCTTTTTTTTTTAATTTTATTTGCATAACATATGTGTGGGTAATTCTTCAACAATAACCCTTACATAGCTTTCCGTTACAAATTTTTCCCCCAACTCCCCACCCCTCCCCTAGATGGCAGGATATCCACTACATGTTAATTATGTTAAAATATTGGTAAATCGAATATATGTATACATATTTCCAAACTTGTCATTGTTGTGCAAGAAAAATCTTGTCTACACAAACGATATATCAGATAAAGGAAACACAATGTAAGCAAACATCAATCAAGGAGTATGAGAATGTTATGTTGTGGTCCATATTTCACATCCCTCTCTCTGGGTGTATATGGCTTTCTTCAGTGAACAATTGGAGGTGGTTTGAAACATTTCATTGTTGAAGAGAGCCATGTCCATCAGAATTGATCGTCATATACTACTGTTGTTGCCACAGTCACCCAAAATCTTAACCCCACATTTTCCATCCTTACATCCAAAATACAGCAACAGGAAAACCCAATCAGGATTGTACAGTACCACAGTAACAGGGGATTCAATCAGGATTGTACAGCAATAGGGGACCCAAGCAGGATAGTACAGTAATACAGTCAGAGATTTACAGTCAGTTATCAACCACCCTCAGTTCCCCCAAATCACAAACAAGTCCATTTAGGAAAAGGGGCGATGTCTCTTTAAGAAGCCGCTTCAGGTGGAGAGAGGGCGAAGTGAACTTCTAGTCCAGGGTTGGGTTGGGCTCCATGAAAGCCAGCAGTGAGATGATCCTGGTCCTAGAAGCAGGTCAGTAAGGCTGTAACTTAACCAAAATCTAGAACAAAAAAACAAATTAACAAATAAAGGTCAGAACAGTCTGAGATAGAAAGACTGGTGCACAAAATGTGGAGAAGCTGCATAGATGCACCAGCAGCTTCCATACAAGGAGACAGGTTTCTCTCACAGGGCAGACAAACGGCTGCAGGCTGCAACAAAAAGCAGTTAGATCTCACAGACAACTGCGCCAATTGTCCTCTCATGCAGAAACCATAAAGGATCTGAATACCTGCAGACACAAATATCCAGCAACAGACAGATGACCAGGCTGAATACTCATGTGCCAAAGCATAATGATTACATATAACCAAGTTGGAAACAGCAACGTATGGCATAATTAAATTGTATCAATGATTCCTATTGACTATTGCTCTGATCATAGAAATTAGTTACAGGAAGAAAAACAGGGACTTGACTATACCATAATATAATCAATCAAAACTGATCCTTCAGCACATACAGGACACAGGATAAAATAGCCTTAACTCAGTTTCACTCCAGGTAATTGTCCCAGTAACTTACAGAAGATGGGACTTTAAAATCCTAAATAATATTAGCTACAAGCCCAAGACATTTTACCTCCAATAACAAATTCCATTAACCAAAGTTTCAGATGAATCCTAAACAGGCATTTACCATGACCTCATATTGATAACAGTAAGAGATTTGTCCCATGAACTTTCTGGTACTTAACTTTCATATCAAATACATGTTTCATAAGGTGAACATTACAGATCATTTTGCTTTAAAAATACCCAGTACATAAAAAATTCCAAATTGCATATTGTCCAGAACAGGAACATTTTCAAAGGGACAAAAGGCTCAGAGCCCCTTCAGATAATGAATACAAATTTAAGATGATTCAATACAATCAATTAAAATTCATACAAAATATCCCATTTTCCACATAAAAGAATCAATTAAAAATATCAGTTAAACGTTTGGAATTAACCTTACCAAATTATAGATCACATTTGTTATCATATTCCTCCAAATCCTAAGTAAACAAATAGCTAAGTTTATTTCCATTTCTAAAGAAGCAGCTGAAAGTGTGGGGGAGTTAAATCTTCACCCTTTAAGAAAGAACCTTCTACTCACTCAACTTTTATTTTCCTTAATTAACTTTTAGGATGGCAAATACTTCCCTCTCTCTCCATTCCTTTCTGGCTTGCCTCCTCTTTTTTTATTCTCTACATCCTCTTCACTTTCTTGCTACATGCCTTTTCCCTCTTTCAGTCTTCCCAAATACACAGTGTCTCTCCCTTTCTTCTGTCTTTCAATTCCTTATCCCATTCATATAAACCCATCTCTTTTCCTCCCATCTTTTTCCTTTCCTTTCCTTCAAAACTTTCAAGATTCACAATATAGTGAATAGCTAAATAATTCCACAAAACTCACATACATGTTCAAAATTAAAGTCAAAATTTAAAGCATAACTCATAATGTTTACCAATTACCCAGCATGTTTTAGAAGGTAACAAATTATCAGGACTTTTTTTTTTTTTTCAAACAAGCGATTAACAATCTGAAACGAAATCAAATACAGCTTTTAAATTTTTTCTTACAATATTGATGGTTCAATATTCAAACAAATTTCTAAGATCTTAGTGGCATAGGATAGAATCACAGGACAAACTAGGCAATAACTATAGCAATTTAGTCTTTGATAAATCCAAAGACCCCAGCTTCTGGGGTAAGTACTCATTATTTGACAAAAACAGCTGGGAAAATTGGAAACTAGTGTGGAAGAAATTAGGGCTTGACCCACATCTAACACCACATACCAAGATAAGATCTAAATGGGTTCATGATCCAGATATAAAGATTGATATAATAAGTAAATTAGAGGAACGTAATATAGTTTACCTCTCAGATCTGTGGAGATGGAATAAATTTATGTCCAAAGAAGAACTGGAACTCTTAATTGAATACCAGATAGATAACTTTGACTGTATTAAGTTAAAAAGGTTTTGTACAAACAAAACCAATGCAGTCAAGATTAGGAGGGAAGCAATAAATTGGGAAATCATCTTTACATTTAAGGGTTCTGATAAAGGTCTCATCTCTAAAATATGTAGAGAGTTGTCTCATATTTATAAGAATTCATGCCATTCTCTAATCGATAAATGGTCAAAGGATATGAACAGACAATTTTCAGATGATGAAATTAAAACTATTTGTAGTCATATGAAAAGGTGCTCCGAATCACTATTGATCAGAGAAATGCAAATTAAGACAACTCTGAGGTACCACTACACACCTGTCAAATTGGCTAAAATGACAGGAAAAGATAATGATGAATGTTGGAGGGGATGTGGGAAAACTGGGACACTGATATATTGTTGGTGGAGCTGTGAACGGATCCAGCCATTCTGGAGAGCAATTTGGAGCTATGTTCAAAAAGTTATCAAACTGTGCATACCCTTTGACTGGGCAGCGTTTCTATTGGGCTTATATCCCAAAGAGATCATAAAGGAAGGAAAGGGCCCCACATGTGCAAGAATGTTTGTGGCAGCCCTTTTTGTAGTAGCTAGAAACTGGAAACTGAATGGATGCCCATCAATTGGAGAATGGCTGAATAAATTATGGTATATGAATGTTATGGAATATTATCATTCTGTAAGAAACGACCAGCAGGACGATTTCAGAGAGGCCTGGAGAGACTTACATGAACTGATGCTGAGTGAAATGAGCAGAACCAAGAGATCATTATACATGGCAACAACAATATTATATGACAATCAATTCTGATGGACATGGCTCTCTTCAACAATGAAATGTTTCAAACCAGTTCCAATTGTTCAGTGAAGAAAGCCATATACACCCAGAGAGAGGGATGTGAAATGTGGACCACAACATAACATTTTCATGCTCTATATTGATGTTTGCTTGCATTGGGTTTCCTTTATCTGATTTTTCTTTCTTGTCCATACGATTTTTCTTGCACAACAATGATAAGTGTGGAAATATGTATACATATATTCGATTTGTCAAGTATTTTAACACAATTAACATGTAGTAGATATCCTGCCATCTGGGGGAGGGGTGGGGAGTAAGGAGGAAAAATTTGTATCGGGAAGCTTTGTAAGGGTTAATGTTGAGGAATTACCCATGTGTGTATTTTGCAAATAAAATAAAATAAATAAATAAATTCTAAGATCTTATACCCAAAATAATCTAGCATGCATAAGGCAACAGTAATTATAAAAACCAAATACCCATAAGTCCAAAAGGATATGGCTTTTTTTTCCACTCAAATTTTTAAAATTCCAATTGAATGTTGCAGGCAAACTAAATTACCATTTGGTTGTATGTATATATACACACACATAAACACATACATGTATATATACACACACATACAAATAATTTTAAACTTGGTTTTCCAAAACTTTTTTCTCCCCCAAGTTTTTTTTCTCCAACATTAATTGACATGCACTTTCTTTGTTCTCTTTCCACCCCCAGGCAGAGCTGTTATCCTTGTAGGGAATAATTTATTTCTGCTTTTTTTTTTCTCCTAGCAGGCTTTGGGGGGGAGGGGAACTTCTCTGCTAGCATTTTAAAGATAGCCAAACTTTTCTGTTCCTGCTACTTTCAAATTAATGCAAACACTTAAGTCCAATAAGAAAATTTAAAACCTAAGCATTAAAACCTGAAATGACCAATTGCCACGTTCTCATTGTTCTTAAAACTTTACAGAGTTCCTTAAATCGACAAACAGACAAACTGCAAACACACAGACACTGAAAAGTGAAAGGCGAACTCCTGCTTTTCACAGGAATGCAGTGAGAGGAGAGGGGAGCTTAGCCGAATCAGACAGACAGACAAATCTGACTCACACAAAACACTGACTCACACAGACATAGAGAAAGGAAAGGCAAACTCCTGCTCTTCCCAGGAATGCCCTGAGGGGAGGCTTTTAAGTTAACAATCTCTCCCTCTTGATATTCAAATTGAGCCTTTCAAAGAGGCTTCCCTGACTTGGGATGATGCTCTCTGCCTTCACAGAGATTGCTTGGGGTCTCAGATTCTTGTCTTAAACTTAAGCCAATAAGTGCCCAGAAAGCACCCAGGCCCAAATAATACTGTTTGTTTGTTTTTTTTTAAATTTTTAACCAGATGATGTCACGAAGCATCCTCCTGACATCTCTCAGACTCATGAGGGTGGAACTAGTTAAAAGTTTGTCAACCCTAATTCTAATGCCCTCATATCTATTCCAAGGTCCTACTGTGTGTGGACACCCAGACAGACAGACAGACTTACCCTGCAGGGATTTCAAAGACTCTCTTATGGCCGAATGGAGGTGTCCTCCCTGAGCTCTTGCTGCGGCTGAAGCTGCTCTCCTTGTGGGACTCTGGAACAAGCAAGAGGGCCGGCCTTCCCTAAACAAAGAGCCCAAATGCAGTTGCCCCAAGACTCCGGGAGGAGAGCTGCTAGTTTCCAGTGTGCAATACTGGTCCCAGATCTCATATCTTGCTGAGAAGCTTCCAAATGTAATGCCCGGGGAGAAACTGAGGCAGTATCACAGAGTGGAAATTAGGTACTGCTTTATTGATGTTAATTGAGAGTTCAGAATCCATAACTATGGATCAGGACTGGTGGGACTCATGTCTCAAAGCATGCAGTCCAGCCCAGAGACTGACACACAGTCAGCCAAATGAATACAAAGTACTCAGTACTTCATTGCTGGAGAACACTAGTTTTATACCTCCATGGCCCAGGGGAAACAAAGAACTCATGGGAACAGCTGAGCACATCTGGTGTCCAAGGAAACCATAAATTCAGTTCTGGCAGGTAGGGAGTAAAGAGTGCTAAGTTTGGGAAAGGAAGACAGTGAGTCTGGGTCATACAGATAAGGGGTAGGTTGAGGCTGGCCATCTGGAGATTTTATAGCTCCTCTGGAATATGAGTCCAATTATTTCTGATGGTCAGGAAGTGGGGGTTGCTATTTTTGGGCAGCACAATTAAGGGAAACTGAAACAGCAACTGAGGGAAACTGAGACGGAAACTGTGGTACAACAGTTCTAACTCAGACAGCCATTCTTTATAACAAAGAATTTAAAGAGGAGGAAAATGTACTTTGTCAATACTAACACATCAATTAAGTCTAGCAGTATTCCACATTTGCAGTAGTTCCCTACCCTGCAAAGTCCCCACAAAGAAGAGAGGAAGATACATTCTCACATCTCTTCTTCAAGACCAAATTTAGTTATAATTAATTTAATTCTTTTTGTAAAATCTTTGCCTAATAACCAATGAATTGAAATAGTACCATAGAAACTAAATTATATCCATATTAACATTTTCACTGTAAAGCAAAAAAAATTGATAAGATTTATAAGAAATTATACCAAAGCTTTTATAATACTCAAGCTTTTAATATATTTATTTGTGCATTTGTCTTATCCCTATTAATGTTTTTAAATCTTGGCAAAGGAGAAGGGAAGCCTACACTATTTTTCATTTTTGTATTTCTAGTAATAATAATAATTTGTTAATTAATAATAATACTATTGATTACATAGCATTTCAGGGTTTGAAAAATACTTTATTCATGTTATCTTATTTGATCCTCATAACAACCCTGCAAAATAGGTTCTATTCGTTTGCCCATATGATGAAGACAGAGGTTAAGTGATTTGTTCAAGTTCATGGAACTAATAAGCATCTGAGGCTGGACTTGGACTCAAATTTTCCTGTTCCCAGATCCAACTCTGTGCCACCTAGCTACTGTTGAATCCTGCCTATGGAAAATACTTAGTAAATGATTTATTTATTTATTACAATTCAGCAAACTTTTTTTTCTTCACTTAATAGAATCCCCCCCCCAATTACATGTAAAGATAATTTTCAAAATTCATTTTTGTAAGATTTTGACTTCCAAATTTTGTCTCCCTCTTTCTTCTTTTCACCTCTCCCCAAGATACTAAGCAATCTGATACAGATTATACATGTAGCAAACTTTTTTTTACTTTATTTTTATTTTCAATAGTTTTTTTTTATTTTTGCAAAAACATGTAAAGATAGTTTTCAAATTCAACAACATTTTGGGTTTTTTCTTCTTTTCTTTCTTACCTCTCCTTTCCCCAAGACAGCAAGCAATCTGATGCATGCAATTTTTCCATATTTCATCTGTGTTATGTTGTGTAAGAAAAATCTTACTAAAAGGGAAAAAAATCATGAGAAAAAAGATACAAACATACAAAAAGGAAAATTGTATGCTTCTATCTACATTGAGTCTTTAGTTCTCTCTCTGGATGCAAATGGCATTTTCCATTCCAAGTCTATTAGAAATGCCTTGAGTCATTGTATTGTTGAGAAGAGCTAAGTCCATCACAGTTGAATATTATATAATATTGTTGCTACTATTAAATTTTTTTTAAAACTCTTACCATGCACAGGACCCTGTGCTAGGTGATGGGAGAGATAAAAGTTTAGATAAGGCATGGTCCTTACCTTCTCAAAGGTCATTGTCCAATAAAAGGATATGAGATATATAAATGTCTACAATATAAAATAATACACAATAAGTATGTGAGAAGTATAGATATAATATGAAATTTAAGAAAGAGGGTGATTGATACCTAGAGGATTAGGGAAATACTAGAGGAGGGCTTTAAAGGATAATTAGAAATTCTACAGGTTAATAACTCTTGCCATCTGTAGACAGTATCACAACCTATAACAAAGATTAAGATTCTTTATTTTGTACCATGACAAGAGAAATTATTTGAATAAATAATAAATTCATCCCTGCCTTCTCATCCTGTGTCATTTTTAGTCATTCTAATTCATTAGTTCCCTACAGAGGATCTAACCAGTATTCTAGAAGCTTTCCTTTAGGTCTGGAATTCTTAACCTGGGGCCTATGAATCCCCATCAAAACCCTGGATAGATTTCTGGGGGAGAAGGATCAGTGAAGTTGGATAGGGAAAAATTACATCTTTTTAAAAAAAAATTATATTGTAACTGAAAGTTAGCATTTCTCCTGATTCTCCTAATATAAGTTATAAAACCTTATTCTCAAACTATGAAAAGGGTGGAAGACACACAAGACATCAATAACTTTTGTACTTTTTTTGAATACTAATGAAGTACTAACATCCTTCCTATATGACCACACCAACAATTCCTTGAATAATTCTTCACATGCTACTTCTTATACTAGAGTCATCTTTGGTAAAAATGCTTCATCCAATTTACACTGACAAGATGTCTTTCTTTTGTTCTTGTAGTTACCCACAATTTTTCTTCTGTGAAAATTGTAATATTTCATGACTTAAAGTTATATAGGTAGAGCCCTAGGCTTGAGTCATTAAGACCTAAGTTAATATTCACTTACAAACAATAAATGACTGTGTGACCTTGAGCAAATCACTTGACCTCTGATTGCCTCAGTTTCCTCAAAAGTAAAATGGTGATAACAGCACGTACCTCCCAGGGTTGTTGTGAGGATTAAATGAAATAGCATTTATAAAGCACTTAGTACTGTGCCTAAGACATAGTAGGGGACTATATAAATCTGATTCCCTTTATCTAAAGCTATATGACATAACTGGGAAAATTTTTTTTGAATTGGACCTGTTTCTATGAAATCTCCTGGCGAAGATATCAATATAGTTTAGTTTGCTCAGCAATGCATATTCTTTTTTCCCTCAATAATATTTTATTTTTCCAAATACATGTAAATATAGCTTTCAACATTTATTTTATATATGTGTGTATATATATTGAGGCAGTTGAGGTTAAGTGACTTGCCCAGGGTCACACAGCTAGGGAATGTTAAGTGTCTGAGATCGGATTTGAACTCAGGTTCTCCTGACTTAAGGGCTGTTGCTCTATCCACTGTGCCACCTAGCTGCCCTTCAACATTTATTTTTATAAGATTTCGTCTTCCATATTTTTCTCTCTTTGTCTCTTAACTTCTCCCTTCCCAAGACAGCAAGCAATTTGATATAAGTCACATATGTACAATAATTTTAACATATTTCCAAATTTGTCATGTTGTACAAAACAAATCAGATAAAAATGGAAAGATGAGAAAGAAAAAGAAAAAGAAAAAAAGGTGAAAATACTGTGTTGATACATAATTAGTTTCCATACTTTTGTCTCTGGATGTGAATGGTATTTTCTATCCTAAGTCTATTGAAACTGTATTGGACTACAAGTAATATATGTTCTTAAAGAGTTTTCCAGAATTCTGTGAAATTAAGTGGTCTAATGTCAAAGAGTGTCAAAAGTGGGACTTGAACCCAGGTTGATGATTTCAGGGCTATCTCTAAGAGAATCTCTGGTATTAATTTTTCTTTTAAGTGAAATAAACATTCATGAAGTTGAACAAGCCGAAGTACCCAGGATTTTATGAATTTTGTAATATGCTTTTTTACTTCCTCTCTAGGTCCTATCTCTGTAAAATTTTATTCTTTGTTTAAAGCATTTTATTCATTCTCTTCAGAAACTACCCTGCCCTTCTTTCTCTCACTGTGACTTATTTCATTTGTCCTATTTCTCATTAGATAAGCATATGTAGAGACATAAACTATTCTCAGTACATACTGAGTACAACTGTCAGCATTTTATATTAATTCTTATGAGATTTTTTACAGATAAATTCATAAAGGCCATTTGAAATTGTACCATTGAGATGTTTAGAAAAAAAAGAATTTACATGTCAGTCCTTCCCCCAAATTCCAGATTTGATGAGAATCCTGTTTCAGACACGACTCAGCATTACCTAGACTTATTTAGTGTCATTGGGTATATTCTTGGGACCAACTGTGTTGAAGAAAATGAAACCGAGGTTTGGGAATAATTCTTTCTGCTGTGAGGTTTATGACAAGTCCATTTACATGGATTTTTTTTTTTGATTTTTCAAAGGGAACTCAATGCAATGGAATAACATGGCATTTTATGAAATTCATTAAGAACAGCAAATAAATTCCTTTGAGAGGAAATTAGCTTCACTTTATTTCTATCCACCTAGATTATTGAATTAAAATTGTATAAAAATATGCCCTATAGGTCAAAGAACTTTTTACTTTATAAGATAGACAATCCCCTCTCCCTACTATTCATTCTACCCTTTAGGAAAAAAAAAAAAAAAAAAAAACTTCTCTTTGCCTGAGAGGAAATTCTGTCAACTATATATCTTTCACCCAAGTTTAGTTATTATGCTATAAACTTAAAGTTGCACCAGCTAAGTGGCACAATGGATAGATTGCTGGTGCTGGACTCAGGAAGACCTGAATTCAAATCTGGCCTTAGACATTTACTAAGGGTGTGAATCTAGGCAAGTTCACTTACCCCTGTTTGCCTCCCTTTCCTCATCTGTAAAATGAGCTGGAGATGGAAATGGCAAATTACTCTAGTATCTTTGCAAGAAGACTCAGAAGGGGGCCATAAAGAGGCAGACATGACTTAAAACAACTAAATAAAAAATTCTTAAAAGTTACTGCTCCAACTTTTTATTTCTTTCTAGGAGAACATCTCAAATACTTAGTTTCATCTACTATTTCTAAACTTATATTCACTTCAAATTTGACATGGTACCTATTGTGTTCCCTTCTCCATTTCCCATCCCTGTCAAACTCTATAAAGTAGGTAATAGGTTGTAACTCTCTTATATACAACCTGTCCTGGAATCTCAGTTGATACTGAGTTTCTTTCCAGTACTCAGTGGTCCCTGATTCATCAAGCAAAACTTATCCGTCCCTGAGAGCCATACCAGAAGGATGATACCAATTCTTTGTCCCTGTAGAAACTTCCGTGAAGCAGCATCCCTTTTCTTCCACAGGGGACAAATGAGGATTTTCCCTCACTTTCCCACCAAGTCATCTAAGAATTCTCTTTCTTTTA
Source organism: Myrmecobius fasciatus (assembly GCA_023553655.1). NCBI lineage: Eukaryota > Metazoa > Chordata > Mammalia > Dasyuromorphia > Myrmecobiidae > Myrmecobius > Myrmecobius fasciatus. The sequence goes on from JAJPUD010003418.1 coordinate 199,660, forward strand.
AGTAAGCATACATTTATAGCTATGAAGCAGTAATTTTACTTCTATGCTATTGGAAAGCAAAGCATTGTATCTTTTGGAATGTGGTGGAGAGGAGAGGTTCTTTTATTTAAGAATATAAACATTTCATACATGTATACACATGTGTATATATGTATATGTATGTGTATATATGTGTATATATATATATATATATATGTACACACACACTACTGAAATCCACTGTTATAACCAGTCTGTCATTATTATTGGTTCACCATCTCTTCCCTTTAAGCAACTCCAACATCTTTACCAATGATTCTTTCTCTAACAACCAGTTATTCTCCAACCATCACTTGTTGAATATTTATTGTGCACCTTCCTCCCTTTTCTCTCCCCCTGACCCAGAGCCAATCAAGTAGAAATTCATTCTTTTTTTCTTCCTGTACTTTTATCTTTTTTGGTTGATTCTGATTAATGAAAAATTTTAAGAATTCTAAATGAACATTTTATAGGATATTATAAAAACAAACCTGCATACTTGAGAATTTAAAAAAATCAAATCATCTCACAACAACATCCTTCAGTTCCCAAGCCCTTTCTGGGAAGACAAATAGTCTCAGAGGAAAGGAAAGCTTTCAATTGATGAATGGCTAAAATATTTTTCCAAGGCATATAGAATCCTCTGAGGGGAAAAACCTTGAGATCAAAACAATTCTGAACTGGCAAAGTAATAAGGTTTAAAGAATAAGACATGAAATCCCAGTTACCAAAGGTTCATTAACTAAACAATAGTGTTTATACTAAGAAGCAGCATCAATCTAGCATACAAATATTAACTTTCATTCGTTCATGTTATCAATGTCCAGGTAGAGAAATTGCAGAAATGAAATATTTCAAGTTAAAAAAAACTCTTATCAAGTATAAGCATGACCACATAGGCCGAATATAATTCTATAGCAAGAGTAATATTTTCTCAGGTGAAGTTGGCTGAAGAAAACTATATACTTCTAGAAGCTGCTGTTGGTGTTACAATAAATTGTATTTTGTTTAAGAGGACACTCACTTTGTAGGGGGCAATCACAGTTATATGAAAAGAGCATGGTGAAGTTGTAGTAGATGGATGAACACTCTCCTACCATGGCACAAATTTAGGTTATAGTCTAGGCAGAAAACCGATGCACAGATATGGCAATAGCTTAGCCCAGCACCATGGACAGCTATTTCCAAGTTCTTCCTAACTTCAGTAAAAGAAATCGGCTACTGTAGGTCCTCTTCTAATGCTGGTAATCTTAAGACCAAGTACCTTACTTCTGAAGAAACCAAATAAAAGTATCATCATAAATGTAGAATATTTATACTACAAGACTATAAAACTAGAGGATTTTCAGCACTTATGATTAGTCCTGGATTTTTATTTCCCTCCTCCCCATTCTTACTTATGAGTTAGTATCACTCCCTGGCCTTGCCTTCCAATGGGTTTAAAATTCAATAAATTGGTTATGTCTGTCTGTCTTCAGTCAATCAATCAACAAGCATTAAGTGCCTATTCTCTGCCAAGGAGAAGAGAAACTGTATTTTTTTTTTTTTGTCCAGTTGGTCTGTGAGCAGTGGGAATAGGACAGAGGTTTGTGCTCCATCTTCTCAAGTCACCATAGGAACAGCCTTTCATGAAATCAATGAAAAACCAGAGCTTTGCTGACTTAGTAGAGTCAGTCTGAGGCTTTATCTTCTTTACTAGTGATGGCAGGCATTTTTAGGCATGTGTATCCAACCAGTTCATACATGTCAGCTGAATCCCAATTCTTATGAGAAGAAGAATCCCAATTCTTTGCCAGAGAAGTGACAGACTTAAAATTCAGAATAAGACATGCATTTTTTTAAATAATTAAAGCTTTTTATTTGCAAAACATACGTATGGGTAATTCTTCAACATTGACCCTTACAAAGCTTTCTGTTACAAATTTTTCCCCCTAGTCCCCACCCCTCCCCTAGATGTCAGGAAGTCCACTACAAGACATGCATTTTTGAACACAGCCAATGTGGGAATTTGTTTTTGATGAATTCCGTATACTTGTTACGAGGATTTTGATTTTTTTCTCTTGTTCTTTTGTGTGTGTGTGTGTGTGTGTGTGTGTGTGTGTGTGTGTGGGTGGGTGGGTGTGTGTGTGTGGGTGGAGGGGAAGCACAGCAAACAGTGAGAGGGAAGAAAGAAATGCTTGTAAAAATAAATTATGTGAAAATAAGAAACAATTTCTGCTGTGTGTATGTGTATGCATATGTAGTAGAAAATAACGTCCAAATCCCATCTCACTATATCCTCAAAAAAAAGTTTAAATAGTTATTGCTCTATTTTAGCACAATCAAGATCCACTTGGTTTCTATTTTCTCTTTCTAGGTCTCAGGCTTCATAAGGACCATCTTTTGCCATTATAAATGCTTCTCAGGCTGCATAGAAACTTTATCTTTTGTTTAGGGAGATGATTTTGTGTAGCTTTATTCCTTTACCGTATCCTGGTAACTTAGCGATATTTTCCATATAGGTATATAGAACATAGCTAACACAGCTCTTACTTCAGTGGAATTAGCTAGTTCCATTAATATAAAAAACTATTCTATTCACATGATATGACAACAATTAATTACTAATTTATTAATACAATCTTTGCTTTATGATAATTATTAACTTAACAGATTTTTTAAAAACTTTTTCTTATTTTTTTAAACTAAGAAGCATTCATGCATGAGTTATTAAATCATTTCTCTGCTAAAGCCTGACTTTGATGTCTCATTATGGAGTAAAGATGACCTTGGATTCCCAAAGCCTATGCCAGCAGAATACATGTTCTGTGAAGTCCTATAAAACTAGAAAGGCCTTTAATACAGTACCAACATGAACTATGGGTCTCTCATCCAAATACTTCCTAGGTATTTGATATATCACTTGGTGAATAGCTCACCAGAGACATTTTATTTGTTTATTCATTTATTCATTCATTTTTTTTGCCACTGAAATGCACAAAGATCACTTTCTAAGATAGGCAAGCAGTTGTGACCTACATTGATGAAGGGGGAACCCAGATATGTGAAATCATATATCCATAAAGTTCTAAAGATTTATTCTTACCTACAACACTTTAAGAATGGTGGCATACTTGGATAGGCAAAGATGACAATGGAGTATACTTCAGAAAGAAAAACAAATGGTGACTAGGATGTCAGAATGGAGGTCAAGTGCACACATGTGATACATAGTAAAGACATGATCTTTCCTAAGAATATGTGCTGCTTGAAAGAGATCAAGGGAAGGATTAGAATGGTCAAGTTTCAGCTCTCTAGCAGCCTTGGGGATATGTGTGTAGAGGATGGGATAAATTTCATGCCTTAAAATATAGAAATTAAGCACGTGATAGCCTAGGAACATAGACTATATTCCCATAAACTCTTCCTACCCTTGATTTTAAAAAGATTTTTTGTTATTATTATCTCTGTTAATATCTCTACATTATTAATATATATTATACATAATATATGTATAAATATACATGCATACACATATACACACACATATATATTAGTATCTTTTGGTGTCCCTTTCTTGGGAGACCAAATCTATGATTTTTTTGGTATAGGGACCTCTCAGTGAAGAAATTCTCTTTATCAATTCAGATCTGCAACTTTTTGATAATGTAATTTTAGGCAATTGAAAATTTAAGATATTTGGTGAGTTTAGGGACAAAATTTGAACCCAGTTCTCACTGACTTAAGGACTGGTTCTGAATACATCATTCCTGGCTGTCTTTCTCTTTAAAATCCCTTATACCGGGGCAGCTAGGTGGCGCAGTGGATAGAGCACCAGCCCTGAAGTCAGGAGGACCTGAGTTCAAATCTGGTCTCAGACACTTAACATTCCCTAGCTGTATGACCCTGGGCAAGTCACTTAACCCCAATTGCCTCAGCAAAAAGCAAAAAAAATAAAAAATAAAAAAAATAAAAATAAAATCTCTTATACCACATATATTCAATTTGTCAAGTATTTTAACATAATTAACATGTAGTGGATATCCTGCCATCTAGGGGAAGGGTAGGGAGTAGGGGGGAAAAATTTATAACAGAAAGCTTTGTAAGGGTTAATGTTGAAGAATTACCCATACATATGTTTTTGCAAATAAATAAATAAATAAAAATAAAAAATAAAATAAAATCCCTTATACCAGTATGAGAAAAAAAAATTTTTTTTGCACATTTGTTACAATAGCTTTGTTTGAAAAATGTTTTATCCACCAGTTGGGAGGGGGAGGGAGAGAGAAAAAAATGCTTGATAATTTAAAAAAATAAAACAATTATATAAGTGCCTTATGGCCATTCATTTGTAGATTTTAACATTAAAAGAAGGTAAGGTTAGTATAAATGTATAGAAATAGAATTAACTGCTGGGAAAAAATAGCTTTTTGCAAAAAAACCCATTAAAATAATGTTTCCTCAAAATAATTTATGCACATTAGGCATTTAAAATGTGGTAGAGGGAAGAGAACCTAAAAATATACTGAAATATAATAGTAAGAGATTAAAAGAAAAAAATCTAAGTGAAAACATTAAAATGGGGAAAAAAAAACAATTTTGGCAAAAAGGGAACACATTCTTCAAAGGAAGAATGTGTGTTTGTAAAATACAGTGTCCAAAAGTTTTTGTGCAGTTTTAAGTCTTAATTGAGCTTAAAGCTGCACAAAGATTTTTGGAACATCCTATAAATGCATAAAACTTAAAGTATAGATAATAAAATGGGAACTAATAAATCTCATAGAATTAAAAGGTAGCAAAGGCATTTTGAGGATAAAAGAAGGAAGTCGGAGAAATTCGGGATATAGGAACAAGCTAGACAAGAAGCTGCCATATGTATTTCCAGTCTAATTTCTAGGGAGAAACTAATTGACTATCAATTTATAAGAATCAATTTTGCTAATAATTTCTTCTTTTCCAATTGTGTGCCTATATATTTTCCCTTAGAGAGTTTCCCTCTAAGTTCTTCAGACTAATCATTGGTGTAGGGAGATGCGATTATACTCATTATTTCTCTGGCTAAATAGGCAGCAATGCTGAAGAAATAACATGTTTGAGTTTCAAGGTTCTAATCATCTTTGTTTTCTCTTCCTTCTACAATACCCTGAGGCTTAGAAATCAAATTAAAAAATTATATAATTGGATTCTTGTAGCATAGACATGTTTTCTTGTTATCTCTTCAGAGGGATTTACTAAAAATTACTACAGAAAAACAGAATAGAGATAGGAAGATTAAAAGGGCAAAATGATTATAGAAGTTGACATTTCGTTTTTTTTTTAATATATAAAGCTTTTTATTTACAAAACATGAGTGATTTTTCAACATTGACCTTTGCAAAAACTTTTTTTTCCCAAGCTTTTCTCCTCCTTCCCCCAAACCCCCACCCCAAAATGACAGGTAATCTAATACATGCTAAATAGGATAAATTATATGACAAATACATGTATACATATCTATACAGTTATCTTACTGCACAAGAAACATCAGATCTAGAAAGAGAAGAAGAAAAAACAACCTAAGAAGGAAAACAAAATGCATGGAAATATTCACAGAAAGCTTTAGAATGCTGTGTTGTGGTTCACACTCAGTTCACACAGGCCTCTCTCTGGATGTATATGACTATCTTCATCGCTGAACAACTGGTTTGAATCACATCATTGTTGAAGAGAACCATGTCCATCAGAATTGATCATCTTATGGTCTTGTTGCTGTGTATAATGTTCTCCTGGTTCTGCTGATTTCACTCAGCATCAGTTCATGCAAGTCTCTCCAGTCCTCTCTGAAATCCTCCTGTTGGTGGTTTCTTACAGAACAATAATATTCCATAACATTCATATACCATAATTTGTTCATTCATTCTCCAGTTGATGGGCATCCATTCAGGTTTTTAGCCAGTACAAAAAGGGCTGCCACAAACATTCTTGCACATGTGGGTCCCTTTCCCTCCTCTAAGATCTCTTTGGGATATAAGCCCAATAGAAACATTGCTGGGTCAAAGGGTATGCACAGTTTCATAACTTTTTGAGCATAGCTCCAAATTGCTCTCCAGAATGGTTGGATCCATTCACAGTTCCACCGACAATGTATCAGTGTCCCAGTTTTCCCACATCCCTTCCAACAGTTATCATTATCATTTCCTGTCATTTTAGCCAATCTGACAGGTGTGTAGTGGTATCTCAGAGTTGTCTTAATTTGCATTTCTCTGATCAATAGTGACTTGGAGGACCTTTTCATGTGACCAGAAATAGTTTCAATTTAGAAGTTGACATTTCCAATGTGTAGTTCTTATACTTAAATTAAGACTGTGTCATATTATTCTGGAATTCCCAGAGACCAGATTTGAACTTAGGTCCTGCTGACTTCAGGGCTGGTGCTCTATTGATTGTACCACCTAGCTGCCCCATTCTATGTCTTTTGTAAAAAGGTATCCTACTATTGGGCCTATATCCCAAAGAGATCTTCAAGGAAGGAAAGGGACCCACATGTGCAAGAATGTTTGTGGCAGCCCTCTTTGTAGTAGTTAGAAACTGGAAAATGAATGTATATACATCAATTGGAGAATGGTTGAGGGGCAGCTAGGTGGCGCAGTGGTTAGAGCACCAGCCCTGAAGTCAGGAGGACCTGAGTTCAAATATGGTCTCAGACACTTCCTAGCTGTGTGACCCTGGGCAAGTCACTTAACCCCAATTGCCTCAGCAAAAAAATAAAAAAATTTAAAAAAAGAGAATGGTTGAATAAATTATGGTATATGAATGTCATGGAATATTGTTGTTCTGTAAGAAACGACCAGCAGGATGATTTCAGAGAGGTCTGGAGAGACTTGCATGAACTAATGCTGAGTGAAATGAGCAGAACCAGGAGATCATTATACATGGCAAAAACAATACTATATGATGATCAATTCTGATGGACATGGTTCTCTTCAACAATGAAATGTTTCAAACCAGTTCTAATTGTTCACTGAAGAAAGCCATATACACCCAGAGAGAGGGATGAAGAAAGCCATATACACCCAGGGAGAGGCCTGTGGGATCTGAAGATGGACCACAACATAGCATTTTCACGCATTCTATTGATGTTTGCTTGCATTATGTTTTCCTTCTCAATTTTTTTTTATAGATCCAATTTTTCTTGTACAGCGAGATAGCTATATAAATATGTATACACACATTCAATTTATCAAGTATTTTAACATAATTAACATGTTTTAGACTTCTTGCCATCTAGGGGTGGGGAGAAGGAGGGAAAAATTTGTAACAGAAAGCTTTGCAAGGGTCAATGATGAAAAATTATCCATGCATATGTTTTGCAAATAAAAAGCTTTAATAAAAAAAGAAAGGTACTTTAAATAACAACATTGTTTTTTCTGGAAATAAAGGCCCATTAAAAAAAAAAAGGTACCCTAGGTCTCTTCTGGGGGTGGGACCAAGATGGTGGAGATCAGGCATGAGTCTCTGTAACCTCCTCTAACCTTCCCTCAAACCAACAGCAAATGAAGCCTCTAGACTGGTTTTGAAGTCAAAGAATCTACAACACATTTCTAGAAGAAGATACCCTGGAAAAACTTCAAAACAAGTCTGTTTCAATTGGGCAGAGTAGTCTGCCAAACCCAGACTACAGCACAGGGAAACTGGGGCAGGAAGATGGAGCAGGAGTCGGAGCATTGTGGCTTTCACATACCTGGGAGCCTTCTGTGGACCTCTTGGACTGATCTGTCCTGATTGTAATCAGGTGGTTTGGCAGATCTGCCTATTTTAGGGGGTAGATTGTGTGAGCCCCAGAAGAGCAACGGACCTAGCTGCCATTATACAGCACCTAAAGCAATCAGTCAATCAGCAGAACTGCCCAGCACTGGAAATCAATCGATCAATCAGCAGAATTGTCCCAGGGCAAATTAAAGCAGCTGTCCCTTCTTTGCCTTGAACAGACCTCAAACCTTATAAAATGAATAAAAAATCAAAAAGAACTCTCACCATTGACAGCTTTTACGGAGAGGGAGAATAGCAGACCTCAAATCCTGAGGTCCCTAAAGGTAAAGCAAGTCCAGAAAAAGCCCCAAAAAGGGGCATAAACTGGACCCTTGTCACAAGGCTTTCTTTGAAGATTGCATAAAGGATCTTAAAAAAGAGTTAGAAGAAATATGGGGAAATGAAATGAGATCATTGCAAAAAAATGGAAAAATGGAAAAAGAATGCAATGAACAAAAATATTTAATTGGCCAATTGCAAAAAAGAGTTAAAAACAGTAACTGAAGAAAATAAGACACTAAAAATTAGAATGGAACAAATGGAAGTAAATGACTCAACAAGAATTCAAGAATCAGTCAAACAAAAACAAAAAAAATGAAAAAAATGGAAGAAAATATGAAATATCTTCTAAGAAAAACAACCGACCTGCAAAATAGATCTAAGAGAGACAATCTAAGGATTATAGGGCTTCCTGAAAGCCATAATGAAGAAAAGAACCTAGACATCATCTTACAAGAAATCATAAAACTGCCCTGATATTTTAGAATCAGAAGATAAAATAGCTGTCAAAAGGATCCATCGATCATCTCCTGAAAGAAACCCCCAAAATTAAATCTCCAAGGAATATCGTGCTAAATTTCAGAACTATCATACCAATGAAAAGATATTGCAAGCAGTCAGAGAGAATTTAAATACTGAGGAGCCACAATTAGGATCAACCAGGACCTAGCAGCTTCTACCTTAAAGGATCAAAGGACCTGGAATCTGATATTCCAAAAAGCAAAGGAATTGGGATTACAGCCAATTATAAGCTATCCAGCTAAAATGAGCATTATCTTTCAGGAAAGAAGATGGGCATTCAATGAAATAGGTAAATTTCACTTATTTCTAATGAAAAGACCAGAGATTAAAAAAAAATGATCTCCAAACACAGAACTCAAGAGAAACATAAAAAGGTAAAAAGGAAAAGAACTATATTTTCTGTTATGGATATACTTAGAGAATGAGGGTATAAATTGATTTTATTATGATGATATGAAAAAGAAATTAGAGTAGAAAAGGGAAAGAAGAGGAAAAAGGAGGTAAAATAAGGGAAATTACATCACATGAAGAGGCAAAGAAAACTTACTATAATTGAGGGAAAGAAGGGAGTGGGGTGAGTGAGCATTATGTTAATCTTAATTTCATCAGATTTGGCTCTAAAAGAATAATAGATGTATTTGGTATCATAAAGAAACTTGTCTCACCTTATAAAGAAATAGGAGGGAAAGGGGGAAAAGAAAGGGAAAGACTTAAGAGAAGGGAAAACAGAAGAATTAGGGGAAAGGTGTAAAAAAGGGGGTAGGGCTCTAAAGAGGAAGGATTGTTTGAGGGAAATGGTTATCAAAAGCAAAATACTAGGGAGGAGGGAAAGGGGATAGGAAAGAGAAAAGCACAAACTAGGGTAAATAAGATGGCAGGAAATACAGAACTAGTTATTTTAACTGTGAATGTGAATGGGATGAACTCTCCCATAAAGCAGAAGCGGATAGCAGACTGGATTAAAGGCTAGAATCCAACAATATGCTGTTTACAAGAAACACATTTAAAGCATAGATACACATAGAGAGTGAAGGTAAAGGGCTGGAGCAGAATCTATTAGGCTTCAGAGGAACAAAAAAAAGCAGGGGTAGCAATCCTGATCTCAGATCAAGTAAAAGCAAAGATAGATCTAATTAAACAAGGCAAGGAAGGAAACTATATCTTACTAAAGGGTACTATAGACAGTGAAGCAATATCAACACTAAACATATATGCACCAACTGGTATTGTTGTGCCACAGTTCCCATGTCTTAATTTCCCTTGATTGTTCTGCCCAAAAATTACAACCCTCTTCCTTCTGACCATCAGAAATAATTGGATTCACATTCCAAAGGAGCCATAAAACCTCCAGATGGTCCACCTCAATGTGCCCCTTATCTTTATGGCCCAGACTTACTGTCTTCCTTTTCCAAATTTAGCACTCTTTACTCCCTACCTGTCAGAACTGAATCGATAGCTTCCCTGGAATTCAAACCCCCTTCAGTTTCTCACCCCTCTTTCTGCCCCATGAGCTCTGTTTCCCCGAGCTATGAAACCTATGAAATCCTTGATGCCCCTCAATGAGCTGCTGCATACTTTGTGACATTAGTCCTATTGGGTCGACTAGTCTTATCTCTTGATCAATAAAGTATTATCTAATCTCCAATATGTGATACTGACTCACTTTCTCCTAGAGCATTACATTTGGAGGTCCCAGCGAGATATGAAATCTGGAATCAGTATTGCACAGTGCAAATTAGTAGGTCTCCTCCTGGAGCTTTGAAGCCACTGGACCTGGGCTCTTTTAGGGAAGGCCTACTCTGGCTGGTCCCAGAGTCCCCTGAAGAGAGCAGTTTCAGATGCGACAAGAGCTCAAGGTGGACATCTCCATTCGGCCATAAGAGAGTCTTTTTGAAATCCCTGCAGGGTAAGTTCTGTCTGTCTGTCTGTCTGGGTGTTGACACATGGTTGGTTCCCTAGAATACATGTGAAAGACCAGGATTAGGGTTGACGAACTGGTAACTAGTCCATCTTTTACCAAATCTAGGAGATATTGGTGGGACACCATGTGATATCATCTGGTTCTGAATGTTTTTAAAAACATTATCTGGGCCTGGGTGCTTTCTGGGCACCTGTTGACTTAAGCTTAGGACAGGAATCTGAGAAGGCTGAGAGCACCATCCCAAGTCTGGGAAGCCTCTTTGAAAGGCTCAATTTGAATATCAAGAGGGAGACATTGTTAACTTAAGAACCCCCCTCAGGGCATTCCTGGGAAAAGGAGACTCTTAAGTGTCTGTGTAATTAGTGTTTGAGAGATCTTTGTGTGTTTGGTTGCTTAGGGAGCTCTGATAAATTTTAAGAACAGGGGTTGAGAAATTTGTCAATTGGTCAGAGAAGGGACAGAAAAAGCAGTCTCAAAAAACTTGCTGGGAGACTAAGGATAAGGAAAGGGCTTTGTCACTCCTCAGGTATCAGGGATTCACCCCCAGTGGTAGAAGACTATCTGGTAACTCAGCCACTCTTATCCTGGGGAATCTGCTTCAAAGGCTGGCACTCCACTTGATTACCTTCTTAATCATTTCTCTGAAACAGTCACACCTCATGATTATGGAATATCCTGGAGAAAGAATTAACTAAAATTGTTTTGCCAGAAGGAGTGGCCTTCCTTTGGGGTGGGACGGCCCCCAGAAGGCACACATGATAGAGGCAGGCAGTACACCAGATTGTCACCAGCGAGCTGGCCACCCAGACCAGCATCCCTATAATGACATCTGGCTGCAAATCGTCTCTTACTCCCCTTCCTGGCTGAAGGCAGAGACCTCGAAGAATGGTATTCACATTTTAGTCACTCAGTCCACGGGACAGACAAGGAGGGGCCTAGACTGCTGGGTGCTTCAGCAAAACCAGGGAAGAAAGTCTTACAGGCCTCTTCTGATGACCCCCTAGATGATCCCCCTCCACTGCAGTATCTGGGTTCTATGTCCCCCTTTTCTACAAATGACATATATAGCTGGAAAGGTCAGAATCCCCCCTTTTCTGAGAAACCACAGGCTTTGATTAACTTCTTGAATCTGTTTTTTATACTCACCAACCTACGTGGGATGACTGTCAGCAACTTCTCGCCACCCTCTTCACTACGGAGGAGAGAGAGAAGATAAAGCAGGAAGCTAGGAAAACTGTCCTTGGACCAGGTGGGGGATCGGGAGAAGAACACCGGAATCAGGTAGAAGCTAGTTTTCCCTCTGAGCGGCCTTCCTGGGATCCTAATGCCCACCCTGGCCACACGGCGCTTTCTGCGGACCATAGGCTTTTCCTTCAAGGTCTTAGGGCTGCAGCCTGGAAGCCTGTTAACATGACAAAGATCTCTGAGGTTGTTCAGGGTCCGGAGGAATCCCCTGGTGCGTTCCTAGAACGTCTCTATGAGGCTTATGGTACCTATAGCACTATAGACCCTGAAGCCCCCAAGAACTTCAGGTCTGTGAACATTGCATTTGTCAGTCAGTCTGCCCCAGATATACGTAGGAAGTTACAGAAGCAGGAGGGTTTTGAAGGCGTGAATGTATCCTAATTGGTTGAGATAGCTCAGAAAGTTTTTAGTGCTAGGGACACCCCAGCCAAAGAGGCAGGTAGAGAGTATGCCCGTGCCATGGCAGTGGCCTTGAGGAAATCCAACCAGTCCTCCCAGGGTCCTCCCCAGCAACCCTGTGGACACCAGCCATTAGGCTTGGACCAGTGTGCCTATTGTAAGGAAACAGGCCATTGGAAGAACAAATGTCCGGCCCGAAGCCAGCCCAGAAATGTCCTCTCCCTTGAGGGGGCTAACTGAGGAGGCCCTGGTTCTCTTTCTCTTTCTTTGGACCCTGGAGAATGTAGGGTGTGTTTGAAAATTGGGGGTCAGCCTGTTGATTTCCTGGCTGATATTGGAGCCACTTACTCTGCTGTGAGAAAACCTCTGGGTCCAATATTTTCCAAGTCCACCCCGATACAAGGTGCTACTGGTAAAATTGTTTCTTACCCCTGGACTACTGAACGCACTGTCCATCTAGGGCACAGCACGGTCACCCACTCCTTTCTAGTCCTGCCAGACTGCCCTTGCCCCTTCTGGGGAGGGATTTGCTTCAGAAGCTTCAGGCCACTATTTCCTTCTCTGAGGACCAGGCTTCTCTGACCTTAGGTCCCTCTGCCCCAAAGTATCTTCTTGTCACCCTGCCCCTCCAGTTTGAACATCTCTTAGGAACCTCCTCCGTATCACCCTCTTCTGCTCCCTCCCCTCTTCTGTCTCAGCTACAGGCAGATTTTCTTCTGGTGTGGGTGGAAAATAATCCTCGGGGCCTAGCTGCCCATCATGCCCCGGTGGTTGTGCAGCTTCTGGCCACCGCCTCCCCTGTATCTGTCAGGCAGTACCCCATGTCCCGGGAAGCCCTCCTGGGTATGGCTGTTCACATTAACCGCTTGAAGGATGCTGGTATTCTGGTGCCCTGTAACTCTCCTTGGAACACTCCCCTGCTTCCAGTTAGGAAGCCTGGGTCTGCGGACTTCCGCCCAGTTCAGGATCTTAGGGAGGTGAACAAACGGGTGGAGACTATCCATCCCACAGTTCCCAATCCTTACACACTACTCAGCTTGCTGCCTCCCTCTCACCCCGTATACACTGTTCTGGATCTCCAAGATGCTTTCTTTTCCATACCTCTTGCGCCAGCTAGCCAGCCCCTATTTGCTTTCCAGTGGGTAGATCCCCAGGGGGAATTTTCGGGACAGCTCACTTGGACTAGGCTGACACAGGGATTCAAAAACTCCCCCACCGTTTGGTGAAGCTCTCCACTTAGATCTCCAGCCTTTCCGCAGGGAACATTCTTATTGCTCCCTTGTTCAGTATGTTGATGACCTTTTCCTTGCAGCCCCTGATAGGTCTCTCTGTTTGCAAGCAACTAGTGCTCTCTTGCAACTCCTTCAATCCCTCGGCTACAGAATCTCTGCTAAAAAGGCTCAGCTCTGCCTTCCTGAGGTCTCTTATGTGGGTCATGGCCACCGCTCCCTGT
>JAJPUD010003418.1:213273-245371 GCA_023553655.1 Myrmecobius fasciatus
CTTCTTCCTTCCTTTCTGGGTCTTCTGCCCAAAAGGCTGAGCTCCTCGCCCTGACTCACGCCCTGCGTATAGCAGAAGGGAAGTCGGCTCACATGTTCACTGGCAGTCATTATGCTTTTGCAACAGCCCATGTCCAGGCCTCTCTCTACGAGGAAAGGGGCCTGCTGACCTCGGCTGGGAAGGAAAGTAAGAATAAGGCGGAGATACTTTCCTCACTGGACTCTATTGGCTGCCCCTCTCTGTTGCTATTGCTCCCTGTCCAGGTCACCAGTCTGGTGAGACACTGGAAGCAGTGGGAAATGGGGCTGTGGATGTGGAGGCCAGACGAGCTGCCCCTTCCCCACTTCCTCCCGTGCCTGCATATCCTCCTTTGGAAGATTCCTTTGCTCCCAATAAACGAGGAAGGGTCCTTGGGGGTACGTAGAGGACAAAATCTTTATTCCTCAGGCACCGAGCAGAATGCTGGTGAAGGACTTACATGATTTCACTCATTGGGTAAAAAGACAGTGCACCAGCTATTGAGCAGATACTACATAAAGGATGTGGGCCAATTGAATAGGAGTTATATTCACAGGTGTAACACCTGCACCCGAGTAAATGCACAAAGAATTCAAGGGGCCCATGTGGGAATCAGGCTTAAGGGAAATATCCCGGGGGAGACATGGGAAGTAGATTCTACTGAGATACAACCCTCAACAACTGGCTACAAATACTTGTTAGTTTTTGTAGGTACCTTCTCAGGGTGGGCAGAGGCCTTCCCCACACAAAGTGAAACGGCCCTCACTGGGGTCAGGAAGATACTAAATGAAATAGTGCCCCGTTTCGGCCTTCCAGGAGCCAGAGGGTCCGATAATGGCCCTGCCTTTGTTGCAAAATTATCTTCAAGCATTAGCGAGGCGCTTGGGATAGAATGGAAACTTCACTGTGACGATAGACCGCAGAGCTCTGGACAAGCAGAAAGAATGAATAGAACACTTAGGGAATTCCTTACAAAGCTCGTCTTAGAGACCCGGAGCTCCTGGGTCTCACTGCTGCCATTGGCATTACTTGGAAGTAGATGCACCCCCAACAGACTAGGCTTCCCTCCCTTTGAGATTCTGTTTGGGAGACCCCCTGCTATCCTACCCCCGTTAGAGAGGACAGAGCCGCTGAAATCTCTAACTCCTCCCTTATCAAGTTCCTACAGGCCCTGCAGGAAACTCAGAGTCCTGGAGGCTCTTCCTGTCCCTGTGACTGAGCCGCTCATCCATTCCAGCCTGGGGATGCAGTCCTGAGAAAGACATTCTCCACCACTGGCCTTGGGCCCTGTGATCCTCACACTGTGATCCTCCCCATGCCTCCTGCTGTGAAGGTCGAGTCCATTCCCGCCTGGATCCATTACAGCAGAGGAAAACCAGCAGTCACCACAGAGTGGTGTGTGAAGACCCCCAGAAACTGAGACTGATTGGCTCCTCTGATCCTTGACTCTATGAAGAGCATTGGGTGGAAACTCTTGGGAGGCTTGGTCCTTGTAATCTTGTTTTGCTAATTCTGTTTGTGATTCCCCTGTTGGTCTGTATAGGGGCAACATCATTTGTCCTTTCTCCAGAGGTGGAATTCTAGCATCACACCATGGGGGTTCCCTCAGTGCTCCTCCTCCTCCTGCTCCCTCTGCTTTCCAAAGCCTCAGGAAACCCACATGCCCCCAAACTCACATGGAAGATGACCTTTAGGAACCTGGAGGGAGGCCCCTCTTTTTCTGCCCCTTATTATTCAGGTTTAGAGCCCTCTCTGACAGACCTCTCTGGCTCCTGCTTCCACTTCCGAGCCCTGTGGCCCCTCCAGTCTCACTGTGCCCTGATGCTGGGTGGTGCTCACTTCCCGGGGATGACTCCTTCAAGGTGACCATCCAAACCTTTGGTCAGCAGACCCAAACTACTCTGTGACCTTCCCGCGTTATCCTGACTATCCAGCAGCCCTCCCACCAAATGGGAGAAGCCCCAGAGGCTGACCCTTTGGTTCCAGGCAGGCAGCAGTTTTGATTTCAGCCATTACCTTCTGGCAATTACCCTATTCGGCCCATGTTATTCTTGGCACCACAGGATCTTGCCCCGGTCCCAATTCCCTCTACCCTTCCTGGCCCATCAGTTCCAGTCAACAATCCCCCTGAATCTTTTGGTCCCCACTCCATGCTTGCCTTACTGCCAATAGTACACTCATATTTGAACTCCACAAATCCCCAGCTGGGCTGTGATTGTTGGCTCTGCTTTAACTCTGAACCCCTTTATTTTGTTAGGATTGTCCTGGCAGACTCAGTTCCTGGGACACTTCTCAATCTCACTGTTCCTGGGAACAACCGAAGATCACCCTTGGAAATCTCCAAGGCACAGGCACTTGTCTTGTGGCTGCTTCCACGAGTCTTTCTGACCCTCTCCTCCAGGCCTGTAATCCCAGTTCCTTAATTAATGTCTGAGCCTCCTCAGAGGGCACTGCCATCTGGTATCATGCCCCTGAAGGTTCCTGGTTTGCCTGGTTTGCCTGTTGTGATGGTCTGACTAAGTGTGCCTACTCTGATACCCTGTTCAAAAATCCAGACCCTTTCTGTATCCTGGTAGTGGTGTTTCCTAGCCTCTCTGTTCTTCCAGGACGGGACGATGGAACCATTTTCAGTCCCCTTTTTCCCCATTGGAGCTTATCAGACAGAGACATGCTGTGCCATTCCTTCCTCTTATAGTAGGGCTCGGACTGGCGGGCACCACAGCCCTTAGCACGGCTGCCCTTCTGACGGGCAGTTCTGGGTATGCTGAGTTAAGTGCACAAATGACCACAGACCTGACTCAGATTGAATCCTCCATCTCAAAACTGGAAACCCAGGCTGATTCCCTAGCTGAGATGGTTCTCCAGAACCGTAGGGGGCTGGACCTGCTATTCTTGCAACAAGGAGGTCTCTGTGCTGTCCTGAATGAGGAATGCTGTTTTTATGCTAACAACTCTGGGATAATGAGGGAAAGTCTGGCTCTGGTTTGTAAAAATCTCGAGTCTAGATGACTGGAGCAGAACTGATACCAGTCTCTGTTTAATTCCTCTCCATGCTTAACCACTCTTGTAACATCCCTTGCAGGACCATTGCTTCTCCTTCTCCTCGAGGTAGGTCCTTGCAGCTTTTCTAATCTTGTTTGCCTGATCCACTCCCAGGTGGAGTAGCTCAAAATCATGGTGCTAAGGCCTGCCGGGAATCTGGGGGAAGGTGATTCAATGATTTGAATATTCAGGACAGAGAGTGTGGAATGTTGTGCCACAGTTCCATGTCTCAGTTTCCCTCAATTGCTGTTTCCCTTAATGCTACAATTCCCATGTCTTAATTTCCCTTGATTGTTCTGCCCAAAAATAACAACCCTCCTTCCTTCTGACCATCAGAAATAATTGGATTCACATTCCAAAGGAGCCATAAAACCTCCAGATGGTCCACCTCAATGTGCCCCTTATCTTTATGGCTCAGACTTACTGTCTTCATTTTCCAAATTTAGCACTTTACTCCCTACCTGTCAGAACTGAATCGATAGCTTCCCTGGAATTCAAACCCCCTTCAGTTTCTCACCCTTCTTTCTGCCCCATGAGCTCTGTTTCCCCGAGCTATGAAACCTATAAAATCCTTGATGCCCCTCAATGAGCTGCTGCATACTTTGTGACATTAGTCCTATTGGGTCGACTAGTCTTATCTCTTGATCAATAAAGTATTATCTAATCTCCAATATGTGATACTGACTCAGTTTCTCCCTGAGCATTACAGTATAGCATAGAAATTCCTAGAGGAATAATCTAGCTACTAAAGCAAAATGTAAACACTACTCTTTGGATTAAATCTTTGAATTTAGGATAGGAAAGAATGTCCAGAAGGAGACTAAAGCTATTTGGGAGAAAGATACCTGAGACAATGGTATGATGAGTATCTCAACTATTTACATTTCTCTATAACCAAGAAATGATATTTAAAAGGTTTAATTATTTACATCATAGTAGATTTTGTTGCTCTATAGGAATTTTAAAAGAGTGTACTTTGTATCAAACCTATGAGCATTTGGGTATATATATAATTTGTCTCTCTGATCAATAAACTCCAAAGAGTCCAAAACCAAGATTCTCTTTCTCTGCCTGGTCATCAGACTGTCACACCTTTCAATTCACTACAGGAGCTGGACTCCAACAGTTGATGAGTTTAGTTTTTATATTACAATATGCAAAATCATAACAAAATAAAACAAGCAAAACTAATTATAAAGTACATACAACATTTAACAACTATGGTAGTCCCCACAGTTCCCTACTTTTAAAATGATTTTTTAATTAACAGAAACCTATTTTCTTTCCCTCTCACCCCTACCTCATTAGAAAAAAGAGAAAATTTTTTAAAAATTAAAAAAAATTAAAAATTGTAACCAATGTGAACAGTCACACAAACCTAATAACTTCTCTGGCTGAACACAAAAATATATAGCACTTTGTACCACAAATCTAAATTTTCTATGAGAAGGTAGGTAGTATGTTATAGCATCTGTCCTTTAAAATTTTGGGTAGTCATTATATTTATCATAATACTTGGAGTTTTCAAAGTTATTGTAATGTTTAGAATGTTAATATATAAATTATTCTGATTTGGCTGATCTTAATCTTCATCAATTTATAAATCTCTAAAATTATTCATCTTTATAATGTTAGTTTTAATATGTAACATTAACTATAATTAACAGTATTTTAATTATATATTTCATATAATACTACTTGTAATTAATATAACATAATTTTCTCTTCTAATTCTGCTCACTTCCCTCTGTATCAGTTTGTATGTCTTCCCGTGTCTCTTTGAAATTATCAATTTCCTCCTTTCTTATAGCACAATAGTGTCCCATGACATTTACATTCATATGTAGTTTAATCAGTTGTTCCTCAACTGATGTACATTAGCTTTTACTTTTTAATTTTTTGCCACCACAAAAAGAGTTGCTATAAGAATTTGTGTACACATAAGACCTTTTTTCTATTTCTTTTATCTCTTTTGAATATATATACTGGGGATCAGGACCCAGTGATATAACTGGGTCAAAGGGCATACAGATCCATCAATAGAGCATCAAATGTGACTTTTCCCATAGCCCCTTTTCCAATAGAGAAATTTACATTTCTCTAATTGATTATTTAGAGACTTATTTTTTCATATGGCTAAACTTAGCTTGAGTTTCCCTTGAGAACTACCTACTAAATCCTTAGACTATTTATTAATGGAGAATAGCTCTTATTTTTATAAATTTAAATCAGTTCTTTATATATCTTGGAATTGAGACTTTTGTCAAAGAATGTAGGAAAGATTTTTCCTAATTTCTCTTTGAAACTTAGCTTTACTGGATTTATTTATGCAAAACCTTTTTAAATTTTATACAATCAAAATGGTATATTTTATCTTATGTGAACCTCCCTAAGTCTTGTTTGGTCATTTTGTTCCTTCTGTTTTTAAACGAATGAATCATTTAAAAGGACTGTCTGTCTTTTTTTGCTTGTACTTGAATTCCCAGCACTTAGCACAGTGTCTGAACATAATAACCTTAATAAGTCCTTCTTCCTCTCTCTTTCCTTTCTTTATTTTTCTTCCTCCCTATTTCCTTTCTTCCTTATTTAAATCCCCCCTTCATCCAACTCTTCTTCATTATTAGCACCTTCCATTTACCACCACTCTTGAGAGGGTGTTGAAAAAGCATCACTATTGAATTTTTCTTTAAGCTAGAAAATTACAAAGCTTAAAAGGCTGGTTTTCTCTGGGTACTACTTAGAAATCTAGACAATCATTTATTCTCAAGATGCTGTGTTATCCAAGTAGATCTTGACAACTTTTTCTTTAGAAGAAAGTGGCTACAGAAACTTTTCTTTTAATCCTTAAACCTTTAAAAGGGGTAGCAAAGAGCAACGGGAACTTCAGGGAGGTCTCATCTTTATTAAACTCTAGGTGGCACTAAAGAACTATAGTTAAAATAAAGCTCTCCCACCACAATTAAATCTTTATTCAGCCAATCAGGAGTTAACAGCCAAAAGCATATGGAACATGGCATGTGTACTCAAAAGAGAGCCTCAAGTCCCAAGATTTGATGTCTGGATATAATGATAGCCCAGTACTGTTCTGGGAGATGCACATTTAGGGAAGGAGTGAGCATTCATCTACAACCTCCTTTTGCTCCCTCCAGTGAAGGTGGAAATCAGTTTCTTTTGGAGATGGGAAGAGCCAGATCCCGGATCAACTATCTATCCAGGCCACACTTGGGCAAGACATTTTATATTTGAAAGCTATCTATTATTTATCTCCTTTAGAGTAAAAGGTTCTATAGTTATATTCTGTGTTCAGCTTGAACTGTTCTACATTTAAAAAGTGAAATTAACACAAGGACATTTATCTGGATTCATTATGTAACTTAGGTATATAGAGTCGCAAGGGATCCATGACTAGATTTCAGGGGGTTATGAATTTGGATAGGAAAAAAAAATCCCATATTTGTTTCAACATTCTTGGTTTCTTTTGCAATGCTATATATTTTATTTCATGTGCTTTAAAATATATTTTTCTGAGAAGCAATCCACAGACTTTACCAGTTTTCCCAAAGAGTCTATGACACAAAAAGGTTAAGAATCCCTAAATAAAGGGGCCAGTTAAAAGCAGACTAAGTGGCTAGACTGCTATTTTAACCAGACTCCTTACTTTGTTACCTGAGAAACACTGACTACTTTTTGGAAGGATTTTTATAATGCTGTTCCCCACTATCAGATTATGATATCAGATTCTGCTGTATCAAATTCACTTTCTGAAGAGGCACAGAAGATTTCTGTAATTTTTTATTTATTTTGGCTGTGTGTGTGTGTGTGTGTGTGTGAGTGTGTATAAAGAGAGGGAGAGCCAACATAAGTAAATTCTTCACATGTAACATATACATATATATGTTACATGTGAAGAATTTATTCAGAGTATGTCATATTTCCTTGCATATTTTACTACTTACATTTTTACCTCTGGCATAGGAAGGAAATCAAGAAGAAAAAATGTTTTCCTAGAATAATTCACTTTTCCCTGTCATCACTATTCCCCAGCCCTGGAAACTGGGGATGGGAGGGGGGAGGGGTAGCCTAACCAAATAATGCCCCCTCCTTCTCAGACAAAAGAATTCAAATTAAAGGCTTCTTGATACTAATTGGGTGAAGAGGAGGTAAGACCATTCCTCTCTCCCTCTCCTGACCAGCAGTTGCTTCTCATATTATCTGTTGATTTTCTTGGTCACTATGGGCCAAGGATGAATGTTTGGTAGACTCTCAAACAACACTCCTTCAACCCTAAAAGGAGTTACTAGCAATGGGAACTAGACCAATGCCAACTTCCTCAAATTTCTTCCCTTTATGTCACAGAGGACAAAATAGTGTAATAGTGCTGGTCACAAATAGCTTGGTTCGCCTCCAGTCTTGGACATACATATTGGGATCCTGAGCAAGTTATTTAATGCCTTAGTGACCCCAGGAAACTCTTTAAGATGAAAGTTCTTCCCAGTTACCTCCCCCCCCAAAAAAAAACCAATCAACCAACCAACCAAAAAAAGATGAAAATTCTTAAGCTTTTTCATGTCATTAGACTTCTTGAGAAATCTGAGAACACCTAGGAATCCTTTCTCAGAATGATGTATTGAAATGCACAAAATAAAATATGTAGGATTTCAAATTAAATTAGTTATAAATAGAATCCCTCATCTCCCATTCAAGTTCATAGATTCCATGAAATGTCTCCATAGATGTGGACTTCAAGTTAAGAAACCTTAGTTTCTTACCTAAGAAACCTTACTTAGTTAAAAATTTTGTATATGTTTAACCTATAATAGATTGCTTGCTGTCTTGGGAGGGAGAAGGTTAGAGAAAGAGGAGAAAAAATTTGAAACACAAAATCTTACAAAACCAAATGCTGAAAACATGTTTTGGAAAAAATAAAATACTATTCTGAGAGGGGAAGATTGAGGTCCCCCACTAGTACAATTTTTTCTGTCCATTTCTCCCTGTAACTGGCTTAATATCTTCTCTTGAGTGCTCTATCACTTGGTGTATATACATTTAGTAACATTGCTACTTCATTGCTTATGGTACCCTTTATCAAGATGTTCTTAAATTCTTTATCTCTTTCAATTAGATCTAGTTTAATTTTTGCTTTATCTCATAATAAATTCTATTCCAGCCTTTTACCTTTATTCTTTATGTATCTCTCTGTGTCAAATGTTTCTTGTAAACAACATATTGTAGGATTCTGTTTTTAAATCCATTCTGCTATTCACTTTGGTTTTATGGGAGATTTCATCCCATTCACGTCCACAGTTATAATTACCAGCTCTGTATTTCCCTTCACCCTATCTTCTCCCTTGTATATGTTTTTGTTCTTTCCACCCTGTCCTTCCTTAGTAGTGTTTTGTTGTTTAACCCACTCCACCCACTGCTTGCTGTATCTTCTACCACCCTTCCCCACTTCTCTTAACAATTTCTCTTAGTGTTTCTGCCCTCCCTTCTATCTAGCCCCTCCCTTTTCTTTCCTCTTTCTCCTCTTACTTCTTTATAGGGCAAGACCAATTTCTATGTCCAACTGAATGACTAAATTATTCCCACTTTGAGCCCAAACTGATGTGAGATCAGGCTTTAGACAATACTCATCCCTCTCCCTTCTTTCCTGCTACTGTAATAGATCTTTTGTGTTTCTTCATGTGATCTAATTTTCTCATTTATAACTCCCCTTTCCTTTTCTTCCAGTACAATTCTTTTTCTACCTCTTAATGAATTTTCTTTGATACTATCATATGAGAGTTCATTCACAATCACACCCTCCATCCATGTATGTCCCCTCTAACTGCCCCAATAACAGATATAGTTCTCAAGTTACAGATATTATTTTCATATCTAAGGATATAAACAGCTTAACTTTTAAATAATATATATTCCCCCCCTGTTTACCTTTCTATGCTTCTCTTGAGTCCTGGTTTGGAAGATTAAATTTTCTGTTTAGTTCTGTTTTTTTCAATAGAAATGATTGAAGTCTCTTACTTCATTGAAGATCCATCTCCTCCCCTGAAAGATATTGCTTAGTCTTGCTAGACAGTTATTTCTTGGTTGTAACCCCAGGTCCTTTGCCTTCTGGAATATGGTATTCTAGGCCCTCCAATCCTTTGATATAGATGTTGCCAGATCCTGGGTAATCCTGATTTTTGCTCCTTGATACTTGAATTGCTTTTGTCTGACAGCTTGCAGTATTTTTTCCTTGAGTTTGTAGTTCTGGAGTTTTGCAACAGTGTTCCTTGGGATTTTCCTTTTGGGATCTCTTCCTGAAGGTAATGAATTCTTTCAATGACTCTTTTCTCCTCAGTTTTTCTTGATGATCTCTTGACGAATTCTATCCAGGCTCTTTTTTGGTCATGACTTTCAAGTGGACCAATAATTTTTAAATTGTCTCTTCTGGATCTATTTTCCAAGTTGGATATTTTTCCATTAAGGTACTTTCCGTCTTTTTTTTTTTTCATTTTTTCATTCTTTTTAGTTTGACTGATTTTTGAGGTCTCATAGTCATTAGCTCCCATTTCTCCATTCTAATTTTTAATGTGATTTTCTTTAGTTAGCTTTTGTATTCCTTTTTCCATTTGATTAATTCTACTTTTCAAGATGTTTTCTTAGGTTGATTTTTTTCTTTGCATTTGGCCAATTGTATTTTTTTTAAGGAATTGCCTTCCTTTTACAAGCTATTGACTCTCTCTTGCATACCTCTCATTTTTTCTTCTCCCTCTCGTATTTGCCTTTTAAAGTCTTTTTGTGAGCACTTCCAAGAAGTTTTGTTGGGTTTGAGACCAATTCATATAACTCTTTCAGATTTTCTCTGTGGACATCTGAGTTGGTATTTTTGGTCTTCTCTGTCACTATAGTAGTTTTCTATGGTCAAGGTTTTTTTTTCTGTTTCTTCTTCATTTTCTTTCCTTTTCATTATGTATTTCCTCTTTTTTTACTTTTATGGTTGAGCTCTGCTCCTGGAATAAAGGGGATGCTGTTCCAATCTTCCTGTGCAGATCCTGGAACATAGCAATAAAAGTCTCAACCCAATCTGGAATTTAGCAAAGAAAAAAAAGCAACCCTCCCCTGCCCCAAATTCTAACACCTTAATTTATAAACACCATATTTCAATAGCCTGGGAAACATTACCCTTTGGCTAGAAGCCACTTTTCTCCTGAGCTTGATGCAAGCACAATTCCAGGTGTCAGTTTCTGAAGGAAGTAAAGAATCACTGAGAAAAGAAAGGATATGTAGATTCCACTAGTTAACATTGCCATGGTTATTAGGACTGAGAATTTCCAAAATTGAGAAAGTAATCGTGTCAATGGACTAGGATGAAATCCAGTAATTACATCTCTGGGGTGGGGGTAGTGGATAGTATACTGGATACTGAGCTGGGAAGACCTGAAGGCAAATCTTGCTTCTAATATTTGCTAACTGTGTGACCTTGGCTTAGTCACTTAGTCTCAGCTTTTTTATTGGTAACAACATCTATTTCACAGGGTTGCTGTGAAGATCTAGTGTTTGATACTATAGATATATAATTATTATTTTACCTTCAATATACCTTTACAAGCCATTTTGAAATTATCTGTCATTCCTACCCCCAAAATTATCCAGGGCAAAGAGTTGGTAAGATAAGTATGTGTATAGCATATGATAGAAAAATAATATTAATGATTAAATTTAAAACCTTTAGTCATTATTTATAAATGAGGATGAATTGTTATAATGAATATAATGAATTTTAATTAAGTTAAGGTTGAACTTTATCTTATGATCAGGAAGTGTTCTTTTTACCTAACAAAGCTCTACAGAATAGTAATGTAACCTTTGTATCATAAGCTGTAAAGACCCAAAGGGCCTAGGAACACATACATCAGAGTAATCTTTCAAACAAGGAAAGTTCAAAATTAAAATTCCTTTAGGAAAACATCTTTCAACTCAGTCTACAACAACTCACATTTCAAGGGCACTTTGTTCACACCAAACTTGACAGGGAAGCAATGCAATTATTATTATCATCCCTATTTTACAAATAAGGAATCCAAGTCCTAGAGGAATGCTAATTAGTGTCATAGAATAGTTTCAACCTCAAGTTTCTTTTCCCAAATTCAGTGCTTTTCTCACTCTACCACACTGCCTAAACCATTTGATCAAAAAGGTAAAATTAGATTCAGCAAAACATTTAATTCAACAAATATTCAGGAGATGCAGTATGACATTAGCAAGACTCAAGCTAATAGGATCATAAATTTCACCCTCTAAGGGACTTCAGCAGTCTTCTAATACAATCCCTTTATTTTATAAATGAGGAACTGAGATATAGAGAGTTTAAATGACTTGGCTGTGGTCATACAGGAGTTGTTGTTTGTCCTTTGTTCTCAAAGAGAACCATGCCATAATATGCAAGAAAGTTGGATTTAAATGAGAGAGAGCTGTGTAAAGTCACCTTCCTTGCTTTCTTCTCCAGAGACATTTGAGTCCAGTGGCAAGATACACAATTGAAAATGGCCTGGATGTAATAGCATACCTTGGCCTTTTTAAGCTAAGCTTTTCAACAGGTCACAGTTTGACTGAAGCAAAGCCCAATCAGTGGTTAAGGCTAGACAATGAATGAAGCAAAAAATGACTTCAGGGTCATATCAAGTGAATTGGATTTTGATCAAGGGTAGTAAGTGGCAGAATTGAAAATCAAACCCTGATTGTTTGACTCTCAAATTAGTGCTCTTTCCACTGCAGTTTCTTTTCACTGCATTCATAACTGGATTCTGACACTTGTTATTTAACTATAAGCAAGTCATCTACTTCTAAACTTGTTACCTCATCTTGTAAAATGAAAGCAATGAGATGGATGAAAAGCCCAAGAGTTTCTGGATGATTAATTAATAAGCAAGCAATTTATTAATTAGGCTAGCTAATAATCAATATATTGATGGTCAGCAGTTTGTCTTGGAAAACCAAAGATCCCACAATGGACACACCAATGGAGATGCCCCTGACAGGAGAAATCAGACCTCCTTTTTGGACATTTAATGAGAAGGTAGGCTAGAAGTCTTCAGCTTTTTCTGCTAAGAATGTGGTTTTCTTGTGAGATTCAGCTACCTCCAGCAATCTCCTTCATGAGCTAGATCAC
This sequence comes from Myrmecobius fasciatus, assembly GCA_023553655.1. Lineage (NCBI taxonomy): Eukaryota > Metazoa > Chordata > Mammalia > Dasyuromorphia > Myrmecobiidae > Myrmecobius > Myrmecobius fasciatus. Next base: position 225,485 of record JAJPUD010003418.1, read on the forward strand.
CTTAATGGAAAAGGACAAGGACAAGGGCTCATTTTTTTGAGGGCAAGAATTTGTCAAAATTAGATTCTGTTTACTCTAAACAGAGCCATGTCCTTCAGAAGTTGACTTATTTACAGGGGCTGGACTCTAAATGAGGAAATAAAGGAGAAAAAAAAACCCTAGGTTAATAATTAGTTATTAATTGGCAAATATTAATGTAATAGCAAAATAATGATTTTTGTATTAATAAAGCATATATTATCCACCCCTAAACTGCTGTTGTAAAGAAAAGGATTTGTAAACCCTAAAGTGATACATAAATATTATTAATATTTATTAAGTATATACTAAGAATGATGTTTTAGAATTAGCTATTGGATGTTGGATTTAAGCTACCCTGTTATTTCACCTTTGTTTTTAGGAACAGAAATTAAAATAAAAACCAGAATAGCTTTTGTGAGTCACAGTCATCTTTCTTAATCCATGCTTTTATGTAATCCCATAGTTTTAGAAGGGGAAAAATTATGCAGAGAAAACTAAAAATAGAACAGCTCTAAAATTTGCCTGGAGAGGCTCACCCCTCCATCTTACAGCAGATTTCTATGTTTGTGACCCCTTTGCTTTTTCAAGATAATATAAATTCCAGTGAAATAACCCTGACTGCTACAATTTCCCAAGAGTGATCTATCAATTTCCCTGATTCCCATGCTGTCATTTGGCAAAGACCAAGTTCTCCTCCTGGAACAATCAAGCCTTCACAAAAACTGCTGAGGGTCCTTTAAGTCATAAAGAGCAGGTGCTTAAATGAAAAGGTCCCCACCAAGATTATAGATAGTCAAGGAAACAGGAATATCAAAGTGGTTAAGATTTGAATTGCCCAAGAGAATAATGAGATTGATAGTAAAACAAAATGTTCAAAGAGAAAAGAAACAAACTATGGTGTAGTGGAGAGGGCAGTGGAGTTGGGGTCAGGAAGATCAAGTTTATTTGTGACGTGATTCTGAACAACTCACCTCTATGGGAGTCATTGTCTTTGTGTGTAAAATGTGTGCACTGGTCTTAGCCTCTAAGGTCCCTTTCAGCTCTAAATTTTTCAGTCTATGATTTTACAAACATCTTCAAGCTATCATGGGTGTATAAACAGTAAAAAACCACCTGAGAATCACACTGGGTCTGAGGTCTATTCTGTCCCCTTGGCCTTGATATATAGAGGCTACAGTAAATCATCATTGAGGATCTATGTGCCAGCTGTGATATAAAAGACTCTCTATAGACTATGATCAGAGTCAGGCAGGTTATATTGTAAGAATATTGGATCTCTCTGAACTTTGTACTGATATTCAATATGAGCAAACCCTCCAGGCACTGAGTGGATCTTCTGTAGATTGCTGAAAGGATATAAAAATAATCACATAGTGTAAAAAGATGTAAATAGGTTAAAATTTATACCAATAGAGGGAATACTCAAACTAAGAACATCACAAGAGCATTGAAATATTTAAAACTTGACCTTGGTCTTACTGTGTCATTCCAGTCTATGCCAAGTATCAGGAAAAGAGGGATTAACAGGTGAAACAAGTGACTAGGATTGGCTAGTGAGAATAAAGTCCTGATGAATATGCATAACATGGCCTGATTAATACAATTCCCAAATGGACTTGAACATGAGCAGATATTGTTTCTGGTTGGCTTACCAAGAGAAAAGATAAAATCTTTTAGTTGATGAAGAGAAGCCTTTTTATTGGCTGCTGAGATTGTTGTTATCATTGTTGTTCAGTTGTGTTTGACTCTTCATGACCCCATTTGGGGTTTTCTTGGCAAAGATATTGGAGTGACTTGCTATTTCCTTCTCCAACTCATTTGACAAATAAGAAACTGAGGCAAATAGGGTTATGTAAGTACAAGTTATAGAAGGAAATATCTAAGACTAGATTTGAACTCATAGAGTTCCTGACTTGAGGCCTGGCACTCTATCCACTGTATCACCTAGTTTCACTGGCTGCAGAAATAGAGTTGGTTATGTATTCAGTAGATACTATAGGCCAAGGCATTTCTTTTTCTTCCCTAGCTGTGACTGAGGGAAGACTGTAAGATGGATGGAGAGGAAAGCTTCAGGCCAAGATCATAGTGAGTCCTGTAAATGCAAGTCTCTCTTCTTGCCTTTTTGCATTTGTTCTTTTGTACTTAGGTATAGAATAGTTTGCAATCTTGTGAGCCTCAGAAGATCAGTAAAGCAAGAAAACCTGAGGTTTGAGAGGAAGGAAGAAATGCCTTGACTAGTTAATGACTTCTAAATGTATGTTCCGTTTTATTCAGCAGTCAAAAGGTTCCTTTTTTCACATGGTAAGTTGACCAGAAATATTACCTAGGCATACTTAAGTACACAAGGGGTTTTTATCAGGCAGAGAATACTGAACATATACTTAAAGATATACTTAAAGACTGGACTTCTTATTGATGAATCCCAGGCATCTCCATTCCCCAGAGTTCTGAGGTGAGGGTATTCATGATGGGAAGATAGAGAAGTAAGGTATAGAAAACTGGTGTTGAATGCAGCCATCAGAAGGGCTACTTGACTCTGATCTCATGGTTACAGCAGATTTAAACCAGTTGGAATAAGTCTTGTGGTTCCTCTGGAAACTCCCTGTTGCTGCACCTGGAGACCACTAAGCTGATCAAATATTACCAATCATTGAGCCTCTCCAGCATTCTCTTTTAAAAAAAAAAAAATTAAAGCTTTTTATTTACAGAACATATGAGTAATTTTTCTACATTGACCTTTGCAAAACTTTCTATCCCAAATGTTTCCCTCCTTTCCCCCACCCCCTCTCCTAGATGGCGGGTAGTCTAATACATGTTAAATATTTTAAAATATATGATAAATCCAACATATGTATGCGTATCTATGCAGTTATCTTGTTACATAAGAAAAATCGGATCTAGAAAGAGAAAAAAACTAAGAAGGAAAACAAAATGCAAGCAAACATCAATAGACAGTGTGAAAATGTTGTGTTGTGGTCCACACTCAGATCCCACAGGCCTCTCCCTGGGTATACATGGCTTTCTTCATCGCTGAACAATAGGAACTGATTTGAATCACCTCATTGTTGAAGAGAACCATGTCCATCAGAACTGATCATCATATAGTCTTGTTGCTGTGTATAATGATCTCCTGGTTCTGCTCATTTCACTCAGCATCAGTTCATGCAAGTCTCTCCAGGCCTCTCTGAAATCATCTTGTTCGTTGGTTCTTGCAGAACAATAATATTCCATAACATTCATATACCATAATTTATTCAGCCATTCTCCAATTGATGGGCATCCATTCAGTTTCCGGTTTCTAGCCACTACAAAAAGGGCTGCCACAAACATTCTTGCACATGTGGGTCCCTTTCCTTCCTCTAAGATCTCCTTGAGATATAGGCCGAATAGAAACACTGCTGGGTCAAAGGGTATGCACAGTTGATAACTTTTTGAGCATAGCTCCAAATTGCTCTCCAGTATGGTTGGATCCATTCAAACTTCCACCAACAATGCATCAATGTCCCAGTTTTCCTATATCCCCTCCAACATTTGTCATTATCTTTTCTTGTCATTTTAGCCAATCTGACAGGTGTGTAGTGTTACCTCAGAGTTGTCTTAATTTGCATTTCTCTGATCAATAGTGATTTGGAGCACCTTTTCATATGACTATAAATAGTTTTAATTTCATCATCTGAAAATTATCTGTTCATATCCTTTGACCATTTATCAATTGGAGAATGGCCTGAATTCTTATAAATATGAGACAATTCTCTATATATTTTAGAGATGAGACCTTTATCAGAACCCTTAAATGTAAAGATGATTTCCCAATTTATTGCTTCTCTCCTAATCTTGATTGCATTGATTTTGTTTGTACAAAAACTTTTTAACTTAATATAGTCAAAGTTATCTATCTGGTGTTCAATTAAGAGTTGCAGATCTTCTTTGGACATAAATTTATTCCATCTCCATAGGTCTGAGAGGTAAACTAATACTACATTCCTCTAATTTACTTATAATATCACTCTTTATATCCAGATCATGAACCCATTTAAATCTTATCTTGGTATGTGGTGTTAGATGTGGGTCAAGCCCTAATTTCTTCCACACTAGTTTCCAATTTTCCCAGCAGTTTTTGTCAAATAGTAAGTACTTATCCCAGAAGCTGGGGTCTTTGGGTTTATCAGAGATTAAATTGCTATAGTTATTGCCTAGATTGTCCTGATGACCTATTCTATGCCACTGATCGACTGCTCTATTTCTTAGCCAGTACCAAATGGTTTTGATGACCGCTGCTTTATAATATAGTTTTAGATCTGGTACAGCAAGGCCACCTTCATCGGCCTTTTTTTTCATTAATTTCCTTGAAATTCTTGACTTTTTGTTCTTCCAAATGAACTTTGCCACTATTTTTTCTAGATCTGTAAAATAATTTCTTTTTGATTGGTATGGCACTAAAAATTTCTAAGATCTTATACCCAAAATAAACAATCTAGCATGCACAAGGCAATAGTAATTATAAAAACCAAATACCCATAAGTCCAAAAGGATATGGCTTTTTTTTCTTTTTTTACTCACTTAAATAAATTTCCTAAATTCCAATTGAATGTTGCAGGCAAACTAAATTACCATTTGGTTGTATGTATATATACACATATACATATACACACATATATGTATACATATACACATAATTTTAAAATTGGTTTTCCAAAACTTTTTTTTCCTCCCAACACTTAATTGACATCAACTTCCTTTGTTCTCTTTCTACCCCCAGGCAGAGCTGTTATCCTTGTGAGGAATAATTTATTGCCACTTTTTTTTAATTGCTCTTTTCCCTTTTTTTTTGTTTTTTTTCCTCCTAGCAGGCTTTGGGGGAGAAAAAACTTCTCTGCTAGCATTTTAAAATAGCCAAACTTTTCTGTTCCTACTACTTTCAGTTTAATGCAAACACTTAAGTCCAATAAGAAATTTTAAAACTCAAGCATTTTTCTTTTAACATTGAAATGGCCAATTGCCACGTTTTTCAATCATTGTTCTTAAAACTTAACAGAGTTCCTTAAATCAACAAACAGACAAGCTACAAACTCTAATTACACAGATACTGAAAAGTGAAAGGCGAACTCCTGCTTTTCAGAGGAATGCTGTGAGAGGAAAGGGGAGTTTAGATCAATCAAACAGACAAATCTCAAACACTGACTCACACAGACATAGAGAAAGGAAAGGCAAACTTCTTTTCTCAGGAATGCCCTGAGGGAGGTTTTAAGTTAACAATCTCTCCCTCTTGATATTCAAATTGAGCCTTTCAAAGAGGCTTCCCTGACTTGGGATGATGCTCTCTGCCTTCACAGAGATTGCTTGGGGTCTCAGATTCTTGTCTTAAACTTAAGCCAATAAGTGCCCAGAAAGCACCCAGGCCCAAATAATACTGTTTGTTTGTTTGTTTTTTTAATTTTTAACCAGATGGTATCACATAGCGTCCTCCTGACATCTCTCAGACTCATAAGGGTGGAACTAGTTAAAAGTTTGTCAATCCTAATTCTAATGCCCTCATATCTATTCCAAGGTCCTACTGTGTGTGGACACCCAGACAGACAGACAGACTTACCCTGCAGGGATTTCAAAGACTCTCTTATGGCCGAATGGAGGTGTCCTCCCTGAGCTCTTGCTGCGGCTGAAGCTGCTCTCCTTGTGGGACTCTGGAACAAGCAAGAGGGCCGGCCTTCCCTAAACAAAGAGCCCAAATGCAGTCGCCCCAAGATTCTGGGAGGAGAGCTGCTGGTTTCCAGTGTGCAATACTGGTCCCAGATCTCATATCTTGCTGAGAAGCTTCCAAATGTAATGCCCGGGGAGAAACTGAGGCAGTATCACACAGTGGAAATTAGGTAATACTTTATTGATGTTAATTGAGAGTTCAGAATCCATAACTATGGATCAGGACTGGTGGGACTCATGTCTCAAAGCAGGCAGTCCATTGAGAGTTTAGACTGACAGACCTGCCAGCCGACTGGATCTCAAGCAGGTCCAGCAAGTAGTAAGTTTGTTCTTAGCATTTTTATAGAATTCTGGGAACAAAGAACTCACAGGCAAAAGCTGGGGTTTGAGCACCTGCGGAGGGGAGAGGAGAATTGAGTTCCAGAAGGGCTATCAATTCAATTCTGATAGGTAGGGAGTGAAAGAAAGCCTGAGACAGAAACTGGGAAACAGTAAATCTGGAGCCAAAAGATAAGGGGTACATTGAGGCTGGCCATCTGGAGGTTTTATGACTCCTTTGGAATGTGAGTCCAATTACTTCTGATAGGAAGGGTGGGGGGTGGGGAGGCAGAACAATTAAGGGAAACTGAGACATGGGAACTGTGGCACAACAGGATCATAGCTTAGTTCTGATGGGATAACAGTCAAGATAAGAAGGTTGAGGGCAGGAGACAATAAGGCGAGGGACAATACTCAAATGGAGAGGGACTTATCCTAGCAATGATTGAGATAATGCACCTGGATTTTATGATACAATGGAATATAAAGTGTCCAGAGTGTCAAGGTTTTTCCTGACTCAATTCTCCCAGTCCCAATGGCGAGGAAAAAAGGGAGGACGATTCCTATAATAATTTTATTCAGGTCATAGCAATTCAGGGCATAACAAACCTTGGCATTATAATCTCTTGCTATTATAATCTCTATTTGACAGTTGAGGAAACTAAGGCAGACAGGATTTAAGTGACTTACCCAGGGTCATACAGCTAGTAATTATCTAAGCATGCATTTGAATTTCAATCTTCCTGACTTCAGGCCTAGCACTCTATCCACTGAACTACTTGTCATTAAAAGTCTGAGCCTCAAGGCCCCTGAGCCAACCAAGTGTCCATGAATATCTCAATACCTTTTACCCTATTGCATGAGATTATGTATTAGGATACCACTCCTACCCCAGCTTGTTGTTGAGTCATTTTTTCCCATCATATTCTACTCTTCATTGACCAGAATCACACAGCCAGTGTCTGAGGTCATATTTGATCTGACTCCATATCCTGGGCTCTATTCATTGTGCCACCTAGCTGCCTGTTTTCTAATCTTTACATTCCTTTTAATAAATTTGGTCTGTATTTGTATGCCTGGCAGTGTTCTGATCCTTGCAAGATAAATAACTAGGTAAATCCACAAGCTATAGGATTTTGTGAGCAAATGGTTTTATTACCTAAGGCCCAGTTTTGTATTTAATAATAAATAATAAAGCATTTTAATCTATCAAATAATCATAATCTTAAGTAGCTACTTTATGAAGTTTAAACTTGCTCTGAGCAGGATAAAAATGATGGTGTGACTTTCCCCACTAACCACAACCCTAGTCCTCCACATTTTGAACTCATTGCCACCATATTGCCATTGATAATTTTCTCACTGAGAAATTCAGTTTCCCAAAAATGACTCTGGCCTGTGGGAACCCCTCACTATGGTTCTGATTAAGAAGTTTTCATTCTTAGAAGAAAGCTGTTCAAAAAGCCTATTGCTTCATCCTTACTCACAGGATTGACATTAAGTCCCGCCTGCCCACCTCGGTGGGGGACCTAAACTACCCACCGTTCTCCTAGTCAGGGGCAGACTCACCTCGACGGGAGTCAACTGGTTTCTTACCTATTTCCCAGGTCTTTGGACGTCTCCGGCCCCACTTCTCTTAAGCAGGGAATTATCCCCACAGAACACCCGAGATACGAAAGGCTGGCCAACAGGTCTTATTTATTCGGGATATCACAAACTGAAGGTCCCTATTACGTGGCAATGCTAGATGTTACCTGGCAGCGTGTTGGCAGTCTGCCAGTAGTGCCTAAGTGCCGAGAGTGCCCCAGGCAGTGCCTGATGTTACATGGCTGCCTGCTAAGGTAGAGCCATTAGTGCGGATAATGCCCAAATGCTGATAGTGCCCCCTGGCGTCTCTGTTTACTCTCTTATATAATCCCCTCCTCCACGTGATCCAGGAGGGAGGAGCCCCATTCACAGTATAACAGGGGTGAGGAGGCTCTTCCTTGTTACTGAGGCCTACTCAATACCGTCCCAACCTCCTGAGGGGTAGACTCAGGCAGAATGCCCCTCCATGTGTCCTCAGAACTCTGCCCCTGCTGTCTGCTGTCTGTGGGACCCAACGGGTTGACATGCATTATAGGAAGTAATGCTGTTGAAAATTATGTAGCGGGGGCAGCTAGGTAGTGCAGTGGATAGAGCACCAGCCCTGAAGTCAGGAGGACCTGAGTTCAAATCTGGCCTCAGACACTTAACATTCCCTAGCTGTGTGACCCTGGGCAAGTCACTTAACCCCAACTGCCTCAGCAAAAAAAAAGAAAGAAAAGAAAATTATGTAGCAATTGAAGTGCTATAGACCTTAAGAAGAAATCTGTTTTTAAATATGCATTATACTTTCCATTTTAGTCATTTAAGTGCTCAAAATTTCAAGTCCAAAAATCTAATTGAAAGAAATGTATCCTGCAGTTTTAAACCTATTCGTTTATCTATTTTAGTGATTAAATGATCTTTTAACATTTATAGTGATGGGAGTCATGGATATATTGCTCAATATAATGGATCTCTTTCCCTCTCCAAATATGTAGTTAATACATTTTAATGTGAGGTGAAATGTTTGTGTTAACCCAAGGAGAAGAATTAAATCAAATATAGTTATAAAAAATTCTTTATTTTGCTCTTGGGAGAGATAGAAGTAACTCTTGCATGATTAGGCACCATCACATTGACATGCAAGCATAGTCAATCATACAATCAGAATTTGAGAATAGAAAATTAACTGAAAGATATCAATGCATAGATATTTATTAAGCACTTAATATGTTCCAGCTAGGTATGGCAATTGTTTGAGCACAGGCTTGGGGTCAGGAAATCTCATCTTCTTGAATTCAAATCTGGCCTCAAACATTTAGTAGCTGTGGAACCTTGGGCAGGTCACTTGATCCTATTTGCCTCAATTAGCTCATCTGTCAAATGTAATGGAGAAGGAAATGGCAAACCACTCCAGTATCTTTGCCAAGAAAACCCCATATGGGGTCACAAAGAATTGGACAAGACTGAAACAACTAAATAATCACAAAGATTATTTAAAATAAAAAGACAACTGTGGGTGTTTGGTTAGAAAAATAGCAGGTTATGGGCCAGGATTCTAACAGGATCTGGGAAGAATTACTTTAAAGTTGGCACCTATACTCCTAATAACACTAATCAAGGTTGTCCCCCACCTCAGCCCCACCCAGTGCTACCTGGAAGCCCTCTACCTTGAAATTGTTTCCCTCCAGAATTTTCTACTCTGAGCTTCTCATGTGGAAAGGATCATGGGCACTTGAGTCCTCATCCAGGTTGCATAGAAGGAAGATGACCTGAATTTTCTTAAAGGACAAGAGTCTGCTGTACTCATTAATATGAGATTTAGGTTGTTAGGTTAAATGCCAGGTAATAGGAGGGGAATGAGGGAGTGAGCATTTATAAAGTGCTTACTTTGTGACAAACTACTTATTTGATCTTCACAACAACCTTGCCAGTTTGGTGCTGTTATTTTGCCCATTTGATACTTGAGGAAATTGATGCAAACAAGGGGAGAGAAAGGGAGAGGGAAAGGAAAAGGGAGAGGGGGAAGGAGAAGGACAAAGACAGGGGAAGAAAGAGGGGAAGAGAGATAGAGGTAAGATTTGAAATCAAGTCTTGTGACTGTCACAAATTATGCCACATATCCTGAATAGGAAGTGACAAATTATGTTTTGCATAACTTCACACATTAATAAAGGGAGAGAGCAGAGAGGAAAGGAGAGAATGTGGAAGTTTTAAAAACAAATATAAACAATTGTTTTACATATAATGGGGGAAACAAAAATAAAAATATTAAATATCAAGAAAGTGACAGATTAAACCATCAGGAATTTGGGGTAATTCCTAATCGACAAGGAGAAGGCAGCTATAAACTTATTTTTCTGTGCTTGCCTCCAAGTGTAACCCCTCTGCAGATACTACCAATGATATCCCCAACCATTGTATAAACTCCTCTTTCCAACAGATCTTCTTTTGGAAGTTGTAGTTAATAACTAGGTATCATAATGTTTCCTATTATATATGGACAACAATAGTAAAATAATTACAGCAAAAACAACCCATTTATGTAGTGCTTTTAAATTTACAAAACATTTTGCTTTCTTTAACATGTCAGTTGTGTCTGAGTCCTCATGACCCCATTTGAGATTTCTTGGCAAGACTACTATAGGAGTTTGCCATTTCCAGATTTTTGCTCATTTTACAGATGAGGAAACTGAGGGTGATTTTCAAGGGCATATAGCTAGGGTAGTATGTGTCTGAGGCCAGATTTGAACTCATAAAGATTAATCTTCCTGACCACAGGCCTGTTACTGTATACCCTGAGCCACCTAACTGCCTATATTATACTCTTTTTACAGACGAATAAACTAAAATTCATAGAAGCTGATCAGTTAATGATTCTTAGAGCTTTGTCTTTAAATCAGGTCATTTTGCATCCAGACCAATGCTCCTACCAGTATAACATACACCCTTTTGGAAAGGAGGCAGTATAACTTTCATTCATAACTCCCAGGAAGTATTCAATGTAAGCAAATGATTTTATTACCTAAGACCCAATCTTTGTGTTTAACAATGAATAATAGAGCATTTTAATTCATCAAATAATCATAATCATAAGCAGTTACTTTATGAGGTCTAAACTTGTCCTGGGCACAATAAAAATAATGGTGTGGTTTTCCCACTAAATAAGATCTTACTGCTCCACATATTAAACTTATTGCCCCTATGTTGCCATTGATAATTTTCTCATTAAGGAATAACAATTAAAAAATACTAAAATAAAAATTGAGGGCTTGGGAAAATAATGATAATGACTATGGTGTTGATGAAGATATGTCCTTGAAATATTTCAATAATCTTAATTCAGTATATTATACATAGTTACTTGAGAGACAATGTGGCATAGTAGATAGAGGGGCTGGTCGTGGAACCAGGAAAGTTTGAATTCAAATCCTCCCTTTGACACATTCTGGCTGTGTCACAACCTTTCAGTGTCCCTAAACAACTCTTCAAGAAAATAAATTGTAGAACAGGAACAGATCAGCTTTGGTGGAGGGAGCTCCCTCATCTGGAAATCACAACCCTGACCCCTAGGGGTCTTTAAACTCCATAAAACTGCTTTCAACTACATGAATATGAGCATTTCTCACTCAAAACTGGAAGTTCTAGAAATAACTACAAACAATACAAACTGAAAAAGATTAAAAATAACTCCCAAAGCCCTCCCTTTGTGGGTCAGAGCTAACTGCTGAGCACACTGTAATTATGCTACAGTAAATGAGTTACAGCCAAGTGCCCAAAAGCTGTAATTACCCAGATAGACTATAAGCTTGGCGGGATTTTCAGTCTTGGGGAATCTACTATCATCAAGTCACACACCTGGCAGCCTGAGAAGTCCAATGTGGAGGTTATTACAATCAATGCAGAGGAATCAATTCAGAGCTTTGTGATTTAAAATGGAATAAATCATATGCCTAAGTTCAGTAAAAACAAGTGCAGCTAACAACATAAACATGATAGACACTTTCTGGACACTTGATCTCATTTCTCTAGGCCCAACATTTGTATAAATTCACAAAGTATGTCTGAGGCTGCCTACAATAGCAACTGTGCCTCATCTAACTGAGTGGGGAGTGGGGAGCTACAGCATTCTTGGCATCCCGGGGAATGGAAAAGTGTCCCAGGCAGCAGAATTTAGTAAACTCGAAGGGCTTGTCCTCTCGTGCAAGCCTTTCTGTTACAGCTCCATGGCAGCATTTTGATTCAAATTGAACTTGATAAAGGTTTCTTCCACAAACTTTTTGTGAGGATTTTGCACCAGCTCTGGCAATTCACTTAGCTTATCTAGGCCTCAGTTCCTTCACCTACTTAGCCTGCTAGTGGCTGCTGGGGATCTACTTCTGACCAGCAGACTAGATCCTTTCATGTGAGAGGATGATAACAATACAAGGAGACGGAGAGGCAGTTGCATTCTCTGCCCTTCCTCTTCTTACCTCTTGCCTCTGATTTATTTCATTCCCAACTCACAAGCAACAAGGCTGAGTTGCAGTTCTTTCAGGGGTGTTATGATTCACAGCTGTGGGAGCCTTCGGAGAACTGACCTGCCCCTTCACACTTAGGCGAGGTCCTTCAGAAAATCACCTATAATTGTATCTGGCATTTTCTGCCCTGCATAAAGATGGTCATTATTAGTTTTTCTTTGCTGTTTTATTTATTCATTAACATTTTCCCATATATCCAAGTGGAACTAGAGATAAGACTTCTCTGAGAAAATGCTCCAATGTTCAATTTTTTGTTACATGGACACTTTTTTATAAACCCTCATTGTCATTTCTCAATGATTATCTCAATGTGATATTCCAATGATTCTACTACCACCAAGAAAAAAATTCTCCCTTTTAACAAATTAGAGTAATCATACAAAATAAATCTAGTCATCATTAGTGTCTGAAAAATGTATTTCATGCATGGGCATGGCCAGTAAGGAAATTTGTTTTACTTGACTATGAATATTTGTTTCAATGATTTTATTTTTCTTTGGCTTTTTTTCCCATGGGGAAAAGTGGGATAGAGAGAAAATAAATGCTCATTAATTAACAATTTAAAAAATTCCACACCTTTATTCCACCTCTTCTCTATTGATAGTATTGAGCTTTAATTTTCTGAAGTTTTGATTGATCACTGACTAAACCAGTAAGACTGTACATGGATCAACTATGAAAGACTTGATTCTTTCCAGCTGTTCAGTAATCTAATCAACAAGTGTTGTTCATTTTTTTTTCTTTTTCTTCTGTTTTTTTCTCTCATGGTTTTTCCCTTTCGTTTTGATTTTTCTGTCCCAACATGATTCATAAGGAAATGTGTTTTAAAAAATGAATGTTCATATATAACCAGAAAAAATTAAATTAAAAAAATTTTCCTTCATTCCATATCAGTTCATAAAAGCCTACCCAAGTTTCTCTGAATTCTTAATATTTGTAGAAATACAATAATCTTCCATTACTTTTCAAAATATGTCCAGTCATTCCTTGATTGATGGATATCTACTTGTTTCTACAAAAAGTGCTTTTGTAGTGTTTTTATTTATTTTCCATTTTTTCTCCAGGCAGTAGATATCTTAAACTGCCCTTACTCTACACTCAGAAGAATGTAAATATAAAAGAATGCACCCATGTATGCAAAAATGTTTATAGCAGGTCTTTTTGTGATGAAAAATAAAACCTATAGAGAGTGTTCATCAGTTAGATAATGGCTAAAAAAATTACATTGTACCAATGACACAAAGTTATATTGTGCAGTAAAAAATAATTAAGGTTTCAGAGAAACTTGGGAAGCCTTGTGTGAACTGATGCAGAGTGAAGTAAGTAGAACCAAGAGAACAACTTACAACACTGCAAAGATAATTTAGGAAGACTTAAAAACTCTAATGCAATGACCAATTTATTTCATTCCAGAGAAATTAGTTTAGCCACCTCCTTAAAGTGAAGAAATAGATTCAAATTTGTCATATAATTTAACATATTTAGCATGTCTTAGATTACCTGTCATCTAGGGGTGGGAGGTAGGGGGAAGGAAGGGAAAAGCTTGGAACAAAAAAAAAGTTTTGCAAAGGTGAATGTAGAAAAATCATATGTTTTGTAAATAAAAAGCTTTTAATAAAAAAAAGAAATAGATTCAAGATGCAGAGTGAGACAGTGCTAGTACAAAAATTTGTTTCCTTGACTAGTTATATCTGTTACAAAGATTTTGTTTTTTTCTTTTTGTCAAATGGGGAAGTAAGAGGGAAGTCATCTAAAAAGAGGATAAAACTGTTATTTAAATTTCTTTTTAATGCATTAAAAAAAAAACCCAAACCCATCAATCAGGAATAACTGAACAAGCTGTAGTATATGAAGGTAATGGGATATTATTGTTCTGTAAAAAATGATGACAAACTGATTTTAGAAAAGCCTGGAAAGATTTACACAAACTGATGCTGAGCAAAATAAGCAGAACCAGGAATATATTGTACACAATTACAGCAAGAATGTGCAATGACCAATTATGAAAGGCTTGGTTCTTCTCAATGGTTCAGTGATCCAAGGAAATCTCAAGAGACTTTGGATAGAAAATGCCATCTGCAGCACCAGCCCTGAAGTCAGGAGGACCTGAGTTCAAGTATGGTCTCAAACACTTAACACTTCCTAGCTGTGTAACCCTGGGCAAGTCACTTAACCCAAATTGCCTCAACCAAAAAAAAAAAAAAAAAAAAAAAAAAAATCCATCTGCATCCAGAAAAAGAAACATGGAGATTGAATGTAAATCAACACATGCTATGTTCACTTCTTTTTTTTGTTTTTTTTTCTCTCCCATGGTTTTTTTCCTTCTGTTCTGATTTTTCTTTCGCAACATGATTCATAAAGCAATGTATATTAAAATAAATAAATTAATTTAAAAAACAGAAAGGAATTCAGGAGGAAGAAATCATAGACAAACAGGACGGCTTTCAAACTTATATGCTGAATTTATTTTATACCTAAAAAGAAAAGCAACTTAAACATAATAGAGACCCACAGTTTCATTTCAGAATCCTTCTCCCATTCTATCTACATATACATTATTTTATTTAGTGTTTATTGAGTGCAGAATTAAAAAAATAAGTAAAATTTATACTGTGCCTACATTAATCTTGGCAATTAAGTACTAGAGATACAGGAAAGCTTGCCCTTCCTTTTAATACAGGTTTCTCTTAATAATTCCTTTGGGTATCCTCAATTCCTTAACTCATTTATCTTTCTTTTTTTCTCCTTAAGGTTCTTTTTTTAAAATCCCAAGCTTAAATGCAGAAACCCCAAAGTATATCAATATACACAGCAGGACCCAAAATGAGGATTCTATAGGAAATTATATTAAATGCTTTTTAAAAAGCATTTAAAAAATTCTATATATTACTTTCCATGCCAACACCTCTTGATTCCAGTATTTTTTCTTTTTTCTTTCCTATTTGTCCTATATATAACTTGCTTTGTATATATTTGTTTGCATGTTGTCTCACTTACTGAATATAAGCTCTTTGAAAGAAGGAACTAGCATGTAGTAGATGGTTAATAAATGTTCATTGAATTGAATTGAAAATTATACTGCTTGCTTCTGTTTCTTTTCCAATTTCCTTCTTTTTTGTATTCATGAAATTAAAAAATATTATAATGACCTTTTTTTAGCAAACAAACAAAAAACCCAACTTTCCTTCCTCTATCAAAAACTAAGACAAATAGGGGAGGAAAAATCCCTTGCAACAAATAAACATGGTCAAAGAAAACAAGGAAAACAAATTGATATAGTAGCCATGTCTAAAAAATGCACTTTCTTTGAATTTTGCATCTATCATATGATAAGAAATGTGTTTCATGGTAGGTCCTGTGGAGGTAGAATGGTTGGTCATTATATTAATCAGAATTTCAAAATCTTTCAAAGTTGCTTTTCTTTATTAAAAAAAAAAACTTGTATTCTTTTTAAAAATTATTTTTATGGTTCTGTTCATTTCACTCTCCATTTGTTCATACTATTCAAAATTCCATGAAATCATGTCATATGTCACATTATATTACTTTACATTCCTTTACCATAATTTGTTATCATTTCCCAGTTGTCTAAGAAATAATCTCAGACTCTTTTTCTTTTCTTTTTTCTCCTACTTCTTAATCCTTTCCCTCTTCTTCTCTTCCTCTCTCCCTCCAATCTTACCTTTCACTAAAAGTTTTCTACAAATATCTCTATGGCAGTACTCCAGGTCTATAAATCCTAGTGAGCCAAGTGATAATCTTAGATTCTGGTGCAAGCAAATTCCTGGCTAGTGATTTCTTGGACTGTGTAGGTCGTGATGAAATTTTCAAATCAAAGTATTAGATGCTTTACAGTCATTTATTTCCCAAGGCATCTAGTTTTCTAGCAAATGCCCTGGGGGATTTCCAGCTTTTGTAACCATATGTCTGCACCAAAGCCTTGTCCAAATTTATTCTCATTTTGGTTAATTTTGTTTTGGACATACTGTACATTTCAGAGAATGCTGAAAATATTTTGGTGTTATTTGTCTTCAGGAGTCTTAGCTAGGCTTCTCATTAATGACTCTGAGTTATGAGACAAAATTGAGCTCACATATGTGACCTACTCAACAGGACTTTATCTTGCCCTTAGCATTTATTCTTTCTCCAAATTTGTGTGATAAAATGTATGTGTGTGTATGTGATTTTTTTTTTTACTGACTTATCCCTACTCAAAAGGAGTGAGGAGTGAGAGTTACAGAGCAAAAGAATCACATAAAATAATATTGTCCTCTCTACTTTCTGATAAAAAGCAGTATAAAGAGTTTGTGTATTTGCCATGCAGTATATTCTTAGAAAACACATTTTTAATAGTCTATCATGAGGTGGATTGAGTCCTTGAATATAAGCAATTATGTTCATGTGAACAAATATATTTACTGTCCTTGATGAGAACCATTAAATAAACAGCCAGACAAAGGTAACCTTAGCAGAGATCTGAGATTCAAATCAATACATAGGGGAGACTTCCTGTACCAACAAAAAGAAACCAATGGGCACAGTAGTGAGGGTTTCAATGGGGTTCATTATGTACCTGGCACTGTGCTAAGCACTGGGAATACAAAGAAAGGCAAAAAAAAAAAATCCTCTGTTCTCAAGGAGCTCACAGCCTAAGGGAAAATTCAAAAGCTCATTAGGCAAATTCCTATAAAACTGGAATGCCCTTCAGTTGCCTATCATGGTAAAATGGAGATTTCCAGTTTCATATAGAGCCCTCATTTTGAATTCTGCTATGTGTATTGAAAAACTATTGAAAACCTACTGCATAAGAGTGTTTGTGGCAGCCCTTTTTGTAGTGGCTAGAAACTGGAAACTGAATGGATGCCCCTCAATTGGAGAGTGGCTGAATAAATTATGGTATATGAATGTTATGGAATATTATTGTTCTGTAAGAAATGACCAGCAGGACGATTTCAGAGAGGCCTGGAGAGACTTGCATGATCTGATGCTGAGTGAAATGAGCAGAACCAGGAGATCATTATACACGGCAACAACAATACCATATGATGATCAATTCTGATGGGCATGGCTCTCTTCAGCAATGAAATGTTTCAAACCAGTTCCAATTGTTCAGTAAAGAAAGCCATATACGCCCAGAGAGAGGGATGTGAAATGTGAACCACAACATAACATTTCCATGCTCTCTATTGATGTCTGCTTGCATTGTGTTTCCTTTCTCAGATTTTTTTTTTCTTGTAGATATGATTTTTCTTGCACAGCAAGATAAGTATGGAAATATGTATACATATATTCGATTTGTCAAGTATTTTAACATGGGGCAGCTAGGTGGCACAGTGGATAGAGTACCAGCCCTGAAGCCAGGAGGACCTGAGTTCAAATGTGATCTCAGACACTTAAAACTTCCTAGCTGTGTGACCTTGGGCAAGTCACTTAACCTCAATTGCCTCAGCCATTAAAAAAAAAAAAAAAAAAAAAAAAGGATTTTAACATAATTAACATGTAGTGGACTTCCTGACATCTAGGGGAGGGGTGGGGACTAGGGGGGAACAATTTGTAACGGAAAGCTTTGTAAGGATCAATGTTGAAGTATTACCCATACATATGTTTTGCAAATAAAAAGCTTTAAAAAAAAAAAAAAAAAACTACTGCATCAAAGTCCTCAAATGTTGATTATTCCTTTTAGAACAGGAAAATTAAATATTATTTTCTATCTCAGGTCAACCCTGGATGCAGCATAACCAAAGGACTATTTTGGTCAGGATTCTGAGGATTAAAAATATGCCTAAAATAAAACTTACTCATGAAAATTATTAATGTAGTCTGACGCTATTTAGGAACTGTTGAATAGAAAGTAACCTATATAGGCCTCTTGGATTGAGAAAAAGCTGAGCAAGAATATTTAGGCCTAAATGAGATTTGGTGGATATAATAAAAATATTTAATTGATAGTTTTTATTTTGACATAGCAACAGCTAGATGGCTCAGTAGCTTGGAGTCAGGAATGCAAAGAAGCATAGAAAGGCATAGGATTTAATGCAAAGAGAGCAGAGCCAAGAAAACTATTCACAATGACCACAAAATTACAGAGAACAATAAAAAGCCAATAAAAATGAATATTGCAAAATTAGAAATAACAGGCATGGTTCCTAAAAAGAGTTCTCATCCTATTCCTTTGTAGAAATGGGAAGTCCATGAGTATAGAACACACACACACACACACACACACACACACACACACACACACATATACTTGCTCTTTTCTTTAGGTTATATATATATATTATATTTTTACATGTTTCCATATGAGTCATTGGGAGAGAAAAATCAGAACAAGAGGAAAAAACCATATAAAAAAAGAAGGAAAAAAAGTGAAAATAACATGCTGCAATCTGCATTCAGTCTCCATAGTATTCTCTCTCTCTCAGGTAATTGGGGTTAAATGGGTTAAATGACTTGCCCAGGGTCACACAGCTAGGGAATGTTAAGTGTCTGAGACTAGATTTGAACTCAGGTCCATCCTGACTTCAGGGTTGGTGCTCTATCCACTGTGCCACCTAGCTGCCCCCTAACTAGCTGCCCCGCCCCCCCCCCCCACTGTGGATAGCAGTTTCCATCCAAAGTTTATTGGAATTGCCTTGGATCATTGAACTGCTGAGAAGAGCCAACTCTATCATCGTTGAACATCATACAATCTTGTTGCTGTGTGCAATGTTTTCCTGGTTCTGCTTGCTTTGCTCAGCATCAGTTCATAGAAATATTTTTAGGCTTTTCAAAATCAACCTGTTTATCATTTTTATAGCACAATAGTATTCCATTACTTTCTTACACCATAATTTATTCAATCATTGCCCAATTGATGGGCAGCCACTCATTTTCCAATTCTTTTTTTTTTAATAAAGCTTTTTATTTGCAAAACATATGAGTGACCTTTCAACATTGACCTTTGCAAAAAAACTTTTTTTTTCCCAAGCTTTTCCTTTCCCTCCCCCCTCCCCCCACCCCTAGATGACAGGTAATCTAATACATGCTAGATAGGATAAATTATATGACAAGTACAATACATGTATACATATCTATACAGTTATCTTACTGCACAAGAAACATCAGATCTAGAAAGAGAAGAAGAAAAAAAACAACCTAAGAAGGAAAACAGAATGCATGGAAATATTCACAGAAAGCGTTAAAATGCTGTGTTGTGGTTCACTCTCAGTTCCCACAGGCCTCTCTCTGGATGTATATGACTATCTTCATCGCAGCACAACTGGTTTGAATCACATCATTGTTGAAGAGAACCATGTCCATCAAAATTGATCATCGTATAGTCTTGTTGCTGTGTATAATGTTCTCCTGGTTCTGCTGATTTCACTCAGCATCAGTTCATGCAAGTCTCTCCAATCCTCTCTGAAATCCTCCTGTTGGTCATTTCTTACAGAACAATAATATTCCATAACATTCATATACCATAATTTATTCAGCCATTCTCCAATTGATGGGCATCTTTTCAATTTCCAGTTTCTTGCCACTACAAAAAGGGCTGCCACAAACATTTTTGCACATGTGGGTCCCTTTCCCTCCTTTAAAATCTCTTTGGGATATAGGCCCAGTAGAAACACTGCTGGGTCAAAGGGTATGCACTGTTTGATAACTCTTTGAGCATAGCTCCAAATTGCTCTCCAGAATGGTTGGATCCGTTCACAGTTCCACCAACAATGTATCAGTGTCCCAGTTTTCCCACATCCCCTCCAACAGCTATCATTATCATTTC
>JAJPUD010003419.1:0-18764 GCA_023553655.1 Myrmecobius fasciatus
GTCTGCCTTTGTGGCTTCATCTGGGATTGTTTTCATAATGTCAGGATTTGGGGACTGTTCTATTTTTTCTCCGTAAAAGCTTTCTATGGTGAGAGCTCTCTTCTGCTTCTTGCTCATGATTTAAAGTTGGGATATTGGTCAAAAGCCGAGAAAACTGCAACAATTTATATTTGCCCTGGGGCAGTTTGCCGAGTTGACTTCCGGTCTGAGGCTGGTCGGGCTAGATTTGCACCAGGACCACGTTTTCAGCTTTTCTCAATCCACCCCCTTCAAAAGGCAGATCTGCCAAAGCACCTGCCCGCAAGCAGAGCAAAGTGGCCCAGGCGTCTCCCAGGGGCTTCCTCGGGTGCCCAAAATCCGCCCCTCTATCGCAGCCCTGACTTCCGCCCCGGCTGGAGTCCGATCGCGACCGGAGGCCGATTTCCCCTGAGGCTAACCTTCTCCGGAGTTCTTTCAAGGTAGATCTTTTATAGAAGTGCGTTGTAGTCCAAATGCTTGGCGAGGACCTCACTCGGAAACCAGTTTTAAAGCTTACTTTGTCTGGGTTGGGGGAATGTCGGAGGGAGTTCACAGAGAAAGCTGTCTGCAGTTCGCCATCTTGGCTCCGCCCCCCTTGGAAGAATTTTAAAAACATTTTAAAAATCATGGAAGAGAGGTAGAAGCAAAAGATAAAAAAGAAATGTAAGTTATACAGGAAATTTATGAAAAAAGACACAATGGCTTGAAAAATGAAGCATAAAAATTGACAGAAGAAAACAACTCAATAAAAAAAATAGAATGGGTCAATTTGGAGAAAAATTGCTAAAAAGACAACTCCTTCTGAAGTACAGTTAGCTAAAGGGAAAAGGAGTTACAAAAACTAATTGAAGAAAATAATTACTTAAAAATTCGAATTTAGAAAATTGAAACTAATGACTCTTTAAGACATCAAGAATCAGTCAAAACATTGTACACAGCAACAAGAAGATTATATGATGATCAATTCTGATGGATGTGGCTCTTTTCAACAGTGAGGTGATTCAGGCTAGTTCCAATGATCTTGCACCAAGACTATGGGGATTGAGTGTGGATCACAACATAGTATTTTCATCTTTTTTATTATTGTTTGCTTGTATTTTGTTTTCTTTCTCATTTTTTTCCTTTTTCATCTGATTTTTCTTGTGCACCATGATAATTGTGGAAATATGTATAGAATAATTGCACATGTTTAACATAATAGATTACTTGCTATCTAGGGGAGAAGGTAGGGGAAGGGAAAAATTACAGAATACAATTTTTTGCAAAGTTCTATGATGAAAATTATCTATGCATATCTTTTGAAAATAAACAGCTTTAATAAAAAAGAATCAGTCAAAATCAAAAGAATAAAAAAATAGAAGAAAATGTAAAATAACTCATTGAAAAAAAACAAGTGACCTGGAAAAATAGAATCAAGAGAGAGAAGTTAGAATTATTGGACTATCTGAGAGCCATGATCAAAAGAAGAGCCTGAAGAGCAACATTCAAGAAATTATCAAAGAAAACTTCTCTGATATCCTAGAATGAGAAGATATAATATTCATTTAAAGAATCCACCAATCATTTAACATATATTTTAACATATTTAACATGTATTGGACTATCTGCCTTTTAGGAGAAGGAGTGGGGGAAGGAGGGGAAAGTTTGGAACAGCAGGTTTTGCAAGGGTCAATGTTGAAATTTTAGCCATGCATATGTTTTATAAATAAAAAAAGCTTTAATTAAAATAAAAGAAGAATCCACCTATCATCTCTAAAAAGAGATCCTAAAATGAAAACTCTAAGGAATACTATAGCCAAATTCCAGGTTTATTGACTGAAGGCAAAAATATGAGAGCAGGCAGAAAGAAACAATTCAAATATCAAAGAGTCACAGTCGGGATTATGTGGCATTTAGCAGTTTCTACAGAAAAGGATAAGAAGGCTTAAAATATTATATTTATGAAGACAAAGGAGCCTAAATTACAACCAAGAAGCAACTATCTGGCAACACTGAGCATAATCTTTCAGGGGATAAGATGGATATTCAATGAAATAGAAAATTTTCAATCATTTTGATGAAAAGATCAGAGTTAAACAGAAAATTTGATCTTCAAAGATAGCAATCAAGAGAATATAGAAAGTAAACAGGAAAGACAAAAATATACATGCAATTCAATAAAATTAAATGTTTACATCTCTAAATGAAAAGATGATATAACTCTTGAGAATTGTATCTCTATTAAGGCAGTTAGGAGTATAATAGAGGGTGTGAGTATAATTTCACTTTGTTAGTATTAAAAATAAATTTAAGGGGTAAAAAAAGAATTGTACTGGGAAAAGAGGAAAGAGGGAGGCATAATAGTGTAATTTACATCACATAAAAGGTGCAAAAGACCCATCAAAATAGAGGGAAAGAAGGGAGGAAGTGAACATTGTTGAATTGAATTCTCATTAGATTTGGCTGAAAGGCAAATAACATGCACACTCAGTTGGATATGGAAATTTATTTTATTCTATAGGGAAGCAGGAGGGGAAAAGGGAAAGAAAAAGGAGGATGACAGAAGGAAGGTCAGATTGAGGTATGTGGCAGTTAGAAGCAAAACAATAATGAAGAGTAACAGAGTAAAAGGAGAGAGAAAAATAGAAATGGGGGAAATAGGATGGAGAGAAATATGCAGTAATCATAATTGTGATTGTGAAAGGGATGAACTCTGCCATAAAACATAGTGAATAGCAGAGTGGATTTAAAACCAGAATCCTACAATATGTTGTTCACAAGAAACATGTTTAAATGAGAGAGATGTGCATATAATAAAGGTAAAAAGGTGGAGCAGAATCTATTATGATTCAGTTCAAGTTACAAAAAAAGCAGGAGATGACTTCCAGGTATGGAGCCAAGATAGTGGAGGAAAGCCAGGAAGCTGCTTGACTTCTCCAGGTTTCCTTTGAAAACCACATGAAACCAAGTCTCTGAACAGAGTCTGACAGAATGGAGCCACCCTCAGCCCTGGCTCAGTAGAAGGGCAAATCAGCAGGACAGCTTCCAGTCCCAGTTCACAAGGTTAAACTCTGGGAAACAATGTTTTTTTCTGAAAAAAAAAAGCAGACAAAGGTACCCTCTGCAAACACAAGGGACCTCCCTGCTCAAAGCCAAGGCTCAGAGCTACATAGGAAACTTGTGACAGCCTCCTTTACCACAGAAGCAGTGCTCAACCATAAAAGTACAAAAAGGGCAAATACAAAAAGAAAAGAAAAGCAAAAGAGGGAGAAATATGAAAGAACCTTGGTTATAGAAAACTATTGTAGTGATAGGGAAGACCAAAACACCAACTCAGATGAGGACAAAATGTCAACAGAAGAAATCTCAAAGAGGGATATGAATTGATTTCAATCCCAAAGAGACTTTTTAGAAGTGTTCATAAAAGTCTTTAAAAGGCAAATAAGAGGAGTAGAAGAAAAAATGAGAAATCTTTATACTAGAGATATGCATGAGAAAGTCAATAGCTTAGAAAAAGAAGGAAAAAAATTGTCTGAAGAAAACACCTTAAAAAATGTGATAGGCCAAATGCAAAAAAAAAATCTGCTAAAGAAAACAACCCCTTAAAAGTAAAGTTAACCAAATGGAAAAAAAAAGATTTAAAAAAGTACTGAAGAAAATTACACATCAAAAACTAGAATGGAACAAATGGAACCTAACTATTTTTTGAGACAGCAAGAATCAGTCAAACCAACTAAAAAGAATAAAAAATGAAAGAAAATGTGAAATACCTCATTGGAAAAACAGCCAAAAATAGAACCAGAAGAGATGATTTTAAAATTATTGGCCTACCAGAAGGCTACGACCAAAAAACGAGCCTCTATATAGCATTCTTCAAAGGTCATTGAGGAAAACTCTCCCAATATCCTGGAAACAGAGGGGAAAATATTCATTGAAAGAATCCATCTATAACCTTTGGAAAGGAAAACCCCAAGGAACATTGGTGTGAAACTCCAGAACTTCAATCTCAAGGAAAAAATACTGCAAGCTGCCAGACAAAAACATTTTGCATATCAAGGAGCAACAGTCAAGATCTGGCAGCTTCTACAATAAAAGACCAGAGGATATGAAATATCATATTCCAAAAGGGAAAATACCTGGGATTACAACTAAGAATTAACTACCCAGAGAGATTCAGCATCATCTTTTAGGGAAGGCAATGGATCTTCAATGAAGTAAGAGATTTTCAATAATTTTCATTGGAAAAAAAAAACTAAACAGAAAATTATTCTACAAAGCAAGATTCAACACAGGCATAGAAAGGTAAACAAGGAAAATATCTATTTCAATTGTAAATGCATTCCTACGTGAAAAAAATAACTTATATTTGTCACTGGGGCAGATAAAAGGGGGCATCATAGGGACTGAGGTTGTGGTTGTGAATGCACTCTGAAGTAACAATATCAAAGAAAAAAAATATTAAGGGTGGAAAAAATCTGTACTGGAAAAAGGGGAAAGAAGAAGCATAATGGGATAATTAGATCACATGAAGATGTGCAAAAGACCTATTAAAATTGAGGGAAAGAAAGGACAGGGATGAGCATTGTCTTGATCTTACCAGTTTTGGCTATAAGAGAAAGGGGAAAGAAAAGGGAGGGGCAGGATAAAAGGAAGGGCCAAAACACTAGGAAAAAATGATAAGAAAAGGAGGGAAAAAGTGATAGAAGAAAAGGTAGTGGGTGGGATGGGTTAAAAAAAATCATTACTAAGAGAAGGTGAGAGGGGTGATAGGAGATGAAGTAATGGTAGGGTGGGTAAAAAAACATGACTAAGGACAGAGTGGAAAGAAAGAACAAAAGTGTATAAAGGGGATAAAATAGGAGGGAGAGAAATGCAGAGCTGGTAATTATAATTGTGAATATTAATGGGATGAACTTTCCCATAAAAAAGAAGTGAATAGTAGCATATATCAAAAAACAGAATCCTACAATATGTTGTTTACAAGAAACACATTTAACACAGAGAGATACCTACACAGGAAAGATAAAAGGTTGGAACAGAATTTATTTTTCTTCAGCTGAAGTAAAAAAAAAAAAGCAGGGGTAGTAATTCTGATCTCAGATAAGCAAAAGTAAAAATTAGATCTTATTAAAAGACATAAGGTAGGAGAGGATTTCTTTGTAAATGGTACCAATAACAATGATGTAGTAACAATACCTAAGTATACACTAAGTGGTAGAGCAGCCAAATTTCTAGAGAAGATTTTAAGCCATAGGAAGTTATAGGAAGTTTGAAAACAGTGGATTGCATAGGAATAAAGTTTTTTTCTTAAAATGATAAGCATATCTATCTAAAACCAACAGCAAGCACTGTATGTAATGGATAAGCTAGAAGCAGTCTTAGTAAGTAATATTTAGAGTAAACAATTATTCTCATTATTACCTTTATTATTTCATATTGTTTCTAAGAAATGTTAGCTTTAGCAATAAAAATAGAGAAATTAAATTGTCTAATGTCTAAATGTCTAATTGTCTAAAAAGAAATTAAAGTAGTTAGAGTAGGCATTGAGGAAACAAAACCATCATTCTTTTTAGATGATATGATGGTATATTTTATTTTATTGTTATTAATTTTTATTTTTTATTAAAGCTTTTTATTTGGAAAACATATGCATAGGTAATGTTTCAACACTGAATTTTGCAAAGCTTTCTGTTACAATTTTTTCCCTCTTCCCCCCCACCCCCTCCCTAGATGGCAGGAAGTCTAATACATGTTACTTATGTTAAAATATTTGACAGATCTAATACGTGTATACATATTTATACAATTATCTTGCTGTACAGGAAAGAAAAAAAACCTGAGAAGGGAAACATACTGCAAGCAAACATCAATAGTGTGAAAATTCTATGTTGTGGTCCACACTCAGATCCCACAGGCCTCTCCCTGGATGTATATGGCTTTCTTCATCACTGAACAATTGGAACTGGTTTGAAACATATCATTGTTGAAGAGAACCATGTCCTTCAGAATTAATCATCATATAGTCTTCTTGTTGTGGTGTACAATGTCCTGAGTCTGCTGATTTCACTCAGCATCAGTTCATGCAAGTCTCTCCAGACCTCTCTGAAATCATCCGGCTGATCATTTCTTATAGACAATAATATTCCATAACATTCATATACCATAATTTATTCAGCCATTAAGTTTCCAGTTTCTAGCCACTACAAAAAGGGCTGTCACAAACTTTCTTGCACATGTGGGTCCCTTTCCTTCCTTTAAGATCTCTTTGGGAGATATAGGCCCAATAGAAATACTGCAGGGTCAAAGGGTATGCACAGTTTGGTAACTTTTTGGGTATGGTTCCAAATTGCTCTCCAGAATGGTTGGATCCATTCATAGTTCCCCCAACAATGTATCAGTGTCCCAGTTTTCCCACATCCTCAAACATTCATCGTTATATTTTCCTGTTATATTAGCCAATATGACAGGGGTGTAGTGGTACCTCAGAATTGTTTTAATTTCCATTTCTCTGATCAATAGTGATTTGGAGCACCTTTTCATATGAATAGAAATAGTTTTAATTTCATTTCATTTCATTTCATCATCAAAAAATTGTCTGTTCATATCCTTTGACCATTTATCTATTGGAGAGTGGCTTGAATTCTTATAAATATGAGACAATTCTCTATATATTTTGGAAATGAGGCCTTTATCAGAACCTTTAAATGGAAAGATGATTTATCAATTTATTGCTGCCCTCCTAATCTTGTCTGCATTAGGTTTGTTTGTAAAAAAAAACTTTTCTGACTTAATATAATCCAAATTATCTATCTGGTGTTCAATTAAGAATCCCAGTTCTTCTTTGGATGCAAATTCCTTCCTTCTCTACAAGTCTGAGACATAAACTATCCTATGTTCCTCTAATTTGCTTTTAATATCACTCTCTATATCTAAATCATGAACCCATTTTGATCCTATCTTGGTATGTGGTGTTAGGTGTGCGTCAAGCCTTATTTTCTTCCATACTACTTTCCAATTTTCCCAACAGTTTTTGTCAAACAGTGAGTACTTATCCCAAAAGCTGGGGTCTTTGGGCTTATCAAACACTAGACTGCTACAGTTATTGCCTAGTTTGTCCTGTGATCCTATCCTATTCCATTAATCGACTACGTTATTTCTTACGCAGTGCCAAATGGTTTTGATGACCCTTGATTTTAATATAGTTTTAGATCTGGTACAGCAAGGCCACCCTCATCAGCTTTTTTTTTTTCATTAATTCCCTTGAAATTCTTGGCCTTTTGTTTTTCCAAATGAATTTTGCTACTATTTTTTCTAGATCTGTAAGATAATTTCTTGGGAGTTTGATTGGTATGGCACTAAATAAGTAAATTAGTTTGGGTAGTATTGTCATTTTTATGATATTTGCTCGGCATACCCTTGAGCACTTGATGTTTTTCCAATTGCTTAGGTCTGACTTTATTTGTGTGGAAAGTGTTTTGTAGTTTAAATCTTATAGTTCATGACTGTTTCTTGGCAGATAGATTCCCAAATATGTTCTACTATCAATAGTTATTTTGAATGGAATTTCTTTTTGTATTTCTTGCTGCTGAACTTTGTTGGTAATATATAAAAATGCTGATGATTTATGTGGATTTATTTTGTATCCCGCAAGTTTGCTAAATTTGCGAATTGTTTCTAGCAATTTTTTTAGTTGAGTCTCTAGGGTTCTCGAGGTATACCATTGTGTCATCTGCAAAGAGTGATAATTTGGTTTCCTCATTACCTACTTTCCTTTTATCTCTTTTTCTTCTCTTACTGCCAAAGCTAACATTTCTAATACAATATTAAATAGTAATGGTGACAGTGGGCATCCTTGTTTCACTCCTGATCTTATTGGCAATGGGTTTAGTTTGTCCCCCTTTACATATGATGGTTACTGATGGTTTTAAATAGATGCTACTGATCATTTTCAGGAAATGCCCACTTATTTCTATACTTGCTAGTGTTTTTAATAGGAATGGGTGTTGGATTTTATCAAATGCTTTTTCTGCATCTAGGGAGATAATCATTTGATTTTTGTTAGTTTGGTTATTAATATAATTGATTATGCTGATAGTTTTCCTAATATTGAACCAGCCCTGCGTTCCTAGTATAAATCTTACTTGGTCATAGTGTATTATCCTGGGGATGACTTTCTGTAATCTTATTGCTAATATCTTATTTAAGATTTTTTGCATCAATATTCATTAGGGAAATTGGTCTATAGATTTGTTTCTCTATTTTCACCCTACCTGGTGTAGCTATCAGCACCATTTCTGTGTCACAGAAGTAATTTGGTAGTATACCTTCTTTCCTGATTTTTTTTCAAATACTTTATATAGTATTGGAATTAATTGTTTTTGAATCTTTGGTACAATTCACATGTAAATCCATTTGGGCCTGGAGATTTTTTCTTAGGGAGCTGATAGATAGCTTGTTCTATTTCTTTTTTTAAAATAATATTTATTTCCTCGTCTGTTATCCTGGGCAGTCTATATTTTTGTAGATATACCTCCATTTCATTTACATTATCAAATTTGTTGGCATAAAGTTGGGCAAAATAATTCCTATTTATTACTCTAATTTCCTCTTCATTGGTGGAAAGTTCTTCCTTTTTATTTTTGAGACTAACAATTTGGTTTTCTTCTTTCCTTTTTCTAATGAATTTAACTAAAGGCTTGTCTATTTTGTTGGTTTTTTCATAAAACCAACTCAGTTTTATTTATTAGTTCAATAGTTATCTTATTTTCAATTTTATTAATCTCCCCTTTTATTGTCAGAATTTCCAATTGGTATTTAATTGAGGGTTTTTAATTTGTTCTTTTTCTAGTTTTTTTTTTTTAATAATAAGCCCAATTTATTGATCTTCTCTTTCTCTAATGTATGCAAGTAATCATCTAGAGATATACAATGCCTTATAACTACTTTGGCTATATCCCACAAATTTTGGTATGCTGTTCATTCTTGTCATTCTCCTGAATGAAATTATTGATTGTGTATATGATCTCCTGTTTCAACCATTCGTTTTTTTTTTTCCCCTGAGGCAATTGAGGTTAAGTGACTTGCCCAGGTTCACACAGCTAGGGAATGTTAAGTATCTCAGACCAGATTTGAACTCAGGTCCTCCTGACTTCAGGCCTGGTGCTCTATCCACTGCACCACCTAGCTGACCCTACCCATAAATTATTTAGGATTAGATTATCTAATTTCCAAATAACTTTTGGTCTATTTTCTCCTGGCCTTATATTGCATGTGATTTTTATTGCATTATGATCTGAAAAAGATGCATTTACTATTTCTGCCTTTCTGCATTTCATTTTGAGGTTTTATGCCCTAACACATGGTCAATTTTTGCATAAGTTCCATAAACTGCAGAGAAAAAAGTAAACTCCTTTCTGTCTCCATTCAATTTTCTCCAAAGATGTATCATATCTAACTTTACTAACATTTTGTTTTCCTCCCTAACTTCTTTCTTATTTATTTTGTATTTTGATTTATCTAATTTGGAGACAGCAAGTTTGAGATCCCCCACTAGTATAGTTTTACTGTCTATTTCTTCTTGCATTTCTCTTAACTTCTCCTCAAGGAATTTGGATGCTATACCACTTGGTGCATATATGTTTAGTATTGATAGTGCTTCATTCTCCGTGGTACCCTTTAGTAAAATATTGTTTCCTTCCTTATCTCTTTTAATCAGATTTATCTTTGCTTTTACTTGATATGAGATAAGGATTTCTACCCCTGCTTTTTTTTTTTTTGTTCACCTGAAGCATAATAGATTCTGCTCCAGTCCTTTACCTTCAACCTGTATGCATCTCTATGCTTTAGATGTGTTTCTTGTAAACAGCATATTGTTGAATTCTGGCTTTCAATCCAATATGATATCAGCTTCTGTTTTATGGGAGAGTTCATTCCATTCACATTCACAGTTAAAATAACTAATTTTGTATTTCTTGCCATCTTATTTACCCAAAGTTATGTTTTCTCTTTCCTCTTTCTCTCTTTCCCTCTCCCCAATATTTTGTTTTTGATGACCACTTCCCTGAAACAGTCCTCTCCCCTTTAGAGACCCTCCTCCTTTTTTACACCTTTCCCCTAATTCTTCTATTTTCCCTTCTATTAGCATTTCCCTTTCTTTTACTCCTTTCCCTCCCACTTCTCTATAAGCAAGGACAAGTTTCTCTGTGAAACCAAATGTGTCTGACATACCCTTTTAGAGCCCAATCTGATAAGAGTAAGATTCACACAATGCTCATCCCTCTCCCTTCTTTCCCTCAATTATATTAAGTTTTATTTGCCATTTCATGAGATTTTACATTATTTTTACCTTCTTTTTAAACTTTATTTTACCTCCTTTTCCCTCTTTTTCCTAGTATGATAACCCTTCCACCTCTAGTTTCTTTTTCATATTATCAAAGTAAAATCATATTATACCCCCATTCTCTAAGTAGACCCATAGTAGAAATATAGTTCTCAAGAGTTCTTACCTGTTTACCTTTTTATGCTTCTCTTGAGTTCTGCATTTGGAGGTCAAACTTTTGGTTCAGATCTGGCCTTTTCATTAGAAGTAGGTGAAATTCCCTTATGTCATTAAATGTCCGTCTTCTTCCCTGGACAATAATGATCATTCTAGCTGGACATCTTATTGTTGGCTGTAATCCATGTTCCTTTGCCTTTCAGAATATCTGATTTCAGACCATATGATCTTTAATGTGAAACCTGACAGATCCTGGGTGATTTTAATAACAGTTCCTTGGTATTTGAATTGTTTCTTTCTAGCTGCTTGCAATATCTTTTCCTTGGTGCGATAGTCCTGAAATTGAGCCACAATATTCCTTGAGGTTTTAATTTTGGGGTCTCTTTCAAGAGGTGATCAGTGGATTCTTTCAATGGCGATTTTACCTTCTGATTCTAAAACATCAGGGCAGTTTTCTTTCATGATTTCTTGGAAGATAGTATCTAGGTTTTTTTTTTTTCATCATGGTTTTGAGGAACCCCAATAATCCTTAGAT
Source organism: Myrmecobius fasciatus (assembly GCA_023553655.1). Lineage (NCBI taxonomy): Eukaryota > Metazoa > Chordata > Mammalia > Dasyuromorphia > Myrmecobiidae > Myrmecobius > Myrmecobius fasciatus. Next base: position 11,028 of record JAJPUD010003419.1, read on the forward strand.
TGTCTCTCCTAGATCTGTTTTCCAGGTCAGTTGTTTTTCCTAGGAGATATTTCATATTTTCTTCTATTTTTTTCTTTTTTTGTTGCTTTTGTTTGATGGATTCTTGAAGACTTATTGAGTCATTCGCTTCCATTTGCTCAATTCTTATTTTGAAAGTATTATTTTCTTTTTCTTTTTTTTTATTAAAGCTTTTTATTTGTATAACATATGTATGGGTAGTTCCCCAGCATTGATCTTTACAAAGCTTTCCATTACAAATTTTACCCCCAGTCCCCTCCCCTCCCCTAGATGGCAGGAAGTCCACTACATGTTAATAATGTTGAAATACTTGACAAGTTGTGCAAGAAAAATCCTATCTACAAGAAAAAAAAAAGAATATCAGAGAAAGGCAACACAATGCAAGCACACATCAATAGAGATCATGAAAATGTTATGTTGTAGTCCATATTTCATATCCCTCTCTCTGGGTGTAAATGGTTTTCTTCAGTGAACAATTGGACCTGGTTTGCGACAATTCTTTGTTGCAGAGAGAGAGAGCCATGTCCATCAGAATTGATCATCATGTAATACTGTTGTTGTTGTGTATAATGATCTCCTGGTTCTGCTCGGTTCAGAAAGTATTATTTTCTTCAGTTACCTTTTTTAGCTCCTCTTGTAACTGGCCAATTGAATTTTTTTTTGTTCATTGCAGTCTTTTTCCATTTCACCAATTTTGTTTTTCAGTGAATTGGTATCTTTATCCATTTTACCAATTTTGTTTTTCAGTGAATTGGTATCTTTTTCATATGGTGAGAATTCTTTTCTGTTTTTTATTAATTTTTTTTAAAGCTTGAGGTCTGGTTAAAGCAGAGGAGCAGCAGCTGCTTTAATTTGCCCTGGGGGAATTTGGCTGGTTGACTTTTGGTGCTAGGCTATATCAGCTAGGTTCCGCCTTTGTAGTGGGTTACAATCTACATTTTACAAAAAGCAGATCTGCCAATGCCCCTGCCCGCAATCAGGGCAGGGTGCCCTAAGTGTCTCACAGGGACGTCCCAGGTGCTTAGAACCTGCCATGCTAAGTTCAGCCTGGCTTCTTGCCCTATGTCCCTGAGCTGTGCCTCATCTGAAGGCCCCCTGCACATCTGAAACAGACCTGTTCCAAAGCTCTTCCAAGGAATGTGATGTACTCCTGATATTTGGGGGAGCTTTCACTACAGAAGCAGTTTAGAAGCTTAATCTGCTGTTGGCTTGAGAGAACGTCAGAGGAGGTCAAAGAGGATCGTGTCTTCACTCCACCATCTTGGCTCCACCCCCTATGATGGTATATTTTAGAGAATTCTTGGAAATCAACTAAAAATTACTAGGAACTACAACTTTAGTAAAGTTACAGGATATAAAATAAACCCACACAAATCATTAGCATTTATATTACCAACAAAGCCCAGATGAAAGAGAAAGAGAAAAATCCATTTAAAATAATTGTAGACAGTATAGAATATTTTGGAGTCTACCTGCCAAGACAAACTCAGAAACTATATGAACACAATTATAAAACATTTTTCACAGAAATAAAAGCACATCTAAAAAATTGGGAAAATATCAAATGCTCAAAATATGAAAATTTAGATAATATAATAAAACTGACAATTCTACCTAAATTAATCTACTTATTCAATGATATTCCAAACAACCAAAAATTATCCTATACTGCTAAAAAGTTAATGACAAAATTCATCTGAACAACAAAAACTCAAGGCCATCAGGGTTATATTAATGAAAAACACACAAAAGAATGTGGCCTAGCTATTTTAGATATAAAATAATATTGTAAAGGTACAATCATTATTAAAAAAAAAAACTATTTGGTACTGGCCAAAAAATAGAGTAGTGGTTCAGTGGAATAGATTAGGTACATAAGACCATAGTAATCTAATCTACTCTTTGATAAACTCAAAGATTTTGGAATAAGTACTCACTATTTGACAAAAACTTCTATAAAAATTGGAAATAAATATGGCAGAAACTAGGCATTGACCAATATCTCTCATTATGTACCAAGATAAGTTCATAGTTGCTAGATCGTTTAGATATAAATATAAATGTCAGATCTAAGGAGAAGGGAAGAATTTATGACCAAATAAGAAATAGAGAATATTATGAAATATAAAATGGATAAATTTGGTTGCATTAAATTAAAAAGGTTTTGCACAAAAAAACAATGCAACCATGGTTATAAGGAAAGCAGAAAGTTGGGAAACAATTTTTACAGCCAGTGTTTCTGATAAAGGCCTTATTTCTAAAATATATGGAGAACTGAATCAAATTGGTAAGAATACAAGTTATTCATCAACTTATTAGTTGTTGTCTTTTATTCTTGAAGAGGACCAAAATGATATCATTTTATAGTATGTCTGACTGTGGCTAATCAAACCAATATAAACTCAGAATGCTCTGACACAGATAAGACAAAAAACAGTCCATGTGAACAGTTAGGGTGGCTTCTCTAATTTTGTTCATCTGGCATTTCCTTTGGGATAATTCAATTCTGCTTTGCTGGTGGAGCAGAGCACCTTCTCTGTTGAGGGCATGCTATATTGGGCAGATTTCTGCAAATGCCTTCCATGTCATACAATTGATTTTAAAGTTCTTAAGAGAGATTTCTGAGGGTGGAGCCAAGATGGCAGAGAGCAGACATTACTCTCTGTAACCTCCTCTACCCTTCCCTCAAACCAACAGCAGATTAAGTCTCTAAACTGGTTTTGAAGTCAAAGTACAACACATTTCTTGAAGAAGATACTTTGGAAGAACCTCTGAACAAGTCTATTTCAATCAGGCAGGGGGACAGTCTGCCTAACCCAGACAACAGCACAGGGAAACCAAGGCAGGGAGGTGGAGCAGAGAGTCAGAGTATTGTGGTTTCCACGCACTTGGGAGTCTTCTGTGGGCCTTTTGGACCAATCTGTCCTAATTGTAAGCAGATTGTTTGGCAGATCTGCCTTTGGTGGGGGGTAGATTGTGAACCACTGAACCCTTGAAGAGCACCAGTCCTAGCTGCCATGACACAGCACCCTAAAGTAATCAATTAATTAGCAGAACTGTCCAGCACCTGAAGTCAGTCAGTCAGCAGAACTGCACCAGGGCAAATTAAAGCAGCTGTCCCTCTTTTGCCTTAAAAAAGACCTCAAGCCTTAAAAAGTGAATAAAAAAACCAAAAAGAACTCTCACCATAGAGAGCTTTTATGGAGAGAGAGAATAATAGACCTCAAATCCTGAGGTCCCTAAAAATAAAGCAACTCCAGAAAAAAGGCCCAAAAGGAGACATGAGCTGGTCCCCATCTCACATAAGATATCTTAATGCATAAAGAATCTTAAAAGAGAGTTAGAGAAAATTTAGGGAAATGAAATGAGATCATTGCAAAAAAGAATGGAAAAATGGAAAAAAAGAATGCAATGAACAAAAAAAAATATTGGCCACTTGCAAAAGGAGTTAAAATGGTAATTAAAGAAAATAATATACAAAACAATTATCATTGAACAAATGTAAGTGCAGTCTCAATAAGACTTCAATAATTAGTCAAGCAAAAACAAAAAAAAATGAAAAAAAAATAGAAGAAAATAGGAAATATCTCCTAGGAAAAACAACTGACCTGGAAAATAGATCTAGGAGAGAGAATATAAGGTTATAGGGCTTCCTGAAAGCCATGATGAAAAAAAGAACCTAGACATCATCTTACATGAAATCATAAATGAAAACTGCCCTGATATTTTAGAATCATAGCCATCGAAAGAATTCACCAATAACCTCCTGAAAGAGACCCCAAAATTAAATCCCCAAAGAATATCCTGGTTAAATTTCAGAACTATCATACCAAGGAAAAGATATTGCAAGCAGCTAGAAAGAAACAATTTAAATACCAAGGAACCACAATTAGGATTACCCAGGACCTAGCAGCTTCCACTTTAAAGGATTGAAGGGCCTGGATTCTGATATTCCAAAAAATAAAGTTTTTAAGAGATATAATGAGAGTGTTCATGTTTCATTTTTCTGATCATTGTGTGAGCATTTTCCCTCTGTGAATTCTCCATAAAATAATTTTTCTCCTTTTTTTCTCCCTCCATCCCTCCCTTCCACTTTCCCTCCTTTTTTAACTTATTCTCTCCTTCCCTTCCTCCCTTTCTTCTTCCCTCCCTTCCTTCCCTTATTCATAAGTTATTTCCTTCCTTCCTTCCCTTCTCTCCTTCATTCTCTCTTTCCTAACTTCTTTCTTTCCTTTCTTCCTTTTCTTCTTCCCTCCTTCCTGACTTACTTCTTAACTTCCTTTTTTCCTTCCTTCCCTCTTTCCTTCTTTTCTTCTTTCCTTCTCTCCTTCTTTCCTTTCTCCCTCCCTGGCTTCCTTTCTTTTTCCTTGCTTCTTTCCTTCCTTCTTTTCTTCCCTTCATTGTAACTGGACCTGTTATTTCAGTAGTTTATAGAATATTTGATGAAGAGATTTCCTTTACCATTTATGTAGGTCAAAAGTTTCCTTACAACTTAACATCTTAGATAATGTTGGTAGAATAACAAGATGAAATTATTTTGCCAGGGTAAAAGGCAGCAGGTGTGAGCAGCAGGACTTTATTTATCTTCTTTAGTGTGAGATCAGCCCTCTGCCTACTATACTATACTAGCTTTCCTTCCCCTTTCTTACTATTTTCATTATTTTTCCTTGAGATTCTAGACTTCTAGTTCCTCAGAATAAATTTTACAATTATTTTGTTTAGTTTTATAAAGTAATTTCTTATTAATTTGATCACAATGAATCTATAAATTAATTTAATGGTTATGGTGATTTTTATTGTTGCAGAGAATACAATTAAAAACAATAAATTTCTCTCAAATCATTTGACTACCTTTATACTGCAAACAATGTTTAATAATTATGTATTTGTATATTCATAAACAGCCACCCTTCAAATTTTCTTTCATTTTTGTTTTGTACACACTCATCTTTGCATGTTCATGTTGTCTCCTCCTTAAAATATAAGTTACTTGAGATCAGAGATTGTTTTCACTTTTGTTTTTGGATTCCTAGAGTTTCACAAAATAACAGTTACATAGTAAGAAATTAATAATTATATTCATAACATAAATTTAGGGCTATATCTATAATTATATCCCCGCAACTTTCAATTCTCTGCTACCACCAAAAGAACTTTAAACATTTTTGAACATATAGTTTTTTTTCCTTTGTATTTAATATCTTTAGGGTAAAGACATAGTAGTAATATTGAAGGATCAAAGAGTAAGCAAAATTTTAGATCTTTGGGAATAATTCCACATTGCTTTCCAGAATAGTGAGGTTAGTGCACAACTCTACCAACAATGCATCACTGCCCCAATTTTCTCACATCCCCTCCAACATTTTTCATTTCCATATTAGCCAAATTGATAGCTGTGAGGGGGAAGTGCAGAATTGTTTTAACTTTCATTTCTCTAATCAATACTGATTTACAGCATTTTTATATGACTACAGATTACTTTGATTTCTTCATGGGAAATTTGCTCATTCATATCCTTTAACCATTTATCAATTGAAGAATGATTTGTAGTCTTATAAAATTGACTTAATTTTCCATATACTTGAGAAATGAGGCCTTTATCAGGGACATTTGCTGTAAAAATTTTTCCATTATGTTTCTGCTTTGCTGCTAATCTTGTTTGGTCATAACTTCTTCCTTCCACTTTAAATTTGACAGGTAAATTATTCTATGCTCCTCTAATTTGCTTATGGAATCCCCTTTATGTCTAAATCATGTACCCATTTTGACCTTATTTTGGTATACAATGCAATGGGTCTATACTTAGTTTCTGCCATACTCTTTTCCAGTTTTTCTAACATTTTTTCAAATAATGTATTGGATGGTGACCTGAGTTCTTTTTGATTTTTAGAGTATCCTGTTTCTATCTTTTCTACAATTTCTCAGGGTTGTGAAGCAATGACAGTTCATTCAAATTGGCATACCTATATGACTGAAGTTTTGTTTCATAAATGTTTGCAATTGTTTTTGGCTATTATTAAAAGTGGGAAATATAGTCATTACAAATCTTGGTGCTTCAAACATAAATTTTATTTTTTTCTGGTGATAATTTGTTGAATTGATTAATCACTAATTTGTTTTCTATAATCATAATTACTGGGCAACTTTAATATTTTCTGGTATTATTTTCTACAGAATAGCTCTTAAGGTTTGTTTCTTTTTCAATTTCTCAATTTCTTCTGAAAGAACTATGTATTGTGTTATTTCATTGCATATTATGGACAAGGTTATTGGCTTTGTTTTATGTAGAATTCATTAAAAAAAGAATATTATATCTTTTTCTGCCAAATTTCCAAATTTGTTTTTCTCTATTTCCAAATCTCTGATATGCTGAAGAAATTCTTCATTGTGTTTTAATTCGTTTTCCTGTTGTTTGTCTTCATTAATTTTGTTCTGAGAACTCTGATCTTCAAGCTAATTTGTGTCTTAATATTATTTTCTTTTAAAAGGGCTATTTCTCTTGTAAACCACTGGAATTTCTTGTGAATATTTCACAATACTTTAGAGTTTGCAGATTTCACATTTTCATTGAGAATCCTCAGTCATTTCCTTTCATAATATTTTAATAGGACTTTTTTTTTCTTTGAACTTTTAGGTACTTTTGTTTTTGTAAGCTTTGTTGTTGATTTAAGCACTTGGGCGATAATTTTATACTGTAGCTTTTTTTTCCTGGAATTTTTGTCCTCCTTGTCCTCCTCCTCTTTTTTCTTTCCCTAATACTTTATTTTTGGATTATCTTCACACTTCCCTTCCCTCGTTATTTTATAACTCCACAGATTCCAGTCCAATCTTACTCCAACTACAATGGAGAGTACAGAAGTGGTAGAATGGTTGACTCCTTCCCATAGTAATTTCTGCAGGTCTGACACCAAAAAGACATTCAGTCCTCTTTGCCTTAGACGTAGAATTCCCCTGGACTCTCTACTTAACTAACTCTCTCATACTATCTTCTGCCTTGCTCCAAATATCTCAATTTACTCCTCATATCTATGAATAGAATCTGTTTTTATCTTTCAATTTGGATATATGAATACTAAGACTAGAAATGACCTTGGATTTTCAAACACAATTGACAAAATTAATTATGCTGCTTAAACCTAGGGTTTGAGTGATGCCCTCAGTATGGTTACAGGAAGGGAATGCTGAATGAAAAATTTAAATGCTAATGTCCTTACTTTTTAAGTATTAAAATAGACATCATTGATATATTTTGTTTTTATGACATCTGCATTTCCGCCTTTGCCCTCCTCTTCTTCCTTCTCATTGAGCTGTTCCATATCAGAATATTATTAGAATTCTATGGAACTCAGTTTCCTCCTCATATTTCCATAAAACGCAGGAGCTATATTAGATAACCTCAAAGATTCTTCTCAACTCTAACATTTTAACACTCTAAGTAAGGAATGCGAAGGTCAAGGCAGGAGCTGGTGAGATGGAGCAAATTGAGAACAGTCCACAGCTTTAAAAAGCTCTTCACATTATCTTTGTGAGATTTCCTAATTAGTTCCAAGCATGGCTAGCAGCTACTATGCAGTCATCCTAAAACATTTTTACCCCTGGGGCTTTTGCAGGTTAAAGTAGGTAGTAAAGAAGACTGCTCTGATTTATATTGACTTTCAGTGACTTTTAGTAATTCCCTTGAGGTAACCTACATGCAGGGAAACCTGCCCCAGGCACTGC
>JAJPUD010003419.1:18774-68663 GCA_023553655.1 Myrmecobius fasciatus
AATACAAAAATGTAAATATATGCATATATGAGTGTACAAACCACATGAGACCAAAAGTGGAAATGTCCATTGACATCACCTTGTTCCACACTCGTTTCACAAATGAGGAACCCAAAGTTATTTAGGAGATTAAGAAGCAGATTGAGGCTGCAAACTGAGGTTTTCTAATTCAAAACTGCTCTTTCTTTTCATTTGTTGCTATTATTATTGTTGTTGTTGCTCCTCGCACCATCATACTTTCAATGAACTTGCAACCTTCGAGTTATTCTTGATGCTTCACTTTCTGCTTTCCCCAGTATCACTAGTAAATACTCAAATTACAATTTTTGTGGAATTTTATTTTACAAAATTTCTCACATCCTTTTCTTTCCACTTATGAGCTGCTACCATAATTCAGGCTCTTATCAACTCTTTGCAGGTATTTGTAATAGCTTTTTTATTTAAAAATATATAAAATAGGCTTTATATAGTGCAACACAAAAAAATGATTTGCACTTAAGTTCAGTAACAATCAACGGAATTCTCTTTTCTTCTCCTGTGAACCTCTACGTGCTCATGAATTTATTCAATCCTTTATTTATATTGTACTACTCAAAGGTTGAGGCTCTCCACAAAAAGAAATTATTCAAAGTTCAGACTTAATTTTCTCCCACAAACCTTCAGAGCCCAAATAAGTAAGATATTTATGATGAACAAGATACAGGTTTTCTCATCAATATCATAATTCTAGCCTTTCCTGTTGATGTCTATTCCATCTGGTGCCTATTCCAAGACTTATATGGAGAGAACCTTTGTTCTTTTTTTTTCTGAAGCAATTAGGGTGAAGTGACTTGCCCAGGATCACACAGCTAGGAAGTGTTGTGTCTGAGACCAGATTTGAACTCAGGAGCTACTAATTTCAGGGCTGGTGCTCTATCTGTTGTACCACCTAGCTGCCCCAAGAACCTTTGTTCTAATGGCTTTTTCATGTAAGAATAGAGAAAAAAATATTTTCTTTCCTCAAGCCACCTATACCTCTTTTTTATAAACTTTTTCTCAGCAGAAGACTTTTATTCATATTTTGCAAAGATAGTAGAGACTATCATTTAGTTCTCTTTTATCTTTGATTCTGTATTTGAAATCAACTCAAGATCTTTCTTTAGTCTATCTTTTTTCAGGAGACTCAGAAAAGGACTTAGCACTTAAAATATTTCATTTTTAATTTATGGAATAAAACAAGCATTTCCATAACATAGTATAATAAAAAAGATAATTGCAAATGAAGCTATAAATCTACTATGTATAACTTGCTATTATTTTAAAATATACAAAAGTTACACACACACATTTATATATATAGTTTTTCTTGTTTTTTCTTATTCCCCCCACCTTAGAGATATTTATCATTACACAGTTATGTGTGTGTGTGTGTGTGTGTGTAAAATTATTCTAAACACAAAACATCTTTATTTGTCCAATTTGTTAATTTGTGTATTTAAAAGAGTCAAAATAACTTACTCTATCAAAGTCATTCTTTTTTTAATTTCATTTTTATTAATATCATTGTGATCATTGTATATAACATTATTTATTTCCCTTTGTTACTCTTCAATGCCTCAGTCTCATGTTTCTCTGTATTATTACTATTCATCACTAATAATCTATTCCCAAAATATTGGCTCATGTCTTGTTTCCAGGTGCTCATTATCACAAATACTTGTGTTATTATGATTTTTTTTGTACGTGAATCTTTTTTCATGTACAAATTTTTTTTTCAACAAATTCACTAGGATATAGTCAAACTAATTGAAATTGTGAGTCAAGAGGCAATTTTTCTTGTATAAATTTCAATTTGTTTAATAGAGCAGTTGATTCCAGACTCAGCTTTATCTACAATTAATTATCAAATCTGGCTTCCTACAGTCATTTCATAATGCATTTCTTGATCTTTGTTTATATAAAGAGTGATGAGCAGTTATGTCACAAAGTTGTTTTATTGTCATTTATCTGATGATAATTTAATTACTTGTATTTTTTTTAAAAAATTACAGTAGTGTTTTATTTTTCTAGTACATGTAAAGATAGTACTTAATATTATTTTTGTATAACTTTGTGTTACAAATTTTTCTTCCTCCCTTCCTTACCTCTTTCCTCCCCAAGATAAGAAGTAATCTGATACAGGTTAAATATGTGAAATTCTTTTACTCATATTTCTATATTTGTCGTGTTGTACAAGAAAAATCAGACCAAAAGGTGGGAGGAAACATGAGAATGAAAGAAAGAAACAAAAAATTTGTTTTACTTTGATCCATGAAATCTTTTAAAAAACAATATTGCAGTTACTATATGCAGTGTTTTCTTGGTTCTTATTTTATTCTTTATTATTGTGTATAAGTCTTTCAATGTTTCTCTAAGATCGAGTTCATTTCTTATAGCACAGTAGTATTTTATTACAATTATATCATACCTTTTTCAACTATACCCTAACTGATGGGCATTCCTGAAATTTCCATTTATTTACAATCACAAAGAGAACTGCTCTAAACATTTTGGAACATAGGCTCTCTACCTTTTTCACAATCATTTTTTATTTAGCATGTCACTAAGCAGTGATAATGCTGGGCCAAATAGCATAGATAGTTTAATAATTCTTTAGCATAATTATAGATTGCTCTCCAAAATGGTTGTCAGTTCACAATTCAACCCGCAATGAATTGAGTTAGTACTTCTTACCCAGGTTTTACTTCTATACCATTCTATTTTATTATGTAATAGCTTTCTCACTCCTTTTCCTGTTCCTCATATTTCTTCTCTCTATTCAGTTTATTGCACAGCTGCCAAAATAATCTTCCTGCAACATAGGTCAGACCAAAGCACCTCCTGACTCAAAGCTTTAATAGATCTCTATTACATAAAAGATTTTTTAAAAACTTTCCTTAGCTTAAGATTTAAGGTCCTGAACAATATTATTCCAATATGTTTTTAATAAAATTTTCCTAAATTTTGTCACTTTTTAAGTGTCATCCCACACTAGAGAAGGCCACCATTTGATACAGACTTATACATATAAATAATCTATAATTCTATTTATCAGTTTTTTTTTTTCTGGAGGTGGACAACATTTTCCTTCATAGATCCTTTATAGTTAATTTAAGTATTTAAATATTCAGAATAATTTGGTTGTTTATAATTATTCTGCAAAGAATATTACTGTTACTTTAAACAATGTTCTCTTGATTCTATTCACTTCACTTTTCATTATTTCAGGCAAGCACTTAAATGTTCTACTAAAATCAACTAGCTATTATTTCTTACAATTCAGTAGTATATTATCACAATCATATATCACAAACCATTAGCCATTTCTCAATTGGTAGACATCCCTTCAAAATCTAGTTTTTTTTCACTATAAAAACAGCTGACAAAAATATTTATAATGCATGGAGAAACTGAGGCAGTATAGAGATTAGAGATTTTTAATAGTTTTTTGATAGTAGTGGAGAGTTTAGACTGGCAGCCATGTTAGCCAGCCATCTGGATAGGACTCTTGTCTCAAAGTATCCAGCAGGGATTGAGGGGCTCCAGGGATTTTTATAGGGCTTCAATGGTCAGAGAAACAAAGGCAGAAAGTGAGTAGAAAACTGGGGGGATAGAAGTTCCATGAAAGGACTATAAATTCAGTTCTGACAGGTATGGAGGAAAGATCATAAATTCTGACAAGTTTGGGAAGAAGCTGAGCCACTGAGTCTGGGGTCATAAAGGGATTTGTCTAGGTATTTGAAATAAGCCATGTGGAGGTTTATGAGTTTTTGGAATGCCAGGGGCCATAACTCTGCAGCCCCAATTATGTCAGTACTAATGGTCAGGAGGGGGGGGGTTGCCACCAAGGAGACTAAGGCAGAACAATTCAGGGAAATTGGAGCTGAACAATTAAGGGAAATTGAGGCAGAACAATTAAGGGAAACTGAGACAGGGAACTGAGGCACAACATTACACACTCTCTCTCCTGAATATTCAAATCATTGAATCACCTTGCCCCAGATACCTAGCACCATAATTTTGACCGACCCTATAAACCAAAATAAAACCAGAAAAGGTGCAAAAACCTACAAGTCTCTCCCTGATAACCCCAGAACTGTTAACAGCCTTCCATAGCCCTCCCTGTTGCAAGCTTGTCAGGTCCTTTGTATTCTGGAGCTCCATCTCAGCCAGGGAACCCAGTTTGAGATGGGCAGTTCAATGTTAGGTCTGCAGTCATTTGTGCACCTAACTCTCAGCCTCTGCTTGCAGAAGGGAGCAGGAGCACCCAAGGCAGCTGTGCTAGCCCCTCCAGGAGGGACACTGGATGGCTGTCAGAGATTCTAAGGGGGAAGTGTGAGGCCCGAAATTGCTCCACCTGTCCCCACCCAGAAGAACATAGAGGCTGGGGAACACTGTTGCAGAAGGGATCTGGATTTCTGAGACACTTAGTCAGACCATCAAGGCAAGCAAACCATGAACTCTCAGGTTTGATACCAAACTGCAATGTCCTTGGAGGATGCTGAAATGCTAATTAACTGGGGTTACAGGACTGGAGAAGTGGATCAGAGAGACTGCCAATAATCAGAAAATGGTCCCAGAAACTGTCTGCCAGAGCAATTCCAGCAGAATAAAGGGGGTTCAAAGTTAAAGCAGAACCAGCAATCACAGACCAGTTGGGGTCCCAAGTACTTTTGGGAAAAACCCATTAACTTTCCTAGTCCCTTATCTCTTATCATCCCCTTTTGTTTTACCAAAGGAATCATACAAGGAGGAGTAAATAGGGCTCTAGTTGTCAAATCCACCTCACATACAAGGCCTGAAAGATAACAGACCTGTATAGTAGGAACAAAACTGATTTAGTTCCAATCTGAAACTAAAGATCCCTCAAATAATTACATATCCTGAAGGGAACATTGTGATCAATTCGATAATGCAGATACAACCCATCCATTACAGCAACAGTCACCCAAAATTGTAGCCCAACATTTTTCATCCCTAAATCCAAAATACAGTAATAAGGGGACACAATAAGGATTTTAACAGTCATATATCAACCACTTTCATCCCCCCCCCCAATCAAAGAGGTGCAATATCCATTAGGAGCAGGGGTGATGTCTGTTTTTCTAGAAACTACTTCCTGCTGAGAGTGGGGAAAGTTGACTCCTTTTCCAGGGAGGGGAGTGGGTGTGGCGAAAGTAGGCAGTGAGCTGATCCAGGTCCAGAAGCAGGTCAGTATGGCTGTAACTTGGCCAAAATCGAGAGCAAAAAATAAATCTAATAAATAAAGGTTAGAACAATCTGAGATAGAAAGACTGGTACACAAGGCTGCTACAAAATGTGGAGAAGCCAGTACAGATGTTCCAGTAGCTTCCCATGTAAGGAGACAAGTTTGTCTAACAGGACAGACAAATGACTGTCAGCTGTAGTCCCCATAAACAAAATACCAGTTAGATCTCTCAGACAACTGTGCCAATTGTTCTCCCATTATTTAGAAACCTTTAAAGACCTGGATACCTACAGACACAAATATCTAGTAACAGATAGATGACCAGGCTGAATACTCATGTGCCTAAGTATAATGATTACATATAACCAGATTGGAAACATCAAGGTATGACATAATTGAATTGCATTAATGGTTTCTATTGACTATTGCTCTGATCATAGAAATCAGTCACAGAAGGAAAAACAGGAACATGATTATAACATAATATAATCAGTCAAAACTGATTCTTCAGCACATACAGGACACAGAATAGAATAGCTTTCATTCAGTTTTACTCCAGGTAATCGTCCCAGTAACTTTCAGAAAGTGGAGGTTTAAAACTCCCAAATAATAACAGCTACAAGCCCAAGAAATTTTACCTCCAATAACAAGTCCCATTAACCAAAGCTTCAGATGAATCCTAAACAGGTATTTACCATGACCTTATACTGATAACAGTAAGATATTTGTCCCAGAAAGTTCACAGCTTAAATAACTCCATAAGACTTAAATAACTCCATAAAAATCAAGTTGACATATGTTAACTTTAAATGTTTACAAACTACCCAATATATGTTTCAGAAGGTAACATAAGTTATCAAGACTTTTTTAAAACAAGCTATTATTAAACTGAATCAAATCAAATGCATCTTTTAGGAAAATTTTTTTCTTCAGTAGTAAAGGTTCAATATTTAAACAAATTCCCAAGATCTTATAGCCAGGATAAACAGATCTAGCATGTACAAAACAACAGTAATTATAAAACCAAGTTCCCAAAATTCAATAGACCAATAAGCCAAAAGGATATGTCTTTTTCCCACTGAAATTAAATTCCAATTGAATGTTGCAGAAAAACTGAATTATCATTTAGTTATATATATATATATATATATACATACACAAACACACACACATATATAAATATATAGACATACGTTTACAATATATGCACACACATATATGTGTGTATACATATATACACATATATTTTCTCAAAAACTTTTTTTCCAAGTTGTTTTTCTCCAAAACTAATTGACATCAACTTCCTTTGTTCTCTCCCTTACCTCCCCCCAGGCAGAGCTACAACTTGAATTAGATAAGGCTTTTATTGCCTTCCCCTTCTCTCCCAGGCTTTTCTCTGACAGTTTAAAACAGCTAAACTTTTTAAACTATTCAAATTAGTGCAAATAGGTAACAATTAAGTATAAGAATTTAAAAACCACAAGCATTTTTTTTTCTAGGTACAGACACTTTTGCCACATTGAAATGACCAATTGCCAAATTTCTTAATCATTGTTCTTAAAACTCAATAGAGCTCCTTAAATCAAAAAAATAGACAGACAAGTCATAAACACTGACCACACACATACCACATTTAAGACATACAAGCTAGGAGTAAACTCCTGCTATTCAGGAATGCTATGAGAGGGAGTGTTCAGGTTGACAATCTCTCTGTCTCAGGAATTCAAACAGTCTTTCAAATAGGCTTCCAATCTCCAGTCTGGTAAGCTCTCTGCCTTCACAGAGAATGCCCAGATGTAAAAAATACCCACAATCCAGATTTATGTCCTAAGACACCCAGATTTGTGCCAACAGGCATCCAGACGTGCCTGAAGGCAGCAAGAACCAGATAGTGCTCTAAAAAGCACCCAGATTTGTGCCCAAAGGCACCCAGAACCAGATAGTGCCACATGGTGTCCCATTGGCACTTCCTAGATTATATATATATATATATATATATATATATATATATATTTCAGATCATCAGCATATACATATAATTTTCATATTTCTGGGGACCACAGAGATGCTAGCAATGAAACAGACACAGACATAACTAACCCTGCAGGGATTTTAAATAGATTCTCCTATGGCCAAATGGAGGTGTCCACAATCAGCTCTTGCTGTGGCTGAAATTGCTCTCTTCGTGGGACTCTGGAACAAGCCAAAAGGCCAGTCTTCCTCCAAAGAGTCCAGGTCCTATTCGCTTCAAGGCTCTAGGTGGAGACCTGCTGGTCTCTAATCAATAATACTGTTCTCAGATCTCATATCTTGAGGGGGCCTCCAAGTGTAATGCATGGAGAAATTAAGGCAGTATAGAGATGTCATTTTTAATAGTTTATTGATAGTAGTGGAGAGTTTGGACTGGCAGTCATATTAGCCAGCTGTCTGGATAGGACTTTTGTCTCAAAGTATCCGGCAGGGATTGAGGGACTCCAGGGATTTTTATAGGGCTTCAGCTCTCAGGGAAACAAAGGCAGAAAGGGGATAGAGCACTGGGGGTATAGAAGTTCCAAGAAAGGACTATAAATTCAGTTCTGATAGGTATGGAAGAAGGATCATAAATTTTGATAAGTTTGGGAAGAAGCTAAGAGCCATTGAGTGTGGGGTCATAAAGATAAGGGATTTGTCTAGGTATTTGAGATAAACCATCTGGAGGTTTATGAGTCTTTGGAATGCCAGTGGCCATAACTCTGCAGCCCCAATTATCTCAGTACTAATGGCCAGGAAGGTGGGATTGCCACCAAGGAGACTGAGGCAGAACAATTCAGGGAAATTGGAGCCAAACAATTAAGGGAAATTGAGGCAGAACAATTAAGGGAAACTGAGACAGGGGAATTGAGGCACAACAATTTTAGATCTCTCATCACTTTGGGAAACAGACCTAGTAGTGGCTTTGCTATTTTAAAAGGTATATACAGTTTTATAACTCTTTGGACATAACTCCAGATCATTCTCCAAAGTGATTAAGGTCCCAGTTTTTCCATATCCCCTCCAACCTGACACATATGAGTTGATATCTCAAAATTGTTTTAATTTGTGTTTTTGTGATTAATGATTTATATTATTTTTCACATACTTAGATACAGTTTAGATTTCTACATCAAAAACTGTGTGTTTATATCTTTTGACTATCAGTTGGGAAATGATACATATTCTTATAAATTTGACAAAGTTCTATACATATTTTGGATATGAAACTTATTTGAGAAACTGTGCCTAAATTTCCTGCTCCCAATTTTCTGCTTTTCTTCTAATCATGATTCCTTTACATTTTTTTGTACAAAATCTTTTCAAGTTTAATGTAATCAAAGCTATCCATTTATTTTATTTATTTTTTAAAATTCTGCTAATTGTATTTTATTTTTTTCCCAATTACATGCAAATATAGTTTTTAGCATTTATTATTATAAGTTCTTCATTTTCATTTTCCTCTCTATTTCTTCCCCACTCCCCAAGACAGCAAGCATTTTTATATGTTATATATGTACAGTTATATTAAAGTATTTCTGCATTAGTCATATAGTGAAAGAAGATCCAGAAAAGTAGGGGAAAATAACAGAAAAAAAAAAAAAAACCTGAAAATAGTATGCTGCAATCTGGATTCAGACTCCATAATTCTTTCTCTGGATGTGGATAATAGTTTCTATTATTAATTTTTTGTAATTGTCTTTGTTGTATTGCTAAAAAGAGCAAAGTCTATTAAAATTGATTGTTTCACAACGTTGCTGTTATTGTATACAGTGTTCTGGTTCTGCTCATTTCACTCAGCATCAGTTCACATAAGTCTTTTCAGATTTTTCTGAAATCCATCAGCTCATTATTTCTTATAGAACAATAGTATTCCATTACATTCATATACTGCAATGTGTTCAGACATTCTCCAATGTAGGGCATTCTCTCAATTTGTAATTCTTTTCCATCATAAAGGGAGCTGCTATAAACATTTTTTCTACTTGTGTATCCTTTTTCATTTTTTTAATGATCCAGTAATAGTATTGCTGGATCAACAACTATATACACAGTTTTATAGCCCTTTGGGCATAGATCTGAATTGCTGTCCAGAATGGTTGGATCAGTCCACAACTCCACCAACAATGCATTTGTGTCCAAATTTTCCCATATCCCCTCCATCATCTATAATTTCTCTTTTCTGTCATATTAGCCAATCGAGTAGGTATGAGTTGAAATTCACACTTGTTTTAGTTTGCATTTTTCTAAACAATAGTGACTTAGAGTATTGTTGTGTGACTATAGATGACTTTAATTTCTTCAATTGAAAACCTTCTTGCTTATATCCTTTGATGTTTTATCAATAGGGAAAGACTATATTCTTATAAATCTGATTTGGGTTTCTCTATATTGGAGAAATGAAGTTAGAAACACTGGGTAAAAATTGTTTTCTAGCTTTCTGATTCCCTTCTAATCTTGATTGCACTGGCTTTGTTTGTGTAAAGCCTTTTCAATTTAATGTAATCAAAATTATCCATTTTGGATTTCATAACATTATCTTTCTCTTATTTGGTAATAAATTCTTCCCTTCTCCTTAGATCTGACAGACTATTCCTTGCTCTCCTAAGTTGCTTATGGTATTACCTGTCATATCTATATCAGGTATTCATCCATTTTGATCTCATCTTGGTATGTTGTGTGAGATGTTGCTGGATGTGTTGTTTCTGCCATACTATTATCCAGTTTTCCTACCAGTATTTATCAAATAGTGATTTCCCCCCCCCCCCAGAAATTGGGTCTTTGGGTTTGTCAGAAAATAAATTACTATATTCTTTGACTTATTGTATCTTGTGAATCTGACATATTCCCCTGAACTCCTACTCTATTTCTTGGCCAGTACCAACTAATTTTAATGATTGCTGCTTTATGATATAATTTCATATCTGGTAGAGCTAGAACCCCTTCTTTACCATTTTTTTCATTATTTTCCTTGATATTTTGGGCCTTTTGTTGTTCCAATTGAATTTTATTATTTTTTTTTAGATCTATGAAATAATTTTTGGCAGAATAGTATGATGCTGAATAAGTAAATTAATTTAGGCTGAACTGTCATTTTTATTATATTAGCTCATCCTACCCATGAACATATGATATTTTTTTAATTATTTAGATATAACTTTATTTGTGTGAAAAGTATTTTGTGATTTTGTTTATATACTTTCTGGGTTTGTCTTAAAATTATGTAGCTTTCTATCTCTTATTCATAAATTCTTCTCATACACATAAGTCTGATAGGTGATATGTTTCATGCTCTTGTAGGTTTTTTGTTATCACCTTTTATATCTAGCTCCATTTTTGGACTTATCTTGGTAAATATTGTAAGATATAGATCTATACCCAATTTCTGCCAGACTGCTTTCCAATTTTCTCAACAGTTTTTACTAAGAAGTATATTTTTTCCTCCAAAGTTTAAATCTTTACATTTCCAACATACCTTTCCACCTATATTTCATAGGATTATATATTAAAATCTAGAGAAAACAGAAAAGAGCCTTTTAATCCAACCTCATTATTTTACCAGTGAGTAAACTAAAATTTACAGAGATTAAAATCAGATAATCTGTAAGCATTTTTTAAGTACCTATTATGTGCCATGCACTGAGTTGAGCACTGAGGATAACAAAGGCCAAAGATGGTCTCTGCTCTCAGGGAGCTCTCAATCTAACAGAGATAAAATAAGAAAACAAATAGGCACAAGCATGAAATATACAGGATAAATAGAAAACAATTTGGAGAGGGAAGACACTAGAATTCAAAGAGATTGACTTCCACAGGATTCCCATAGATGAGATTTTTAGTTGGGACTTAAAAGGAAGCTAGAAAGCAAAGGACTTGCTCATTTTCAAGGGTTTCAAGTCTTATTTGTCATGTGTCTGGTTGTGACACAACTAGTATTTGAATTGAAATCAGCAGACCCAAAATCTATTGTTTGTATTATAAAGCATTGTCTTTTCATTAGAAAATAACTAATGTCAAAATTAAGCATGTCATTCACTAAGTCCATCAATCCACAAAAAGTGTTGCCTGTGCCTGGAATGTGGACCCCACTTCTCTTTATCTGTCACAATCTTTATCTTCCTTTCAGATTCATCTCAGGTCTATATGACCCTGAGACCATTTTTAATCACAATCATATTTGCCACTATTCCTTCCCCATTTAAATTGCCTTGTATTTACTTCGATGTGTACATGCTGTATCCTGAATTTTTGCTTCATGAGGTTTGGGATTAATATGTTTTTGTCCTGATGTAACTTAAATTTAACAGTGTTTTGTATGCAATGGGCATGTTGGTAACTCAATGGATAGAATACTCATTGGTCTGAAGCCAGGAAGACTTCTCTTCTTGAGTTCCAGTCTGAATTCAGGCTCTTACTAGCTATGGACCCTGGACAAGATACTTAACCCTATTGTCTCAGTTTTCTTTTGTGTAAAGGAAACAGCAAACAATTCCCATTATTACCTTGTGTAAATCACTAAATTTTTTTTTAAAAGACAAGAAAACCCTCTTTGAGACTTAGGTGGCTCTGGTAACTAATGCCTTGTGGCATTTTTCGAGCTTTTTGATCATTTGAGTACATAAATGCCGAACATAAGAACACCCAGCTTCTCCCTTATGCTTGATCAACTGACTGGTACAACAACAAAAAAAGCAAAAAAAAGTTTTGATCAACTGATTTAACATTGTATTTTCATTGTACAGTTTTTCCTTAATCTAAATGTTTCTTCTCAACCTTAGCTAAGTAATCCTTTTTTGTTTCCTAGTCTTTATTTATACTTCTAATACCTTCCCTTGGAGATTATGTTCCACTTAAAAATATCCAAGCCAGTAGGGGAAGGCCAACAAGGTTTCTGGCCCAAACATAAATAATTTCCAATTACATTCTCTCTGAGTCATTAGGACCCAAACAATGACCAACGGGGGCTTGCCCTGGGGCCTATCATTGGCCAATCATTTAGAACCAGAGTGATTTGGGTTTAAGGTGTGATCCTTAAAAAAGAAACCTAGCTGGTAAACCCCAGGATATCTTGGGGTTTCAAAAATCAAAAGCAATTACATTCCTTTTGGAAGAGCATCTGCAGGGAGCAACATAATAAAGGAGGAAAGATGGAAGGAAGGAAGGAAAGGAGGGAGGGAAGAAAGAAGGAAAAAAGGAAAGAAGGAAGAAGGGAAAGAAAGAGGAAAGAAGGAAGGATGGGAGAAAAAAAGAAGGAAGAAAAAAGGATGGAGAGAAAGAAGGAAAGAAGAAAGAGAAGGAAGGGAAAGAAGAAAGGAAGAAAGGGAAAGAAGAGAAAGAAGGAAGGGAAGGAAGAAAAGGAAGGAAGGGAGGGAGGTAAGGAAAGAGGGAAGGAAAGAAAGAAGGAAGGAAAGAAGGAGAGAAGGAAGGAATGAAGGAAAGAAGGGAAAGAAGAAAGAAAGCAGGGAGGAAGGGTTGTTGCCCAACTGACCAGTTCCAATGGATTCCTCCTGGGGCAGTTCTACTCACAGGTTTTTTTGTCTTTCATTCTCTAAGAGAACCATGACCATAGAGAGTTGGTGCCATGATATGCAAGTGAGTTGGATTTAAGTGAGGGCGGGCTGTACAAAGTCTCTAGCCTCATTTTCTCCTCTGGAATCAGCTGGGTTCAGGGGCAAAATATAAATTAGCACAACTGAAAATGGACCTATTGGAGAGAATAGCTCATTTGACTTAAAGGGAATCTTTTTCTTATAACTTTATTTGCAACAATATTTATTTAAATATCTTTTGCTTTAAAATAATGTATCCCCTGTTTAATTGGTAAAAGTAAGCAAATTGATATGGGCCCATGGGCTATGATTTTGAATAGATAATGACTGACAGCACAACCAATTTGAGATAATTTTTATGGGGGTCCAGGTATGAGAGGTGTTATGCCAAGTTTTATAAAGAAAATGAATATTATTTGTTTAGCAAACATTAAGCTTTATATAAATATTATCTAGTAGTAGAGTAGCAACAACAATTGTAATTATTAGTATATTGGACATTTAGTAGAAATATTTGAATCAGATAAACTAAGTATGAATCCTGGTTCTATCACTTACTAGCTATGTAACACTGGGGAAGTTTTATAACTTTCCTGATCCACACATTCCTTATTTGAAAAATAAGAATTATATAATTTCAGATCATTATGAAGAAAGTGCTTTGTAAATGGACTTATGGGTTGTAAAGGGTCTATAGATTTGGAATCAGAAAACATTTTGTTGAATTGTCCCTTTTGTTTCTATGTTCTTGCACAAGTTATTTAACTTTTTGGACTTCAATTCTTTCAGGTATAGAATATGAAGGTTAGAGACTAAATTATCACCCAAGTCCCTGGCAGTTCTAAACTATGATTCTGAATGTCTTAAAAATACTAGTATAATTTTAAAACTAGGGAAATCTCAGTTACACTACATAATACTATGGGTGTACCATATCTACAATATTATATTTAACTCTGGATGCCACATTTTAAATAATATTTTATTTATTCCTAATTGCATGTAAAAACAATTTTTAACATTATTATTTTTTAATTTTAGGTTTCAAATAACCTCCCTTCTTCCCTTCCCTCTCCTTGAGGTGTTAAATAATTTGATATAGGTTATGCTAAATGCCACATTTTAAAGGAGATGTTGACAAATTGGAGTGTTCAGAAGATATTGACTAGAATGATAAGAGAACTTAAAGCCATACAATGTTAGAAATTGAGGATGATGCCAAAAATGAGATTTAGGTTCCTGTCTTTAAATATTCTGAAGGACTGTCACATAGGATAGAGATTAGACTTGCTCTAAGAGGCTCTAGAAAAACAAAACTAGGACAAATGGATAAAATTCATATAGGGAGAAAAATTGTTCTCTGTATGAAGAATATCTCTCAAATTATAGCAATTTTTTAAAAAATGTACTAGGCTTCCTCATGAAGTAATAAGCTCTCCATTGCTAAGGATATTTGAAGAAAGGTTTTATGATCACTTGTCATGAATATTATAGAACAGATTCCTGGTCAGGAAAGCATATTAAGTAAATTATATGTTCACCTGTCTTTCTTTCTTTTCCAAATAATAAATGGTTTAAAAATATCTGTCCTTTCCACACCCATCTCAGTGAAAAAACAAAACAAACAACAAATCCCTTAACACATACCTTTATAGTTTGCAAAACAAATTCCCACATTAGCCATATCTACAAATGTATATTTCTTTCAGCATTTTAAGTTCCTCACCTCTCTTTCAGGAAGTGATTGGAATTTTCCATCTTCATTCTTTTGGACTTGTATTATCTTTCTCTTTGCTTCAGGTGTAGCCCTCAACTAGATCACTATTTTCAGAACTATCTAAGTTCCTTTATGCTTTTATAAGCATTTATCCTTATGTAAGGCTAAAGCATTATTTATCATAATTAGCCTGTAACTATAACTATTTGCTGCAACTCTATCAGTCTTCTCAGACATTTTCAACTAAATGTCTCATTCAATAACTATGAAGATTTTTTGAAGCTTTTCTGGTGAGCTCTCCAACAATGGATGTGAGCTTTCTAAGTCATTCAACTGTAACAGAAGATATAAGATTCTCTATCTAGAATCCTAGATTGACATCACGTCTACTGTTTGCTTTATTCTGAGAATTCTTCTGTTGTTTTTCTTCCTTTTAATTTCTCTCTAAACTTCACCTAAATATAATTTCTTTGCTCTCTACTGTATCCCTTAAATCTTTCATTTAAATTGTCACCTATGTTATGGTCAGAGACCTATAATAGTTCTCAGGTTTCAGCATACCTCCTAACCAAAATAAATAATCCCAGGATTCTACTTCCTCAAAAAGAAAAGGAATTGAGAGATCTTGTGGTAAGGAAATTAATTTCCCCCTTATATTTCAACCCTTCAACCACAACTTCACATCATGGTCTCTTTGACCTCTTTACATATAGAAGTAAAAAGCTTTTTCTCCCTTTATATACAAATATATGTTTATATATATATATATATATATATATATATATGTGTGTGTGTGTGTGTGTGTGTGTGTGTGTGTGTGTGTGTGTATACCTGCATTTATGTATATATATGTGTATGTGTGTATGTATGTATTTGTATATATTAAGATTTTAACAAATATACCAGAACATACTACACTAGTGCTAACATTAAAAAAAAAAAAACTACACAGCCAAATTGTTCCATCAATAAATATCCATAAATTATATTTAGAAATTGTCTTCTGGCTAAGAAGATGAGCCACACAAGAAAATATTCACAAAACTTTTGTTTTTCAAACCAAAAATGGTATTCCCCAGCTTGATCAACCATATGGTTTGGAAGATTTGGCTTTTAAGAACTTTCAGCTATTTCCAAAAATCAAATCCATCCTCAAATAATGATGAGATGTCATCACTGAATATATTCAAGAATGTGGCATGAGTAGTGAAGGTATTTCCTCAGGGGAGTGTTTAAAACATTTATATCAAATCAATGACATTATGAGAATCATTGTCCAGCTACCCAATGATATGGTTTTTAAGAGAAAAACTCTTTTTTTTTTTTTTTTTTTGTAAATTTCTCCAACTGGGAAATAAACATCCACAGAGGCTCTTTCATACCAACATTCTAATTGAAATCCTGGGACCAATTCAGGCTATGAAATTTTCCCTATTTGATCTTGACCTCACTCCATGTTTAGGATTTCCCTAGAGGCTGCTTCTTTGATCAGATTTAGAGTGCCTATCTGCCTGTGCAAAAATGCCTCTCTCCTGCTACCTTTCCCTATACTCTCATCTTTATCCAGATTATCCCTAGCCTTTACTCATCCTATCCTCTTCAGCTCTCCCTTATCCTGTGCACTCTGTAACCCCTGCTCTATTATGAACAGACTTCTTTTCATTGTTGCTTTTTTCCTCTTACTCCTTCCAATTTACTGCAAATATCAAAACTTAAAATCTTATTTCAGGTGCTCATGAAGTCTTGAATAGATTTTTAATAAGCTTCCCATGAGATCTTTCTGAAGTTTATTCTCAATCAATCCTCTGCCCAAGAAATGCATCATCATGATAACTTATCATTATGATAATTTCAAAAATGAAATATTTATAAAGTGCTTAGCACAGTGACTGGCACATAGTGGAACACATTGCTTAGAAAATGCTTATTTCTTTCTTTACTACTACTCCAAGCCTTAGTTTCCTATTGTCTTTTGAATACAACATAAAACAATTTTAGCATTCAGAATCCCTCATATTCTGTCTCCAAACCACTTCTTATTCTATTCCTCTTCTGCTCTCTGCTATAGCTAAAATAGACTATTCTTTGTCCTCATTTTCACTTCTAAGATTTACTTCTATGACCTTTCTAGCTATCCTTTCTAGCAGAATACATTCTTTATTCTACTTCCAGCCTGTATCTACCTGTTAAAGTCCCTTATTAATTTCAAGGTTCAACTCTGACAACATCTCTTCCATTAGAACATCCTTCACTTCTCCAGTTGAAAGTGAGTTTCCTCCTTAAATTTCCCAAAAAATTATGACTGGATCTATTCTTTGTACTCTATTCTCATTTATCATAGTAATTTGTGTACATAACTAAATCATAATATTTGATGGTAATAGAAAAGTCTAAATCATATCCATTAAAATGGCAGCTACCACACATCTTACAGTTAAGATTCTTTGTGTGAATGTATGCGGAATTAAAGTTCTCCTTTCATGTCTCAACAAGGTTATAGGGTGATCCTGAGCTCTCAAACCTAGTTTAAACTCAGTAGTATCAGGGTCAGAGCTCTGAGGGTTTCTGCCAAGCCAGGAAGGTTTCAGATGTAGGACTGGCAAAGATATATAAGTTGTGTTTGCCACTTAAGGACCTGTTAACAGCTGAATATGGAGTAGCTCACCATCAGAAGACTAATCATCAACTAGTGAATTTTTGGCCACAGAAAAGGCACGCTCTTTGCTTAAGGGAAAGGAAATTTTAATTTTCATTGATGACAGAATAATGTATATTTTTTTAAAGACTGGGTAAAAAAAGCATAGGTTCTAGGTCCATACAACTTACAAGACTGAATCCACTAATGAATTTATCAGTATCCATTAAAACTTCTCCATGCAAAATCAAAATTTCTAAGCAGTAACAAATATAAAGAAGGCAAAAACAGAAAAAGTCCTTGATCTCAGGCAGTTTACCTATTGAGTGGGAAAAATGACATGCAAAATGGAAATACAGATCCAATATGGAATAAAAGGAAGATATATATTTTAAGGGAAGATACATTTGATTTGTTGGGAGTGGGTGTGAATTTGGAGAGATCAGAAGGCCTTTTGGAGGAAGCAATATTTGAGCTGAATCTTAAAGAAAGCCATGGATATCAAGGCGGAGGAAGAAGAGGAAGGAAAAACATTCCAGGTACAGAGAGCTAATGAATTCAAAGGCACCAAGACAAGAGAAGGAATGGAATGATTTAGACAAAAAAATGAATTTGACAATATGGCTAGACTACAGAGTACCTGGATAAGAGTAAAATGTGACAAGACCAGAAAGGTAGATGGCAAGACGTAGGTGTGAAACTATTGAAAATGCCAGTATGTAGGGCTTTGTTTTTCATCCTTGAGGTAATAAGGACTAGTGGCTTTTCACTGTCAGAAAGGAAAACTATTTCAATGTGTCCAAAAGAAGGAATAAAGCAGACACCTGGTTCAGTGCCTTGGACACTCAATCTGGGCATGCCTCCATTATTTATTTTTGGATCAGTGACAAGGGATTTCAGGGTGTATCACAGAATCTCTGAATTGGGAGGGATTTCAAAAGCCATCTAAGTACCAACTCTACCTGAACAAAATTTCCCTCTATGGCATCATGGTATGTGGTCAAGTAGACTTCATTTTAAGAGCTCTATTAAGAGGGCCTTCTCTCTTTTTTAGAATTAACTTTTCTGCTTTGGGACAACTTGAATTTATTAGGATCTTTGTTTATTTGTTTGGTTTAAGGTATTGCCCTTAAGAAAAGAAAAAATTAAAAAAAAACCTAGCCCTTGAACTCCAAGATATCTTTTGAAGTTTTAGGCTATCAAAATTTTCTTTCTTTTAGGAATAGCACCCAAAGGATGAGTATGATACCTTTTGTGGAGAGAGGGAATGAAGGGGAAAGAGGAAAGGAAGAGAAAGATGAAAAGAAAGGAAAAGGGAAAGGAGAAAGGAGAAAAGAAAGAAAAAAGGGGAAACAAAGGAAATGAAAAGGAAAGGAAAGGAAAGGAAATGTATTTCCTAGCTGACTAGTTCCATTGGGTTCCCAATAGGGCAACTCCTACTATGACTCACTGGGGTTGTTGTTTGTTCATGACATTAAGGAAATGATGCCATGGCATGCAAATAAATTGGATTTAAGTAGGGGAGGGCTGTGCAAAGTCACCAGCCTCACTTTCTTTAAGAGATTTTCTTGGCAAAGATACAGGAGTGCTTTGTCATTTCCTTCTCCAGGGGGTCACCCTTTGTCAGAACTCTACACTGTGGTCTGTACTTCTTGGGTAGCCCTACATGGCATAACTCAGCCTTATTGAGCCATGCCAGTCCCTCTGTCCTGAGAAGGCAGTGATCCAGGAGGGGAGATATACTGTATATCTTGGCAAATTTTCTACTTTAGAGAGAGGTCTGAGAGAAAGGAAAGAACAAACTTAACTTGTCTAAAGTCAGTGTTATCAGAGGCAGGATATGAACAAACATCTTTTTGACTCCGAGGCTAGTTTTCCAGGAAAGACATCAGTTTTCCTATTTTTACTTACACACACACACACACACACACTGACATGTATCTATTTCTGTAGCTATGTATCTATCTATGAATCTATGTATCTATGTATGTATGTATCTATTTACATATCTATCTGTTTATCTACCCTTTGCTGGTAGTTTTAAAAACCACACTTGGCCTGATCCCAATGCTGGACCTGGGCCAGTTTAACTCTACTTAGGTAGGCTGGTGGCCTTCAATAGGAGACTCGCCATATTAGTGTAAATTTGGTAAGGATACCCAATCACTTCAGCCCTTTTGTACCCTAGAACCCCTAAACTCAAGCAATCTACCAGCCTCCCCCTCTTCTGGGGATTGCCCATACTATTTTCCAGTTATGGTCACCTACTTCATCTTATCCATCATTCCATCCACCATATTATTATTTTTATTTATTTATTTTTTTGCGTAGGAAATTTTATTTATTTATTTTAATTTTTATTTATTTATTTTTTTAAAATTTTTTTAAATTTTATTTGCATAACATATGTGTGGGTAATTCTTCAACATTAACCCTTACATAGCTTTCTGTTACAAATTTTTCCCCCCAAATCCCCACCCCTCCCCTGGATGGCAGGATATCCACTACATGTTATGTTAAAATACTTGGCAAATCGAATATATGCATACATATTTCCAAACTTATCATTGGTGTGCAAGAAAAATCTTATCTACACAAAAGATATATCAGATAAAGGAAACACAATGTAAGCAAACATCAATCAAGGAGTATGAGAATGTTATGTTGTGGTCCACATTTCACATCCCTCTTTCTGGGTGTATATGGCTTTCTTCAGTGAACAATTGGAGGTGGTTTGAAACATTTCATTGTTGAAGAGAGCCATGGCCATCAGAATTGATCATCATATAGACTGTTTTTGCTGTGTATAATGATCTTCTGATTCTGCTCATTTCACTCAGCATCAGTTCATGCAAGTCTCTCCAGGCTTCTCTGAAATCGTCCTGCTAGTCATTTCTTACAGTACAATAATATTCCATGATATTCATATACGATAATTTATTCAGCCACTCTCCAATTGATGGGCATCCATTCAGTTTCCAGTTTCTAGCCACTACAAAAAGGGCTGCCACAAACATTCTTGCACATGTAGGGCCCTTTCGTTCCTTTATGATTTCTTTGGGATATAAGCCCAATAGAAACACTGCTGGGTCAAAGGGTATGCACAGTTTGATAACTTTTTGAGCATAGCTCCAAATAGCTCTCCAGAATGGTTGGATCTGTTCACAGTTCCACCAACAATGCATCAGTGTCCCAGCCCTCCCACATCCCCTCCAACATTCATCATTAACTTTTCCTGTCATTTCAGCCAATCTGACAGGTGTGTAGTGGTACCTCAGGGTTGTGTTGATTTGCATCTCTCTGATCAATAGTGATTTGGAGCACCTTTTCATATGACTATAAATAGTTTTAATTTAATCCTCTGAAAATTGTCTGTTCATATCATTTGACCATTTATTGATTGGAGAATGGCTTGAATTTTTATAAATATGAGACAATTCTCTATATATTTTAGAGATGAGACCTTTATCAGAACCCTTCCACCATATTATTTTGCACTATATTCCCTGTCTACAAGGCTGTTTCTTCTTACCTCCACCTCATAGTTTCCCTAGGTTCCCTTAAACCCTTCTCAAACACTTTCTCATCCAGTAGGCTTTCCCCACTCCCTACCCTACAGTGTCTGGAATACTTTCTTCTAAGCCTACTTCATGTTTATTTTACATGTATTAGTTTTTATGTTTTGTCTTTCTGGATCAAGTATAAACTCTGTATTGGTCAATAAGACCAAGTCTCACTTGGTCATTGTTTAGGTCCTGATTGTCTCAGAGTGAATATAAATAGCAATTGTTTTGGTTTGGGCCAGAAACCTTGAGGGTCTTCTTCTCCATATTGATTTATATTTCCCTTAACTAGATAAAAGAGACTACTCTCTGATTTATTTCTTACCTTGACATAATCATTGATTGGGCATTGCCTCAGTTAAAGAGAGATCTGTTAAAGACCTTAATTTTAAAAGGCCACAGTCTCCCACTATATCTAGAGCCATCTATATGAGGCCCCTGGGCCCAGATGACTACAGGGCAAAGTGAGGCCGGTGACCTTGTGTAGCCTTCCCTCATGTAAACTCAATTCATCTGCATGACCTTTTTGATGTCATGGTCATTTTTGAGCATGAAAGACAATAACAAGAACAACAAGCTCTGTCAGGAGAGGGACTGCTTTGGGGTTTTCTTTGTGTTTCTAGTACTTAATACAGTGTGCCATGTAATTAGTACTTAATAAATACATCTTGATTGATTAGTTGATTGATTGAAGGGCTTCACTTTAATATCATTGCAGATCATTTATGTGTCTTCAAAAATTAACAGTTTTTCAACTTAAAAGCCTTCCTCATTTACTAAAGGCATACATCCTATAATAAATTTGAGGTCATGTAATCATAGAATTGATTTATAAATAAAATTATTAGTATGTTTTAGATTTTGGCCTGGATAATAAGTGAAGGGAACTTCTGATAAGCAAACAACTATTCAAGCATAAAAGCACCTGCTCCCCAATTTAGCCTTAGAGAGTTATGTAGGGAATGCAAGAGCTTGGCAGCTTGCTCAAGATCACAAAACCAGTATATATCAAAAGCAAGACTTTGAACTACCTCTGTATTACTCTAATTCTATCCACTATAACTTGCTTCTCTCTATTACATAATAATGTTATTATTACTTACTGATAGAAGCCTTCTCCATGGTTTTATATATTTTATATTATTTTGGAAAATACTAGTTGAATATGTGTAAAGTTTCTCTGCAAATTTTTCTAATATTTTTTCTATTGTATAAATTTTTTTAATTCCCCCCCCACCAAGATTTTCCTTTCCTGAAACAATATATTGTTTTTTACTCAAAGGAGTTACAATCTCCCACACACATACACACACACAAAATAAAACAAATAAAATTTTTTTTGCCTCTTCCTTGATTGGTTGTTATCCTTCATTCTTGAAGAAAACCAAAATAATATCATTATATTAGAGTTAGGTTAGCATGTCCGACTATGGCTGATCAGACCCATGTGAACTTAGGATGTTCTGCCATAGGTCAGACACAAATAGTCCTTATGAACATTTGGGGTGACTCCTCTAACTTTGTACATCTCACATTTCTTCTGAGCTAATTCAATTCTTCTTTGTTCATAAAACATAACACATTCTCTGATGGGGATTTGGCTTGCTGGGCAGTCCTGTGCCAGTGACTCTCATGTTATACAATCAATTCTATAGTTCTTAAAGAGGGACCTTGAGACTATCTTTGCATCACTTTTTCTGAGCACTTGCACTATGTGAGTTGTCCATAAAATAGGTTTTTTGGGGGGCAAAAATACAATTGGCATTCAAAAATGTGTCCAACCCAATGAAGTTGCACTCTTTGCCATAGATTTTGGCAGTTTAGTTCGAGAAAGGATCTCAGTGTCTAGTATCTTATTGTGCCAGATGATCTTCAAAAGGTTCCTAAAACAATTCAGATGGAAGTGTTTCAGTTTCCTGGCATGATACTGGTGGACTTCTAGGTTTTACAGGCTCACCCATATTAAAAGTACCTTAAGATGATGTCTTTCTTTAATGAGTTCAAACTAAATGCAAATAAAAGTATCAAAATGTCACATCAAATTTAGAGCTAAGCAATCTAAGATCATATAGTCAATCCCTTATTTAATAGATGAAGAATCTTAGGCTCTGAGAGAAAATAATTTGCCCAAAGTAAAACAGATAGGAAGTAGCTTAACCAGGAGTCAAAACTTTGTCTACTGATTACAAATCAAATTTTCTTTCTTTTATGTCAAACTGCTAAATAACATTTATTTTCACAACTCTGTGCACACAATATTGCAATTAAATAATTTCCTTTCCTAGAGTATATATTTCAAAGAACTTGTTTTGGGGTATTCTGTTTTTTTCTTTTGTTTGCTTTCAATAATTATAATATACTAAGTTTTTTTTTAATTAAGATTATGACCATGATGTCTTCTTTATGCAGAGTCACCTGAAATTAATGAAGCATTTCTTCTGTATCTCTTGCCCCACTGAATGATATGGATTCCAAAATAACATAGAAATTACTAGGGAAAGTTATATTGCCAATTAAATCAGAAGACCAGAAGTTAAAATCCAGCCTCTGATACTTTCTACATTTGTAGTCTTGGGAAAGTCTTGGCCTTATTGATCTTATATGTAAAATGAAGAAGTTCCCTTCCAGTTCTAAATCAATGATTCATGGATTAGTCTCCACTCTTAATATGAGATGACTTTTTATTTACAAATATTTTTATGATATAAATATATTTCTGCCACTGTGAAGTTCTTTGGTAATTATTATATTGCTGCCCATAAGAATACTATGTGCTTGAACCAGAGAAAAAATGAGGGTAAGGTGAGTGTAGGGCACTAGAATTTAGAAGATTTTGACAGCATTTTTATTCATTTACTGCTTTCAAAAAAAGCTTAGCATCTAGTCAGCAGGAATGATTTGTTAAATTTAGTTAATAGTAATTAAGAAAGAATTTAGCCAGTCTTCTCTCTGTCAAATATAAAGAAAAAACATATTGCCTTGCTTTCAAGTAAATTTCTTCTTTTAAAAGGTAAAAAAAAAACAAATAAAGAAAATTCTATTCTGGATCTGCTTTTGCTAATATAGAAGAAATATCTTCTGGGGTAGAAATGATGAATCTTTAAGAAGAGAGAAAAAAGGAAGCCATGGCTATCTGAATTTGTGATAAAGAATGGCAAAAAGTTAGAGGCAGTATAATTATAATCAGGAATATTGAAAGGCTCAAATACAATTGTGGATATAAATCAAGAATTATATACATGTCAGTTGTAGTTTTTATTGCCAGCCAATAGTCCTTAGGCCTCCAAACTGGTTATGACTTCATTTCCTAAACCATTGCACTCCTATTGAATTCAGTAATGTTATCAAGCTATAGGAGTGTTTTGATAAATGTTTAACAACTGGGCTTTCTGAATAAATATTCATGCACGTATTTTAATCCTGGCTATTCACTGGAAGACCATGTACTGAAGATGAAGCTTAAATAATTTGGCCACATAATGAGGAGATGGAACACATTGGAAAAGACTTTCATGTTGGAAAAAACTGAAGGCAAAGAAAAGGGGAAAGCAGAGGATAAGATGGTTAGATAGTGCCAAGGAAACAGCAAATATGAACTTGAATAAACTTCAAAAGGTAGTGAGTGGAGGATAAGAGGGCCTGGCGTGTTATGGCCCATAGAATCACAAGAATTGGACTCAACTGAAGGACTGGACAAAATACTTTTAAGATGAATCTGCATTGCTAATGTGTTCTAAAATTTGAACAATAAAAAACCAAAACAAAATAATAAATCAAACCTTGATTTGTAGGCAATTGCTAATTTCTGAAATGTAAGCATCACTCAATTTTAAGGTAAACAATGGGCAGTAGAGCGGCACATCCCTGCATACAATCTAGATTTGGAGAAAAGCAATTTTGAAAGTTTTTGCTTTTCTCCAAAGAGGAAATTAGAGGAAAATAAGTATAATTCTGTAGCCTACAATTCTAAAGAGGAAGTCAATTCAAGAGAATTAGAGGGAATGAAATACTAATGACTAAAATGAAGTCATTCCAGTGGGGAGAAAAATGGAGTTTCCTGAAAAGACCAATATATCCTCAGGGAATTCACCAACCAACTTAGATTTTCAAAAGATATCTATAGAAGATGAAAGAGATTGAGCACAAGAATATAGCAGGGTGTTGTATTAATACTGTCAAAGGCTACAAAGCTTAGAATGAGCTTGTGAAGAAAGTTAAGGACAATAAAGAGTGTCTGTATTTTTGGTTTTAAACTAAATAGAAAAGAAAAAGAGCATCAGAACAACCGAGGACCACTCTTCAGAGCAAATGGAACAAATCTATCTGACAATAAAGAGTTCTTAAATTGATATTTTGCATCTTCTTTCTCTGCCAAAAATAACATTGTCAACTGGAAAAGTCATGGGGAAGGGAACAATTAATAAAAAAAAATAATATGCAAACAAAGGGATTAAAAGAGAGTACCTAACTGATCTTGATGAATTGAAATCTCCTTTCTCAGCCAAACTATAGTTTTACTTCTTCCATTCCTTATAACCAATTTTTAATGTTTTTCCATATAATCTCTGCTCCAAGCTTCCTTGGTTCCAGTTACCCATAGGAGCTATAATGTGTTCTTTTCCTTAAGGCAAAATGTTGTCCATGGAAGCATAATATTATTTCAGAGGAAGTAGTCTCTCTTAGCTACTTTATTTTTCTTTTTTGAACAGAGTGCAAGGGCTTTCTTTCTGCCAGTGATAAGCACCAGTCCCTATTACTTCACAGATTATGTCTATTGTAAAATCTCTGTCTCACATCATGGACATAAATATATTTCTCCAAGGAGTATTCTTCAGGAAGATTTCCTCTATCAATGGATTTAGAGCTCCCTTTTTCATTTCCAGTATTTGAATTCCTCGTTCTTTTTCCAATTCTTTCATTCTCTTGTAGCCCCTCTTTATTTTAAAAAGAATGCAGGAATTCTATTTATGGTTTACATATAACCTGACTTTATCAGGATACATTCACATATTCATACATACACATTCACACATTCTTCTTGATCTTTCACTTCACTATTTCACTACTTCATATTTATGTATCTTCTACAATTTAATTCTATAAAGTACATTGATTCACTTGTTGTGAGGTTTAATCAGTGGTAGTTCTGGACTGTTTCTTCACTTTTACTTCTAAATTCTTTACATTCTATTTACATCTCTATCTTTTTTGACTAATCTGTTTCTGCTTTAGATTTTTATTTTAATTATGTTGCTCTTGAAATCTTTGTTAGTTTTATTCCTTTTACCTTATATTCTATTTTCCAGTTTCACCATCTTTTGATTTTAGATATATTTCAAGTGTAATACTCCAATGCTGATAGCATCCTTTCAAATCAGGATATTAAATTTTCACTGACCTTAATTCTTGCTCCAAATAGCTTCTGGTTTCTGGAGATAGAGAATAAATAAAACTAGCCCCAGTTAGAAGTTTTGCCCCAATGCCATCTATTTTTAAGTTCTTTGGCTGGGCTGAATTAGCATTTCCCCCTTTCTGAAGGGGGAGGGGGAGGCAGAATAAGTGTTCCAGGCAGAATATTCTATAACTTTGAAGAGCAATCAAGTAATTAGTCCCTGACATTATAAAACCTGATTTCCCCCCTTTAATATCTCCTCTCTTCTTCATGTTTCTAAAAAGAGTTAATTTCTCTTGTTTGTTGGAGATGGGTGGTAAAAAGTAAAGAATGAGGTTAGAGAGAATTTTTTTAAATTCTCTCTAACATGAAAGAAATCTCTTAGTGTGTTGTAAACCCCAAGTCTATAGGTCAGTATATACACCTGGCTGGAGCATGAAGGTTGATGGGGTAGGGGTGCTGAGGGAAAATGGCATGTATTATCATTTTCCACTGTAAATACAGAAGACTATTATCTTTCTGTGCTTCTTGTTTTCTTGTCCTATGGATTTAGCTGTAATTGTGGTAGCAGCACCACAGGTAGATTTTGGAGGAACTAGGATAGCATCAGGAACAGCCTCTGGAACTCTCAGTGCAGAAATGGAAAGGAGATCAGATAGCTAATCAGAAAAAGATAACAGGAATTCCTGTGCTAGCACTAGGTGCAGGGCTGAGTGCTGTTCCATTGTCCATACTCAGTTCTGGGTCTTCCCTCCAAAGGTGAGAGGAGCACTAATACTTGTAGCTAGAAAGGAACAGGGATTCTTCCTAAGAATCACACAGACCAAGAGAATAGTGACCATACTTCTCTATGAATCATACCACTTTGGAAGCACCAAAATTTTACAAACACACCCACACAAACACAACCACTTGGGACAATATTTTTCTCACTCCCTGGGTAAGCAGAACCCAATATTAACATAAAGTTCAAAGTCAAAAAATAATTTGATAAATGAACAATGGAAAAAAAAATGAACCTGACCACAAAATGCTAATATGATGACAAGGAAGCACAAGGCAGAAACTTGAAAGAAGAAAATGATATTATATAGCATGATATATACAGATTGGCATGAGTCCAGTGAAAATTTCTGTAAAAGCTGAAGAACAAAAAAATAAAATAAAATACAGGTAGTAAAGAAAAAAGAAATGGAAGTAAAGTTAAAAAGTCATGAAATGAGAATTAATAGCTTGGTAAAAGAGACCAAAAATACTAAGAAAAGTAATACCTTAGAAAACAGAATGTTCCAAATGGTAAAAAAAAAAGGGGGGGGAGAACAAAAATTCATTAAAGAAAAGAACTCCTTAAACAGTAAGATTGTCCAAATGGAAAAAAGAAGTACAAAAGCTCACTGAATAAAATAATTCCCCCAATATTAGAATTGGGAAAGTAGACACTAATGACTACAGAACATCAAGGACAAGGAATAATAAAATTTGTAGATGACACAAAATTTGAAGAGCTAGTATACTGAAGGGCAGTTCCGAACAACAACAACAAAAAATTTGCCAGGCTAGGTCAATAAGTCAAATCTAATAAAATGAATTTTTGTAGGGACAAATGTGAAATTTTACATATAAGTTCAAAAAATTGACTGCATAAGTCCAAGATATGGAGACATGATAAAATTCCAGTTTGTTCATTTTTTTTTTCAGATTTGGGGGTTGAAGTAGACTATAACCTTAATGTGTTATTAAAGTCAATCTTGTGCCAAATCAAAAAAGTGTAACTTCCAGTACTAAGGAGAAAATAATTTGACTACTCTCTATTCTGGTCAGATGATCTCACACTCAAGATGTTTATTAAGTATTTACTATACACCAAGCATTGTGAGACATTCTGGGGGATACAAAGACACAAATAGAATAATCACTGCCCTACATTCTAAAGGGAAGGGGTTCCTATATGGGTGCAAAGTAGCCACAATTGAAAAGTCAAGGAAAGTGCTGCTGCTGAAGGTCTTGACATTTAGCTATGGTGTACAGAGTTCAGGGAATAGGTCATTGCTACTAGTACATGTAAGGCACTTGATGAATGTTGATTGAATAACTGATTGAAGGATCTTGTTTCTATTCAGTAATTTGTCCGATCATTCAGCATACATTTATTATGATCAGTTGAATGAACTGGTGATGTTTATCCTAAAGAAGAGAATATTCCATAGTAGATATAACAGCTCTATTGATTGGAGTATTTAAAATTCTGAGAAAGGGATTAAGACTTTCTGTGTGGCTCCCAAGGGAAGAATAATGGAAGTTGTAAAGAGGTGAATTTAGGCTGGAGGACAGGGAAAAAAATCTCCTTAACAATTAGAGTAATCAAAAAATGGAAGGTGGTGGGCCCTTACTTCATTAGAGATTACAAAAGACAGATGACAGACCTCTTCTCAGGTATATTTAGACTCTCTCAGATAATACTGTCTGCAGCAAGGATAAAACTACATTCTTTTGTGCACTAGGGGGGAATTACTTTTCCCTTTTTAAAAACCAGGGGTCACACAGGAGAATTCATACAGATGAACTAGAGAGAAAAAGAGATTGGACTAAAGGTATACATGAACCAATCATTAAGAAGTTCCCAAATCATTCAATCTACATTGTTCCAATAAAAAAAAAAAAGTTAACAGCATTTACCTACTCTCTAGAGAATTAGTTTTGGACAAAAAGATTGAGGTTATATTCAACTTTAAAATTCTGTGATTCTCTGAAAATAGGAAGCTTTTCATATATCATATGATTTGCCCTTAACATTCAATAACTCTTCCAACAGTAGCAGTCTCTCCCTAGCAGTAGTCTCCATCTACAGGGGCCCCTGGTTTAGTATTTTATAACAGCTTTTTTTTTCCTTGAGTTTATTCTGAAATCCATTTTTAAAGCTAATTTGAAGGGCCACCTCATGTCAACTGCACCAGTGTGCTTTGGGAATTTTCCTGAATGATCATGGGGTGTTTCTTCTGGTGATTTTATGTGACTACAGAGGATGAAATTTTACCATCTGAAAAAAAAATGACAAAAAAATGACAAAAAAAAAAAAACAACCCAAGAAGGAACACTTGCACATGGTTATATCTAAAAGAAAACTTGCTATTTTTTTCAGTGTACGCACTCATAATCTCTTTAAGCATTTGTATGTAAGACTCAACACACTAGCCTGTTGCCAAGGGAATTGGTTTGATTTGACAGTCAGCAGTATGAACTTGAATTTCCTTTCATCTAAAACAAGTCTCAGACATAGGTTAGGAAAAAATCCTGACCATCCCAAATCTGGCCTGAAATCATGCCTACTCAGCTTTTTAGGCCTACCCAATAAAGAGAGTTTTGAGAAAGTATGAAAGTAAAAAAAGAAAAAAAGGAGTTTCATACAGAAAGGGTATTAAATGTGTTATGCTTAGTACCTGTAAGCAAACTTTCAAGCAAGTTGTGGAACATAAACAGAAGCATTTAGGTTTAATGAGAAGAAAAAAGTTCAAAAAATTGGAATTGTCCTAAAGTCAAAAGGACTATCTATATGTTGATTTCCCTATTACTGTTAATCTTCATGAAAAGTCTGATTGAAGCCTTGTTGGGAATCATAGATTTATATATCTAGAAATGGAAGGAAATTTGGAAGACATCCATCAGCTTTCTCATTTTACAGATAAGGAAACTGAGAGCCAGGACGATACAGAGTGGATTACTTTTGAATAGATAGTTCTTAATAAATGTGGTTAAATTAAATTCCTACTTAGATACAGATTGGATTAAAACACTCTCCAGGACCTTTCTACTTCTCAATTTTTATGACTCTTAAAAACTTGTGTTTTAAAAATTTCTAGCCATTCTCAATTTCTAAGAGATATTCGTTATTTTTTTTCCTCTGTGGAATGTTATCTCCAACTCATTTCCCATTTTATCCAAAATGGAATAGCCATGTTGATCTCAGATTATACCTGAGAAGGATCTTCAGACAACCTGAGAAATTGCATATGCAGCAGTCTATGTCTATACTGGATATATTATTCATAGCTGCATGTTTCATGGGGTGTAGCAATTTAGACTCTCTCAGATAATACTGTCTGCAGCAAGGATAAAACTACATTCTTGTGTGCACTAGGGGGGAATTACTTTTCCCTTTTTTAAAACCAGGGGTCACACAGGAGAATTCATACAGATGAACTAGAGAGAAAAAGAGATTAAACTAAAGGTATACATGAACCAATCATTAAGAAGTTCCCAAATCATTCAATCTACATTGTTCCAATAAAAAAAAAAGTTAACATCATTTATGTAATAAAATAGATGAAATGCAGGGAGGAAAAGGAGATGGAAAGGAATATATAGGCACATAGTAAGTACTATATAAATATTATTATTATTACCAAAAATATCTCATAATAGGGGCAGTTAAGTGCCATAGAGAAAGTGCTCAGCCTGGAGTCAGGAATACCTGAGTTCAAATCATCTTGATATCCTTACTAGCTATGTGATCTGGGCAAGTCACTTAGTCTCTGTTTGCCTTTTTTTCTTATTTGAAAAATGAGAAGAATAATAACATCTACCTTCCAGGGCTTGTTGTGAGGATAAAATGAGATAATATTTACAAAGCAATTAGCACAGTGCCTGGTATATAGTAAGAATTGCATAAATGTTAGGCATTATTATTATGAGCCTTATAATAACTGTACAGGTAGGTGCTATTTCTATTTTACAATTGAAATAACTGAGGCAGAGGGTAAATGACATACCCAGAATCACACAACTAGTAAATGTCTGAGGCAGATTTGAACTCATCTTATGTTTGGAATTCTATCCATAACCATCTAGCTGCCTTAATAATGGTGTTGTTTTCAAAGCACTTACACACAATAATTGTTTGAGGGATGAGTAGGACACAGAGTATTGACCCTTGATTAAAGGTTACAGATTTTACTATCAGTGAGACCTTGAATAAGTCATTTTAATAAGTCATTTAATTCTAAATCTATGACCTTTATAATAATTTTGCCTTTTAGGCTCCATCATTGTATCCATTTTATAGATGAGGAAGTTGAATGTCACAGGGATTAATTTACTAACCTGCTGAAGGTCACATAACTAATCATTATCTAAGACAGATGAACTAAAATCTTCTGGATTCTAAGTCAAAAGTTCTATCTATATTGTCACATGAACTCTCTCTGTTTAATATATCATATGCTCTTATAATAGAAAAAGCACAGACTTTTGAGTCAAAGGACATATATACAAATTTTATTGGCCCTGTTTCTGTGGTAATTTTGGTCACTTACCTTCTCTGGGCCTCAGTTTATTTTTCTGTAAAATAAAGGAATTGTGCTAAATATTTTCAAATTTTTATTCAAGCTCTAAAGTCTATATTACTTTGTACAGTTTTTCAAAAGAATGTGGTTGAGGTATTTTAATTGGGGGGTTAAATGACTTGCCCAGGGTCACACAGCTAGGAAGTAGAAAGTGTCTGAGACCAGATTTGAACTCAGGTCCTCTCAACTTCAAGGGAGGTAAAAAATTGAAAAAATGGAGGACAATGTAACAAATTCCAGCAAAATACTGAGTGGTAAAAATGACTGAGAGCAAAGAAACCGAAGTGGGCACATATTTCTTAATGTTTGTATTCAAGTAAAAAGGTTGACAAACAAATTAATCTGTGATAGGGAAGGCTTTACTACCCACACCAACCCCCAATATAATAGGAGAAATCTACAGAGAAATTATCCCAGAAGGTATGGGAAACTCAAGAATGAAATTCTAAAGCTACCAAGGGAAACAATTATGAAGAGAAACAATGAGAACCTGTGTGCTTGGATTTCTCCTTTCTTCCTGCCATGGCAAATTCTCATTTGTATTCCCCCAAAGCTCAGATGCAGGAAAATAAACATCAGAGCCTTTCAAATAGGGACAGAATATTATGTGTGTAGCTGGAATTATAGATCCTAACTCCCGTCCCTGGACTGAGCTTTGTAGATATTGTGAGCCTGCTCCTTTTAGTGTATTCCCTCATTAGTCAGGATCTGGTAGAGGCACAAGGGCTAAAGCCTCCATATTTGGCTGCTTCCCCCAGAACTTTCTCCCCTGTGTTTCTGTTGTCCTGAGACAAGGTCACACATTTTTATTCTCAGCAAGAGAGACCCAACACTTTCTTGAGATTCTCATTATGCCCACCCATGTGATTACAAATCACAATCCCCTTCAGAGTTAAATGGGAACCAGAAAGCCCTGGATGAATGAGCTGATTGGCATCTAACCACAGAGAATAAAAGTGATAATAGCCAGATGTCTCCATGTGGCCCAGGCCACATCAAATCTTTTATAATGGATGTCTTCCTGTGCAATGGTTTGGGGCTGACTGCAACTAAGGCACCTGAGACATCAACTTATGGGGTCATTTTTGCAACAGACTAATGCATTACATCTAGTCTCCCTACAACTCACTCAGGGAGAAAATAATAATCCCCTTAAGAAAACCTTATACCAATCTTTAAGCAAAAATAATCAAATAATGGGAAAAGCACCCAAGTAAGCCCATAATATGACTATTTATATTTTTAACATATATTATTTCACTGACAAATATTAGACATGTAAATTGTAACTAAATATGTGTGTGCCTATATACACACATGCATATGTATGTAAATGTATAAATATATATATATACATGTATGTATATGTATATATATATATATATATATATATATATATGACATGTGTATGTAGGATAGATAAGTAGACAATAGTTTAATGCTTCAGGGACTGATTTTATCAGTGCAGGAATTTTCCCCATATTTTCCCAAAATCTCTATAAGTTGTGATAAAAAAAATACATTGCTAGTTGTTGACACTTTCTGAATCTTGCTAGGTTGAATCTTGAATAATTGATGTAATCAATATCACAGCTTATAGGTGAAGACTTTATAGCTTGGATTTCAGGTGGTACAATGGACAGAGTGTCAGGCCTGAAATCAGAAAGGTTCAAATCTAGTCTCAGACACTTATTAGTTATGTGACCCTGAGTAAGTCACTTAATCCTGTTTGCTTCAGTTTCTTTATCTGAAGAAGGAAATGACAACAATTCTAATATCTCTAATAAGAAAATCCTAAATGGATTCACACAGAGACAAACATGATTGAAACAATTCAATAAGAGGTCAAATCTATGTAATTATGAGCATCATAATAGTATGCAGAGAAAGAGGGAAAAAAACTTGAGGAGTTAGAGGGGTCACGGGGAGTGTGGGAACTGGTCCATTACATGTGAGTATATTGGCAAGTAGTCCCAAAGAGTCCTGGAATAGTATTTCTTCTTTTTTTTTATTAATAATTTTTATTTGCAAAACATATGTATGGGTAACTCCTAAACGTTAACCCTTACAAAGCTTTCCATTACAAAATTTCCCCCCCTACTCCCCACCCCTCCCCTAGATGGCAGGATATCCACTACATGATAATTATGTTAGAATACTTAAATCGAATATATGTATAGTTATTGCCACACAGCATTTCTTTTGTTCAGGAGAAATCGTATCTATAAGAAAGAATAATCCGATAAAGGAAATACAATGCAAGCAAACATCAATAGAGAACATGAAAATGTTATGTTGTAGTCCACATTTCACATCCCTCTCTCTGGGTGTATATGGCCTTCTTCACTGAACAATTGGAATTGGTTTGAAGCATTTCATTGTTGAGGAGAGTCATGTCCATTAGAACTGATCCTCATATAGTACTGTTGTTGCCGTGTACAACGATCTCCTGGTTCTGCTCATTTCACTCAGCATCAGTCCATGCTAGTCTCTCCAGGCCTCTCTGAAATCGTCCTGCTGGTCATTTCTTTTTTTTTTTTTTTTTTTCAATTTTTTTTTATTTGCATAACCTATGTGTGGGTAATTCTTCAACAATAACCCTTACATAGCTTTCCGTTACAAATTTTTCCCCCAACTCCCCACCCCTCCCCTAGATGGCAGTCCACTACATGTTAATTATGTTAAAATATTGGCAAATCGAATATATGTATACATATTTCCAAACTTGTCATTGTTGTACAAGAAAAATCTTATCTACACAAACGATATATCAGATAAAGGAAACACAATGTAAGCAAACATCAATCAAGGAGTATGAGAATGTTATGTTGTGGTCCACATTTCGCATCCCTCTCTCTGGGTGTATATGGCTTTCTTCAGTGAACAATTGGAGGTGGTTTGAAACATTTCATTGTTGAAGAGAGCCATGTCCATCAGAATTGATCGTCATATAGTACTGTTGTTGCCGTGTATAATGATCTCCTGGTTCTGCTCATTTCACTCAGCATCAGTTCATGTAAGTCTCTCCAGGTCTCTCTGAAATCATATTGCTGGTCATTTCTTACAGAACAATAATATTCCATAATATTCATATACCATAATTTATTCAGCCATTCTCCAATTGAAGGGCATCTATTCAATTTCCAGTTTCTAGCCACTACAAAAAGGGCTGCCACAAACATTCTTGCACATGTGGGGCCTTTTCCTTCCTTTATGATTTCTTTGGGATATAAGCCCAATAGAAATGCTGCTGGGTCAAAGGGTATGCACAGTTTGATAACTTTTTGAGCATAGCTCCAAATTGTTCTCCAGAATGGCTGTATTCGTTCACAGCTCCACCAACAATGTATCAGTGTCCCAGCCCTCCCACATCCCCTCCAACATTCATCATTAACTTTTCCTGTCATTTTAGCCAATCTGACTGGTGTGAAGTGATATCTCAGGGTTGTCTTGATTTGCATTTCTCTGATCAATAGTGATTTGGTTGCTGGTCATTTCTTACAGAACAATAATATTCCATAACATTCATATACCATAATTTATTCAGCCACTCTCCAATTGATGAGCATCCACTCAGTTTCCAGTTTCTAGCCACCACAAAAAGAGCTGCCACAAACATTCTTGCACATGTGGGGCCCTTTCCTGGAATAGTATTTCAAGAAATTATTCCAAGGTCATTGGATCAACATGTTTAGCCATTCTCGAACTGAGGGGCATCCCTTAGGTGTCAAATTGTTAGCCACCACAAAAAAACAGCTGTAAATATTTTGTACAAATAGATCCTTCCCCCACACATACTTTTTTGGATGTTTTAGAAATGCAAACCTAGTAGTGGTATTACTGGAACAAAGAAAGGGTAAGCACAGTTTTATTACCTTTTCTGCAGAGTTCCAAATGATTGGATCAGTTCATAACTCCACCAAAAATGCATTCATTAGGGTCTCAGTTTTCCTACATCCTCTGATTGGTGTGAAATGGTCCCCCAGATTTGTTTTGATTTTTTTTTATCAATAAAGATTTAGAGCAATATTTTATATTATTAGAGATAGTTTTTATTTCTGTCTGTGCATATTCACTAACCACTTATCAACTGGGAAATGAATTATGTTTTTATAAATTTGACTCAGATCTTCATATATTTGAGAAATAAAACTTTTATCAGAGATACTTTTTACAAAAATTATTCCCAGTTTTTTGTTTTCCTTATACTTTTGGTTACATTGATTTGTTTGTGCAAATTGTTTTAAAATTTTATATTATTAAATTATCTATTTTTCATTTTGTAATATTCTATATATTTTCTTTCATCCTAAATTCTTCCCTTATTCAAAATTCTGACATGACTTACTCCATGCTCTCTTAATTTGTTCAAGCTATAACTCCTTTTGTGTAAATTATATAGCCGTGTTGAATTTATTTTGACATATGGTGTGAAAAGTTGGTCTCTCGTTTCTTATATATTGTTTTCCAGTTTTCCCAGCAGTTTTTGTCAAATAATGAGTTTGAGATCTTTGGGTATATCATAAACTAGATTATGATGGTAATTTAATATAATGTAATTTCTACCTAATCTATTCCACTAATCCAAAACTATATTGCTCAGCCAAGTCCAGATTGTTTTTGATAATTACTACTTTATAATGCAAGTTGAGATCTTTCACATTTTTTCCCTTCATGATTTTGTTTTTATTCTTCCAGATGAATTTCATTATTAATTTTTCTAGCCCTATAATATATTTTTGAGAGTTTGATTGGTAAAGACTCTGATTAAATGGATTAATTTAGGTAGAGCTGTCATTTTTATTATATTTGGCTCAGCCTCCCCATGAGCAATTAATATTTTTTACTTGTGTAGATATGATTTTA
This sequence comes from Myrmecobius fasciatus, assembly GCA_023553655.1. NCBI lineage: Eukaryota > Metazoa > Chordata > Mammalia > Dasyuromorphia > Myrmecobiidae > Myrmecobius > Myrmecobius fasciatus. Next base: position 55,073 of record JAJPUD010003419.1, read on the forward strand.
TTTGTGTGAAAAGTCTCTTTCTAGCTCTTGTTGTTGGACTTGGTTATTTATAGAAATGCTGATGATTTATGTAAAGTTATTTTGTATACTGAAACTTTGCTAAAGTTGTTAATATTTTCAAGTACTTTTTTGCTTGATTCCCTCATAATTTCTAAGAGTAACACCATATCATCTGCAAAGGTTGATAGTTTTCTTTCCTTGTTATCTATTTTAATTCCTTTCATTTATTTTTCTTTTCTTATTGCTATAGCTGACATTTCTAGTACAATATTGAATAATTGAGATGATAATGAATATTCTTTTTTAAATAAAACATGTAAAACAATCTTATTTTTCCTCTTTAACTTTACCATTCGTTAATAAGAGGTTTTTAAAATTTATGTATAGTTTATTAATTTTTCCAATATCATTGCTGTTTAATTCTTTTTTTAAATTTTATTTTATTATAGCATTTGTGTAAAAATACATGCATGAGTAATTTTTCAACATTGACCCTTGCAAAACTTTCTATTCAAAATTTTCCCTGCCTTCCTTCCACTCCCTCTCCTAGATGGCAGGTAGTGCAATACAGGTTAAATATGTTACAATATGTGCTAAATCCACTATATGTATACATATTTATACAGTTATCATTCTGCACAAGCAAGCAAACATCAACAGAAAGAATGAAAATGCTATGTTGTGGTCCACACTCAGTTCCCACAGTCTTCTCTCTGGGTGTAGATGGTTCTCTTCGTCACCAAACAATTGGGACTGGTTTGAATCATCTCATTATTGAAGAGAACCATGTCCATCAGAATAGATCATTGTATAGTCTTGTTGTTGCCATGTATGATGATATCCTACTTCTGCTCATTTCACTTAGCATCAATTCATGTAAGTTAATCCAGGCCTCTCTGAAATCATCCTGTTGGTTGTTTCTTACAGAACAATAATATTCCATGACATTCATAAACCATAATTTATTCAGTCATTCTCCAATTGATGGGCATCCATTCACATTCTAGTTTCTTGCCACTACAAAAAAGGGCTGCCACAAAAATTTTTCACGTATTGCTCCCTTTCCCTCCTTTAAGATCTCTTTAGGATATAAGCCAAGTAGAAATACTACTGGATCAAAGGGTATGCACAGTTTGATAACGTTTTGAGAATAGTTCCAAATTGCTCTCCAGAATGGTTGGATCCATTCACAGTTCCACCAACAATGTATCAGTATCCCAGTTTTCCCACATCCCCTCCAACATCCATCATTATCTTTGCCTGTCATCTTAGTCAATCTGAAAGTTGTGTAGTGATATCTCAGAGTTGTCTTAATTTGCATTTCCCTGATTAATAGTGATTTGGATACCTTTTCATATAACTAGAAATAGTTTCCATTTCTTCATCTGAAAATTGTCTGCTCATATCCTTTGAGCATTTATTAATTGGAGATTGGCTTGAATTCTTATAACTTTGAGTTAATTCTCTATATGTTTTAGAAATGAAGCTATTATCAGAACTTTTGAATGTAAAAATAAATTTCCAGTTTATTGCTTTTCTTCTAATTTTATGTGCTTTAGTTTTCTTTGTACAAAACCTTTTTAACTTAATATAATAAAAATTATCCATTTTGTGATCAATATTGATCTCTAGTTCTTCTTTGGTCACAAATTCCTCCCTCCTCCACAGATCTGAGAGGTTTTTCTAATTTGTTTATAATATCATTCTTTATGTCTAGATCATGAACTCATTTGACCTTATCTTGTTATACAGTGTTAGGTGTATGTCAATGCCTAGTTTCTTTGATACTAGTTTCCAATTTTCCCAGCAGTTTTTGTCAAATAGTGCATTCTTATCCCAAAAAGCTGGGGTCTTTGGGTTTATCAAACACTAAATTGCTATAGTTATTGCCTAGTTTGTCCTGTAAATCTAACCTATTCCACTGATCAACTACTCTGTTTCTTACCCAGTACCCAATGGTTTTGATGACTACTGCTTTATAATATAGTTTTAGATCTAGTACAGCTAGGCTACCTTTATTTGTTTTTGTTTTTGTTTTTGTTTTTTAATTTTCATTAATTCCCTTGAAATTCCCTTGACCTTTTGTTCTTCCAGATGAATTTTGTTGTTATTTTTTCTAGGTCAGTAAAATAGTTTCTTGGGAGTTTTATTGGTATAGCACTAAATAAATAGTTAATTTAATTTAATTTAAATTAGTTTAGGTAGTATTGTCATCTTTATTATACTCTCTCAATGTATCCAAGAGCACTTGATATTTTTCCAATGGTTTAGATCTGATTTTATTTATGTGGAAAGTGTTTTGTAGTTTTGCTCATATAGTTCCTGACTTTCCCTTGGCAGATAGATTCCCAAATATTTTATACTATCAACAGTTATTTTAAATGGAATTTTTCTTTGTATCTCTTGCTGTTGAATTTTGTTAGTGATGTATAAAAATGCTGATAATTCATGTGGATTTATTCTGTATCCTGCAACTTTGCTAAACTTGAGGATTATTTCTAATAGTTTTCTTAGTTGATTCTCTAGTGTTCTCTAAGTATACTATCATATCATCTGCAAAGAGTGATAATTTGGTTTCTTCATTATTTACTCTAATTTCTTTAATTTCTTTTTCTACTCTTATTGTCAAAGCTAGCATTTCTAATACAATATTGAATAGTAATGATGATAGTGGGCAACCTTGTTTCACCCCTGATCTTATTGGGAAGGGTTTCAGTTTATCCTCATTTCATATGATGCTTGCTGATGGTTTTAAATATTTCCAAACTAATATAGTTTTGCTATCTATTTCTTCTTGCATCTATCAACTTCTTCTATAGGAATTTCCCTGCTAGACCACTTAGTGCATATATGTTTATTATTGATATTGCTTCATTATCTATGAGTAAAATATTATTTCCTTCCTTATCTCTTTTAATTAGATCTATCTTTACCTTTACTTGATCTAAGATCAGGATTGCTACCCCTGCTTTTTTTTTTCTTCACCTGAAGCACAATGTATTCTGCTCTAGGTCTTCACCTTCACTCTTCATGTATCACTATACTTTAAATGTGTTTCTTGTAAAAACCATTTTGTAGGATTCTAGATGTTAATCCAGTCTGCTATTGGCTTCCATTTTATGGGAGAGTTCATCCCATTCACAGTCACAGTTAAAATAACTAATTCTTTATTTCTTGTCATCATATTTACCCTGTTATACTTTTCTCTTTCCTTTCCCCTTTTCCTCCTCCCCAGCATTTTGTTTTTGATGTTCATCTCTATAGCCCTTCTCCCTTTTTTACTCCTTTCCTGTAATTCTTCTCTTTTCCCTTCTATTAGTCTGTCCCTTTCTTTACCCCCCCTTTCCCTCCTACTTCTCTCTGAGATGAGACAAGTTTTTCTGTGAAACCAAATATGTCTGATATTCTCTCTTAGAGCCAAATCTGATGAGAGTAAGATTCATACAATGCTCATCCCCCCCTCCCTTCTTTCCTTCTACTCTAATAGATTTTCTTTGCCTCTTCATGAGAAGTAATTTCTTTTATTTTATCTCCTTTTTCATCTTTTTCCAGTACAATCCCTTTTCCACCTCTAGTTTCCTTTTCACATTATCATAATAAGTTAAAATGATACCCACATTGTCTAAGTATATCCATAACAGAAATATAGCTCTCAAGAACTTTTTTTTTCCTTTTTACCTTTTTATGCTTCTTTTGAATTCTGTGTTTGGAGATCAAATTTTTTTGTTCAGATCTCGTCTTTTCATTATAAGTAGGTGAAATTCACCTATATCATAGAATGTCCATCTTCTTCCTTGAAAGATAATGCTCACTTTAGCTGGATACTTTATTCTTGGCTGTAATCCAACTTCTTTTGCCCTCCAAAATCAGATTCCAAGCCCTTTGATCCTTTAATATGGAAGCTGCTAGGCCCTGGGTAATCCTAACTGTGACTTCTCAGTATTTATATTGTTTCCTTCTGGCTGCTTGCAATATCTTTTTCTTGGTGCAATCATTCTGAAATTTAGCCATGATATTCCTTATGGATTTAATTTTGGGGTACCTTTCAGGAGGTGATCAGTGAATTCTTTCAATGGCTATTTTACCTTCTGATTCTAAAATATCAGGGCAATTTTCTTTTATGATTTCCTGTAAGATAATGTCCAGGTTCTTTTCTTTATCATGGTTTTCAGGAAGTTCAATAATCTTTAGATTGTCTCTCCTAGATCCATTTTCCAGGTCACTTGTTTTTCTTAGGATATATTTCATAGTTTCTTCTATTTTTTCATTTTTTTTTGTTTGACTGATTCTTGAAGTCTTATTGAGTCATTCACTTCCATTTTTTCAGTTCTAATTTTTAGTGTATTATTTTCTTCCATTATCTTTTTTGTATCTCCTTTTGCAATTTGCCAGTTGATTTTTTTTGATACGACTCTGTGACTTCCTCTGACCTCTGAAACCAACAGCAGATTAAGCCACTAAACTGGTTTTGGAGTCAAAGAATCCACAAATATTTAGAGTACAACACATTGCTAGAAGAAGTTACCTTGGAGGAACTTCAGAACAGGTCTGTTTCAAATGAGGAGGGGAACAGTCTGTTGAGCCCATACCACAATCTAAGGAGACTGGGGCATGAACCTGGGGCCAGGAGTCAGAGTGTTGTAACTTCCAGGCACCTGAGAATCTTCTATGAGCCTCTTAGGCTATTCTGTCCAAGTTGCAAGCAGGTGGTTTGGCAGATTTGCCTTTTGTAAAAGGCAAATTGTAATCCACTGAGCCCCAGAAGAATGCTGGACAAACTGCCATTAACCAGCACTAGAAATCAATCAGCAGAACTGCCCCCCAGGCAAATTCAAGCAGCTGTCACTCCTTTGCATGAAACAAACTCCCAGTTTAGAGGCTTAATCTGCTATTGGTTTGAGAGAAGGTCAGAGGAAGTCACAGAGTCGCATCTGCTCTCCATCATTTTGGTACCCACCTCCTAAATAATGGGTATTCTTGCATTATCATTTTGTGTTGGGAAAGACTACAGCTCAGGCATATTACAGATAAAACTTGGGATGGTTTTAGATAAATATTACATTTGAAGGTAAGGTCCATTTATTTCAATATTATTCAGGTTTTTTTTTTTGGGGGGGGGTTCTTTTTTTGCTTTTTTGCTGAGGCAATTAAGGTTAAGTGACTTGCCCAGGGTCACACAGCTAGGGAATATTAAGTGTCTGAGACCAGATTTGAAGTCAGGTCCTTTTGACTTCAGGGCTGGTGCTCTAACCACTGCACCATGTAGCTGCCCCATTATACAGTATTTTTAATAGGAATTGGGCTATATTTTGTCAAAGGTTTTTTCTTCATCTTTTGAGACAATTGTATGATTTATGTTGTTTTTTTTATTGATATAGTCAATTATGCTGAAAGCTTCCCTAATATTGTACCAGCTTGCATTCCTGGCATAAATTCAACCTGAATATAATTTATGATCCTTGTGATATATTGCTACAATTTCTTTGCTAGTATTTAATTTAAAAACTTTTTATCAATATTCTTACTGAAATTAGTCTATAATCTTCTTTTCTATGCTTTGATTCTTCCTGATTTGAATATCAGTGTTGTCAGAAAAGGTATTTGATAGGAACTCTTCACCTATTTTTCCAAATAGTTTATATAATATTGCGATTGTTCTTTAAATATTTGATAGAATTTACTTGTTAATTTATCTGGTCTGGGGAATTTTTTCTTAGAAAGTTCTTTAATGGCTTATTCAATTTATTTTTTAATGGGGTCGTTTACTATTTTATTTCTTCTTCTGTTAATCTGGTTAATTTATATTTCTGTAAACATTCTTCCATTTCATTTATAATGCCAACTTTGTTGGACAAAATAACTACTATTTAGTTTTTTTTACTATTTTTTTTTATTTTTACTATTTATTTATTTATTTATTTATTTATTTTGCTTTTTGCTGAGGCAATTGAGGTTAAGTGACTTGCCCAGGGCCACACAGCTAGGGAATGTTATGTGTCTGAGACCAGATTTGAACTCAGGTCTTCCTGACTTCAGGGCTGGTGCTCTATCAACTGCGCCACCTAGTTGCACCACCTAGCTGTCTTAATTTCATTTTCATTGGTGGTAAATTTATCCCTTTAATTTTTATATATTAATAACTTGGTTTTCTTCTTTCCTTTAAAAATCAAATTAACCATTGGTTTAACATTTTATTCTTCCCCCTTCACAAAACCAGCTGTTAGTTTTATTTATTAGTTCAATAATTTAATTAATTAATTTTTAATTTCCCCAGTTACATTCAAAGCAACATTTTTTACATTTGTTTTTTTAATTTTTTTTTTGAGTTCTTCTAGTTTCTCTTTCTTATTCCCATCTACAATTAAGAAATCACATGCGAAATTATGCAGAATGTTTCCATAAAAGTCAAATTGTGAAAGAAAACAGAGATCTGCCTCCTAATGACAAGAAATATTAAGTTAAAAAAAGAGAGAGATAGAGATATAGAGAAAGCTTTAATCTGTATTGAGACACAATCAGTTCCCTCTCTGGGTATGGATAGGATTTTTCATCATAAGTCCTTTAAAGTAGGCATGGGTGAGTGTAGTACTAAAGATTGTAGTACTGAAAATAGCAAAGTCATTTATAACTTACATTTCATCCCAGAACATTGCTATTACTTTGTATACAATATATTTCTTTTTGCTTGAAATCATGGGGGATTTTCCAGTTTTTTTTTTTCCTATAGCATCCTGCTCATCATTTCCCAGAGAATAATGCCATTCCATCACAAACACATACTACAGTTTATTGAACCATTCCCCAATTCATGGGCATCCGCTTGATTTCCAATTTTTTTTTTTTTTTTTGCTCTGGGAAGATAGCTGCTATGAGTATTTTTTGTGCATATGAGTCATTTTCCTTTTTTAAAAATATATCTTTTGGTATTCATGCCTTGTAATGGTGTTGTTAGGTCAAAGAAATTGCTTGAATTTATACCCCTTTAGGCATCATTCATATCTTCTCATCATTTAGCAATTGGGGCATGGCTCTTATTTTATTTTATTTTTTTTAATAAATTTGACTCAGTTCCTTCTATGTTTGAAAAATGAGGCCTTATGAGAGAAACTTGCTTCAAAATTTTCACCAGTATAGTTTTATTATTTCTTCTGTAACTCATTCAACTTCTCTTTCAAAAATTTATATGCCATAACATTTGATGCATATATGTTTAGTGCTGATATGATTTCATCGTCTATGGTTCCTTTGAGAAAAAATATAGGGGCAGCTAGGTTGCACAGTGGTTAGAGCACCAGCCCTGAAGTCAGGAGGACCTGAGTTCAAATCTTGTCTCAGACACTTCCTAGCTATGTGACCCTGGGCAAGTCACTTAACCCCAATTGCCTCAGCAAAATATATGTTTTTTTCCTTCTTTATCTCTTTGAATTATTTTTTTCTTTTGCTTTGTCTGTCATGCTTTCAGTTATTCTTGTAAACAGCATATTGTAGGATTCTTTTTAAAATCATTTTCAGTCTGCTTCTATTTTTTTTTTTTTTTTTGTTTTTTGCTGAGGCAATTGGGGTTAAGTGACTTGCCCAGGGTCACACAGCTAGGGAATGTTAAGTGTTTGAGACCAGATTTGAACTCAGGTCTTCCTGACTTCAGGGCTGGTGCTCTATTCACTGCGCCACCTAGCTGCCCCAGTCTGCTTCTATTTTATGAATGAATTTGTCCTATTCACATTTATAATTATAATAAATGTGTATTTTCCTCCATGCTTTTTTCCCCTTATTTATCCCCCCTCTCCCTTATACCTTACCATTTCCTTCCTCATAAGTGTTTTATTTCTGATCACCAACTCTCCCAATTTACTCTCCCTTTTATGAATCTCCCTTCCTCTTTTTATCATCTCTGAGCGTTTTGGCTTCTTTATAGGGTAAGATAACATTTCCATATCCAACTGAGTATGTGTGTTATTCCATCTTTGAGTTAAATTTGATGAGAATAAGGTTTGAACTTTGCCTGCCATACCCTCATTTTCCCTCTGTTGTAATAATTCTTTCATGCCTCTTTTATTTGGGATAATCTAAACCATTAAATCTCCACTCTACTTCTTCCAGTGCAATTTTCTTTCTCACCCATATATTTTTATTTTGAGGTTATTATTCCTTCAAAATCACCTTATAGCTACAAATACTTCTTTTAATTGCTCCTAGAATAATAGTTGTTAAGAGTTACAAACATTATTACAGTAATATAGAAATATAAACAGTTTAACTTTATTAAATTTCTTATATTTTTCTCTTTTTTGTTTCATTTGTACTTTTTATGTTTCTCTAAAGTCTTGTATTTGGAGGCCAGATTTTTCATTTGGCTTTGGACTTTTAATTAGGAATGCTTAGAAATCCTCTATTTTGTTAAATATCCATTTTCCTCCACCCTGAAAGATTATATACATTTTTGCTGAGTAAGTGATTCTGGGCTGTCTTTTAACTCCTTTATTTTCAGGTGTATCATTATCAGCATAATAACATTCTGCCTTTTCAGGGCAAAAAAATGGAAATTGAGTGGATGCCCATCAATTGGGGAATGGCTCAATAAACTGTGGTAAGTGTTTGTTAGGGAATTGTATTATTTCATGGGAAATGATGAGGAGCATACTATCAGAAAAAACAAAGCAAAGCAAAACCTGGAAAGTCCTCCAAGAATTTGAGCAAAGTCAAATGTACTTTATACAAAGTAAAGCAATGTTCTAGAATGACCGGTTATACATGATTTTGCTATTCTCAGTAGTACAATCACCCATAACTACTCCAAAAGACTTATGATGAAAAATCCTATCCATACCCAGAGAAGAAACTGATTGTGTCTGAATACAGATTGAAGCATCCTATCTCTATTTCTCTTTTTTAATTTAATTTTTTTCTTGAGAGTTTTTATTTTCATTAGGGTGGCAGATTTGTTTTCTTTCACATCTTGACTTTTATGGAAATATTTTGTATAATTTCATACGTGGTTTCTTAATTGTAGGTGGGAATTAGGAAGGGAAACTAGGCGAACTCAAAAAATTTAAAAAACAAATGTAAAAAATGTTGCTTTGAATGTAACTGGGGAAAGATATGATAGAAAGAAAGAAAGAGAAAGAAAGGAAGAAAGGAAGGTAGGAAGGAAAGAAGGAAGGAAGGAAGGAAGGAAGGAAGGAAGGAAGGAAGGAAGGAAAAAAATCAGTGAACTAATGAATAAAACTAGAAGCTGGTTTTAAGGAGGAAAAAGAATTTTAAAAGTTCATGAAGAAGAATATCTCTATCAATCAGTTCATCAATAGCCACTGTGATGGCAAGATCAAGGTTATAACTATCCTTTTTGGTAGATTTGAAGAGTAAGATATGGGGATTGAATAGAATGTGGATTTGGGAAGTTAGCATCTTTAAGAAAATATTCATATAAATGTTTAAGTTCCCTAGGAAAAAGTTGGAAGGAAGAGGAAGATTGTGAACCAAGCACTGAATTGTCCTGGTGTTTGGTACACTAGAACTATGAGAGTAAGAATTTGATGATAATTACACACTTATTCACTGTGTGTTAGACTGTAATTATGTCTTAGATTTTTAGTTTTAGCAATATTGATAGATTTTATGGAGACAAAAACCCCAAAGAATGATAATATTTACATTTCCATTAGGTAATATTTCTGTTAAAAGATAGATATTACTGAGAAGGCGCTTGGTATATATTCCATCTAGTCATGTAGTGAGAAAACTAAGTTTGAATTACAGTTCTTCTATTGCGTGAACTTGGAAAAATTTAGTACCCTCTCTGAGATTAGATACTCCATGATACAATGCGAAGAGTGGTAAATTTAGAGCAACAGTATGGGAGTTAAAATTGTGGCTTTGCTACTTACTATTCATGTGGTCATGGAAAAGTCAAAACACCCTTGGGCTTGCTTTTTCTCAAGTACTAAAAAAAATTAGGGAGTTAGGTCTTGAATTTTCCTTGCTACTTTAAATCTATGATAATTAATAAAACCCAAGGTTTTAAATATCTTACATTTATAGAAGTATAAAAAAAGCAGAGTGAACAAGAGAGACTAATGTAAAAAGGTAAATTTGTCCACATAGATATTCAAGGCCATATAAAAAGTGATTTATGCCTTTAATATCACTGTGGAAAGTTGTATCTTTTTTTAAAGGAACCAAATAAGCAAAGGTTAGATGAGGAGAGAAGAAAGTTACCTTACATATTAACCATGGTTAAGAGGCACCCAAAGAATGAACTCTAATCTTTGAAGATACCCGAATAAATCATGTTTTCTTTGATTCATTGTGCACACGATTAGTTTATTCTAAAAAAAAAATCTATGAAAAGGTTTATATATGTATAACTTAAATCTAGCTTTCAATGTTTGTGGAGAGGAAGATCGCCAATATTCATGCAAAAACTCAAGATTATATTATATGTATATATATATATATATGTATATATATATATTGTTTATACACTAATTTTTCTACCACAACAAAAATTTAGAATATACAAGGGATACAAAGATCCCATAAAAATGAGGAAAAAAACACATTAAAATATTCACAATAGTTCATAAACAATTAATATAATTCTCCTCCCTCTCTAGCTAGACACACTGTCCCAAAGGCCCTATCAAACATCCTCACCCAGCTGCTTCTAGATCAGTATGTTCCAAAATATGGTTTCAACTTCTACCAAAAAGGAAGCACACTTTGAACCCCCTAATAATAATGGCTTGTATGTATGACATGCTTTGAATATTGGAAAACATTTTCATATTATTTCATTTCATCTTTGAAACAACCTTATGAAGTAAGTACTAGTATTATCCCCATTTTAGTGATGATGAAAATGAGGCTGAAAGAGATGTGTGGTCCAGGCTTATCTAGCTAACAAATATATAAGTAAAGTGCGAAGCAGGCAATTCCCTTCTATATATACCTGCCTTGTTAAAATAGCATAGGTAGCAGAAGGGAAAGCCTTCAGCTATCTAATGTTGTGACTTTATTTTCCTGCTTTTCCCAGCTATAATATCTGCATTGAGAATCTTCTTCTTTATCCAAGAGAAATACCATTCAAGAAATTGTGCTTCTCTTTTGATAAATCCAGATCTCCTAACAGTAAAAATTGTGGTTTCTCATGGGAAAAAGCCTGATCCAAGACATCTCCTATCTTTGTCTAGAAGGATGCATTATAGGATCACATTTTTTAGGGCATCCCTGTTCTCTTATCAGAAGGTCAGATTTCAGTGCTTGTAAACTAGGAGTTCCTCAGAAGGCAATCTCCAAAGTTTATGCTTCCTGGGAACTTCCTTTTCATCTCATAGACAATCCCATGCAGTTTGCTATGTTCTGTAAGTAAAGGTTGGTAATAGTGGCAACATCTCCAACCCCAAATTACATAAGTGTAGAGTGATAGAACAGGAGAAAGTGAGTAAATTTGACTCCCAATTGGAAAAGAAAAAGATTTGACTCTACTTTTGGTGAGTAGAAATTCAAATGGGGAGAAATTCTAGTAAATATCAGGTTGGAGATAACTCTGTGGAAACAAAGATGGACAGTCTTGTTTCTTGCCTACTCTGTACCACTCTGCTTGTAATTAGGCATTGAAAGGAAAGGTTGTAGTCTTTCTGGCTGAACTTAAAGCAGTTAGATTATCAAAAGTTTTTACCTGAGACATAATAACAAGGAGAAAAGTAACAGCATTAAAATTATACTTTGGTCGTAAGAATACTGTCACCAACAACGCAGCTTCAATCTAGTCATTGACCTTCTTACCTTGGGAGACTTTGAATCAAATAGATTTTGGGAACTTTGTTCTATTTTCTGTACTCTTTTGTATTGTCCCAGAAGAAGTACCCATAAAACAACTAACTTAACTCAATTTTACTTGGAATTCAGGAGATTAGAGCATTTGTGTCATTTAGCTAAAGATAACCTGGGTGAATTAGAATCTGCCACTTAGGAGATGTCTTGATGTGTGTGTATGCATGCATGTTTATTTACATATATAAATATATATATATATATATATATATATATATATACATATGCACATATGTATATATAGCAAACATCAGAGCATATATACACATTTATTTATATGTTATATATGCATACTTTTATGTATATAGGATATGCATATATTTATGTATATATAAAGAATATACATACATTTATATGCATACATATTATATATATGTACATTTCATTTGAACAATTCTATGTTAAAAATTATCATATACAATATTTAAACATGTTTGAGGAAAGGAACAGTCATTAAGTGCCTACTATGTAGCAAGTACAGATATTATCTCATATGATCCCCACAAAAATTCTGTGAGATAAGTGCTTTAAAATCCCTATATTAAAGTTGAAGAAACTGAAACAGACAGGGATTAAGTGACTTTCCCAGAGCCATATAACTAGTAGGTATCTGGGGCTGGATTTGAATTCAGGTGGATCATACATTGCACCCATCCATGAAGGTTAACTGGATTCTACCAAGGTCATAGTGTCTTAGTTTCAGTGAAAGATATAATCAATGTAAATTACTAAAGAGCTAATTCATATTGAGCAAATAAATATGACCACACATTCCTTAAACTAACAAGGTAATAATGGCAAGCCAGAGAGTTGCCCATTCTTTTTGAATTGTAGGGAAGGAGATGAACATTTCCTCAAGAATTTCTTTAGAGCTAGATAAGGGATGGGACTCTCAGAGTAAGAATAGGGTTTCTCAGAACCTGTTTTTTTTTTTTTATGTCAAATGGTGAATGGCATCATGTAAGTGTCTGAGCAATGCCACCTAAAAACTGGCTCTGTGTGTATGTTTATGTGTTTTCTTTTCAAAGCAATTTAAGAGTAGTTTCTGTAGATATTGGAATTTTGCAAATTTCCCTGGAATTTTGATTTTGGAGGGAGAGTTATGATTTTTGAAACAATTTTCCCCTCTATTTTCCTATAGAGGATCCTCTTGTGATATAAACTGCAGTTTTTCATTTTCCCTTGAATTTATGTTAATGTCCTGTTTTTATGCTACACTTATTTAGTTTCCCTACTAATTTGCATTGTTTCCGTGAACCTTGAATTTATGTTAATGCCTTAATCTTATGCTACAGATATAGTTTGCTCATTAGTTTGCATCTTTGCATGGTACCCTGAATTTATGGTCCTGAGAAAGATCTAGTGCTTTTATTTTATATTACAATCCTGTAGCTTACTTATTATTTGCTAAGGTACTGCTATTTGTTTCATTGTTGTCTACAATGAGAGTATGTTTTTAAACTAAAATGAGTAGTAGAAATGTTATTACTTCACAGTGTTTATTTAGCTTGTTGGTGTGAAGTTTTTGAAATGAATTTTCATCAAAAAGTTTTGATACTGTACTGCTTAATGACAATAAAGACAAAGCTTTAGGGGAAGCTTTGAAAGCAGTTGAGAATAATTGGAATGAATATATATAGATATAGATATATACATGAACACACATTTATATATATATGTATGTATGTATATATATATATATATATATATATATATATATATATATATATATATATATATATATATATATACACCAGTA
>JAJPUD010003419.1:69063-106107 GCA_023553655.1 Myrmecobius fasciatus
GGAGAAAAGTAACAGCATTAAAACTATACTTTGGTATAGTTTTAAGAAACAAAAGGAGAAGAGTAGCAAGAAACTAACCATTAAAAGAAATAACCAATTCACATATTATGGGCAGTAAAATATTACCATGGATAGAGTTCTGAGCTTGGAGTCAGGAAAATTTCTAAATTCAAATTTGTTTTCAAACACTATTTGCTTGTGTGACCCTGGAAAAGTTTCTTAATCTCTAACTCAGTTTCTTCATTTATAAAATGGAAATAATAATCACACTTTCCTTTCAAAGTTGTTAAGGATAAAATAAAATAATATTCATAAGGCACAGTGATCCAAGAATCTGAAAAGTCCTATAGAAGACCATTATCTCAAAGGAGAAAAATGTTTTTTGTATATAACTTTCATGCCAAAGTTCACTCCAGACCAAATTAGAGATTTAAAAAGCAAAGAAAAAGCATGGGTTTAGGATGGGATTGAGAAATGTCTTAATACTATACTAACTCCTAAAGATTCACAATCTGAATAATTCAATAGCTTGAAACTAAACATGCTGGTGGCTCTTAGGCCTGAGCAGATTCCACATGTAGTACTTCAGTGAAAACTTACACTTCTCTCCAAAATGACCCCAAAATTGACAAACATTAATGAAACATCTACTATGGCAGACATCCCTTCTCTGATACATACTGGTTAAATGAACCTGGACAAGTGGCTTAATTTCTTAATGTCCTAAGTGAGTCTCTAAGAATATATGTTGCAGGAAAGTTGCTGGTCTGCATTTGTAAAGAAAGTTCCTTCTTTTGAACTTGTTGTTTTTTTTTTTTTATTAAAAAAATTTTATTTGCAAAACATATGTATGGGGATTTCTTGGGGGCAGAGCCAAGATGGCGGAGTGGAAACGTGACTCTCTGTGTCTTCCTCTGATCTCTCAAATCAACAATGAAATAAGCCTCTGAACTGATCTTCAAGTCAAAGAATGCAGAAATATTTGGACACTGCTTGCAGATATGTCTGAAGAACTTCATATCAGGTCTGTTTAACTTGGGCAGAGGGGTAAACAGTTTACTCGGTACAACCCGGAAATGAGGGTGGGACTCAAATCAGCATGGCAGAAACTCCAAACTCCAAACTCCAAACACCTGGGGTGTATCTGAGGCACTTGGGACACTCTGCCCTGATTGGGGACAGGTGTTCTGGCAGATTTGCCTTTTTTAAGGAATACTTCAGGCATAGTCCTAGGCCCCATCTGCTCAGCACCTTAAGTTAATTAGCGGAATTGCCTCAGGACAAACTACAGCAGCCACTGCTTCGCTAGCCTTAAAGAGACCCCCACACTGTCTAAAAAAATGAAGAAGCAAAAGAAATCTCTCACCATAGACATCTTCTATCGAGAGAAAGAAGGGCAGACCCCAGATCCTGAGGTTCCTTTAGACAAAACTCCAGAGGAAGTCATCAAGGATCATCACTGGTCCCCTTTTCAAAAGGCCTTTCTGGAAGATTGCATAAAGAATCTCAAAAGAGAGCTGGAGGATAAATGGGAAAATAAACTGAAATCAGTGCAAGAAGGATACAATATTTTGCAAGGAGGATTGAAAAACAAAATTGGTGAATTGGAAATAGACAATAATACACTGAAAAATAAAGTTAGTGAAGTGGAAAAAGAGTGCAATGAACAAAAAAATTCAATTGGCCAGTTACAAAAGGAGCTTAAAAAGGTAACTGAAGAAAACAACACTTTAAAAATAAGAATTGAACAAATGCAAGTGAATGACTCAATAAGACTTCAAGAATCAGTCAAACAAAAAACAAAAAAATGAAAAATTAGAAGAAAATATGAAATATCTCCTAGGAAAAACAACTGATTTTGGAAAATAGATCTAGGAAAGACAATCTAAGGATTATTGGACTTCCTGAAATCCATGATGAAAAAAAAGAATCTAAACACTATCTTCCAGGAAATCCCGAAAGAAAACTGCCCTGAGGTTGTAGAATCAGAAGGCAAAATCACCATTGAAAGAATTCACTGATCACCTCCTGAAAGAGACCCCAAAATTAAAACCCCAAGGAATATTGAGGCTAAATGTCAGGGCTATCGCACCAAGGAAAAGATTTTGCTAGCAGCTAGAAGGAAACAATTCAAATACCAAGAATCAATAATTAGAATCACACATGATCTGTCAGCCTCCACATTGAATGATTGAAGGGCCTGGAATCAGATATTCCAAAAGGCAAAGGAACTTGGATTACAACCAAGAATAACCTATCCAGCTAGAACGAGCATTATCCTCCAGGGAAGAAGATGGTCATTTAATGATATAGATGAATTTCACCTATTTCTAATGAAAAGACCAGATCTCAACAAAAAATTCTATCTCCAAACACAGAACTCAAGAGAAGCATAAAAACGTAAAAAGGAAAGGACCCCTGAGAACTTTATTTCTACTAGGGGGATACTTAAAGTTTGGGGGTATAATTAACTAGATATTACTTTGATAATATGCAAAAGAAAACTAGAGGGGGAAAGGTTGTCATACTGGGGAAAAGAGTGAAAAAGTGGTAAAATAAGATCTAAAAAAAAGGAGATAAAAACAAGGCAAAATCTCTTGAAGAGGCAAAGAAAACCTAATATAATTGAGAGAAAGAGGGGACAGACATGAGCACTTTGTAAATCTTACTCTCATCAGATTGGGCTCTAAAAATGTATATCAGAAACTTGATTTCACATAGAAACTTATCTGTTGCTAGACAGAAGTGGGAGGGAAAGGAGGAAAAGAAAGGGATAAACTAATAGAAGGGAAAATAGAAGAATCAGGGGAAAGGAGTAAAAAAGGGGTAAAGGATATAAAGGGTGGGGGATTGTTTAGGGGAAGGGGTCATCAAAAGCAAAGTACTGAGGAGGGAGGAAGGGAGAAAGGGGAAAGGAAAGGGGAAAACATAACTTGGGTAAATAAGATGGCAGGAAATGAAGAATTAGTTATTCTAACTGTGAATGTGAATGGGATGACCTGTCCCATAAAGCAGAAGCAGATATCAGACTGTATTAAAACCAGAATCCCACAATATGTTGTCTACAAGAAACACATTTAAAACATAGTGACACATATAGGATGAAGGTAAAAGGCTGGAGCAGAACCTATTATGCTTCAGGTGAACAAAAAAAAAAAAAAGCAGGGGTAGCAATCCTTATCTCAGATCAAGTAAAAGCCAAGATAGACCTAATCAAAAGAGATAAGGAAGGAAACTATATTTTATTAAAGAGGACCATAGATAATGTAGCAATATCAATACTAAATATATATGCACCAAGGGCAATAGCATCCACATTCCTAGGGGAGAAATTAATAGAGATGCAAGAAGAAATAGACACCCAAACTATACTAGTGGGGGATCTCAACCTTGCTCTCTCAGAATTAGATAAATCAAACCACAAAATAAATAAGAAAGAAACTAGGGAGGTAAACCAATTGTTAGAAAAATTAGGTATGATAGATCTATGGAGAAAATTGAATGGAGACAGTAGCCAGTTTACTTTTTTTCTCAGCGGTCCATGGAACTTATACAAAAATTGACCATGTATTAAGGCATAAAATCCTCAAAATCAAATGCAGAAAGGACGTAATAATAAATGCATCTTATTCAGATCATGATGCAATAAAAATCACATGCAATATAAGGCCAGGAGAAAATAGATCAAAAGTGAATTGGAAATTAAATAATCCAATCATAAAGAATGGATGGGTGAAAAAGCAAATCATAGATACAATCAATAATTTCATCCAGGAGAGTGACAATAATGAGACAACATACCAAAATTTGTGGGATACGGCCAAAGCAGTTATAAGCGGCAATTTTATATCTCTAGATGCTTACTTGCATAAAATAGAGAAAGAAAACATCAATGAATTGGGCTTATTATTAAAAAAACTAGAAAAAGAACAAATTAAAAACCCTCAATTAAATACCAAATTGGAAATTCTAAAAATAAAAGGGGAAATTAATAAAATTGAAAATAAGATAACTATTGAATTAATAAATAAAACTAAGAGTTGGTATTATGAAAAAATCAATAAAATAGATAAGCCTTTAGTTAATTTGATAAGAAAAAGGAAAGAGGAAAATCAAATTGTTAGTCTCAAGAATGATAAGGTAGAACTTTCCTCCAATGAAGAGGAAATTAGAGCAATAATTAGGAGTTACTTTGCCCAACTTTATGCCAGTAAGTTTGATAATCTAAATGAAATGGAGGAATATCTACAAAAAACAGATTGCCCAGGTTAACAGAAGAGGACATAAATTAGTTAAATAGCCCCATATTAGAAAAACTAATAGAACAAGCTATTAGCCAAACTCCCTAAGAAAAAATCTCCAGGGCCAGTTGGATTTACATGAGAATTCTACCAAACATTCAAATTACAATTATTTCCAATACTATAGAAACTATTTGAGAAAATAGGGAAAGAGAGTATACTACCAAATTCCTTCTATGAGACTGATATGGTGCTGATAGCTAAACCAGGTAGGGTGAAAACAGAGAAAGAAAACTATAGACCAATTTCCCTAATGAATATTGATGCAAAAATTTTAAATAAGCTATTAGCAATGAGATTACAGAAAGTCATCCGTAGGAT
This sequence comes from Myrmecobius fasciatus, assembly GCA_023553655.1. NCBI lineage: Eukaryota > Metazoa > Chordata > Mammalia > Dasyuromorphia > Myrmecobiidae > Myrmecobius > Myrmecobius fasciatus. The sequence continues at coordinate 73,686 of JAJPUD010003419.1, forward strand.
AGTACACTATGACCCAAGTAGAATTTATACCAGGAATGCAGGGCTGGTTCAATATTAGGAAAACTATCAGCATAATTAATTATATTAATAACAAAACTAACAAAAACCATGTGATTATCTCAATAGATGCAGAAAAAGCATTTGATAAAATCCAACACCCATTCTTCTTAACAACACAAGAGAGTATAGGAATAAATGGGCTTTTCCTTAAAATGATTAATAGCATCTACTTAAAACCATCAGAAAGCATTATATGTAATGGAGACAAGCTAGAACAATTACCAATAAGATCAGGAGTGAAACAAGACTGCCCACTGTCACCATTACTATTTAACATTGTATTAGATATGTTAACTTTGGCAATAAGAGAAGAAAAAGAGATAAAAGGAATTAGAGTAGGTAATGAAGAAACCAAATTATCACTCTTTCCAGATGGCATGATGGTATACTTAGAGAACCCTAGAGAATCAACTCAAAAACTACTAGAAACAATTCACAACTTTAGTAAAGTTTCAGGATTCAAAATAAATCCACATAAATCATCAGCATTTTTGTATATTGCCAACAAAGTTCAGCAGCAAGAGATACAAAAAGAAATTCCATTCCAAATAACGGATAATAGGACAAAATATTTGCGAATCTATCTGCCAAGGAAAAGTCAGAAACTATATGAACTAAACTACAAAATACTTTCCATACAAATAAGATCAGACCTAGTCAATTAGAAAAACATTAAGTGCTCATGGGTAGGCCGAGCGAATATAATAAAAATGATATTACTACCCAAATTAATCTACTTATTTAGTGCCATACCAATCAACCTCCCAATAAATTATTTTACAGATTTAGAAAAAATAGTAGCAAAGTTCATTTGGAAGAACAAAAGGTCAAGAATTTCAAGGGAATTAATGGAAAAAAAGGCAGATGAAGGTGGCCTTGCTGTACCAGATCTAAAACTATACTATAAAGTAGCCGTCATCAAAACCATTTGGTATAGGCTGAGAAATAGAGCAGTTGATCAGTGGCATAGGATAGGTTATCAGGACAATCTAGGCAATAACGTTAGAAATTTAATGTTTGATAAACCCAAAGACCCCAGCTTCTGGGATAAGTACTCACGATTCGGCAAAAACTGCTGGGAAAACTGGAAAGTAGTGTGGAAGAAATTAGGGCTTCACCCATACCTAATACCACATACCAAGATAAGATCTAAATGGGTTCATGATCTAGACATAAAGAGTGAAATTGTAAGCAAATTAGAGGAACGTAGTATAGTTTACCTCTCAGACCTGTGGAGATGGAATAAATTTATGTCCAAAGAAGATCTGGAACTCCTAATTGAACACCAGATAGATAATTTTGATTATATTAAGTTAAAAAGTTTCTGTACAAATAAAACTAATGCAGACAAGATTAGGAGGGAAGCATCCAATTGGGAAATCATCTTTACATTTAATGGTTCTGATAAAGGCCCACTCTTCAATAGATAAGTGGTCAAGGGATATGAACAGACAATTTTCAGATGATGAAATTAAAACCATCTCTAGTCATATGAAAAGTTGCTCCAAATCACTATTGATCAGAGAAATGCGAATTAAGACAACTTTGAGGTACCGCTACACACCTGTCAGATTGGCTAAAATGACAGGAAAAGATAACGATTAATGCTGGAGGGAATGTGGGAAAGTTGGGACACTAATACATTGTTGGTGGAACTGTGAACAGATCCAACCATTCTGGAGAGCAATTTGGAGCTATGCTCAAAAAGTTATCAAACTGTGCATATCCTTTGACCCAGCAGTGTTTCTATTGGGCCTATATCCCAAAGAGATCTTAGAGGAGGGAAAGGGACCCATATGTGCAAGAATGTTTGTGGCAGCCTTTCTGTAGTGGCTAGAAACTGGAACCTGAATGGATGCCCATCAATTGGAGAGTGGCTGAATAAATTATGGTATATGAATGTCATGGAATATTATTTCTCTGTAAGAAACGACCAGCAGGACGATTTCAGAGAGGCCTGGAGAGACTTGCATGATCTGATGCTGAGTGAAACGAGCAGAACCAGGAGATCATTATACATGGCAACAACAATATTACATGATTATCAACTCTGATCGACATGGCTCTCTGCAACAAAGAATTGTTTCAAACCAGTTCCAGTTGTTCAGTGAAGAAAGCCATATACACCCAGAGAGATGTATATGAAATGTGGACCACAACATAACATTTTCATGCTTTCTATTGATGTTTGCTTGCATTGTGTTTCCTTTCTCTGATTTTCTTTTTTTTTTCTTGTAGATAAGATTTTTCTTGCACAACTTGTCAAGTATTTCAACATTATTAACATGTAGTGGACTTCCTGCCATCTAGGGGAGGGGAGGGGACTGGGAGTAAAAGTTGTAATGGAAAGCTTTGTAATGCTGAGGAACTACCCATACATATGTTATACAAATAAAAAGCTTTAATTTAAAAAAAAATATGTATGGGTAATTCTTCAACATTAACCCTTACAAAGCTTTCTGTTACAAATTTTTCCCCCTACTCCCCACCCCTCCCCTAGATGGCAGGATATCCACTACATGTTAATTTTGTTAAAATATTTGACAAATTGAATATATGTATACATATTTCCACACATAATTTTTGTGCAAGAAAAATCGTATCTACAAAAAAGAAGAATCAGAAAAAGGAAACACAATGCAAGCAAACCTCAATAGAGAGCATGAAAATGTTATGTTGTGGTCCACATTTCACATCCTTCTCTCTGGGTGTATATGGCTTTCTTCACTGTACAATTGGAACTGGTTTGAAACATTTCATTGTTGAAGAGAGCCATGTCCATTAGAATTGATCATGATATAGTATTGTTGTTGCCGTGAATAATGATCTCCTGGTTCTGCTCACTTCACTCAGCATCAGTTCATGCAAGCCTCTCCAGGCCTCTCTGAAATCATCCTGCTGGTCGTTTCTCACAGAACAATACTATCCCATAATATTCATATACCATAATTTATTTAGCCACTCTCCAATTGATGGGCATCCATTCAGTTTCCAGTTTCTAGCCACTACAAAAAGGTCTGCCACAATCGTGCCAATGAAATCATGTGCCTGGTAATTAAAAAGACAAAAAAGTCTAGTTTCTGTGGTAAATATACTAGGAATACTAAGACAAACTCAAAATAGACCCTGCCTTTAAGGAGTTTGTAGTCTAACTCGAGACTGATTCCCCAGAATTGACATTATAATTGTTCATGTTTGGGTATCATTTGTCAACTGATTTGTGCTTTGTATTCTCCGAAGATGCACAAGAGGTTGATAATTACTATGTCTCTCAGCTCAGAAATAAGTGGGGAGGTAGGGCGAGCTGGCTATTAGCCAGTTATGGTTTTTAGTTAGAAAATGTCTGATAAAAACAAGGAAGATCATAATGTTCCAAACAAGATCATAGCTGTGTGAAAGAATTAGGAATATAAGTGGAAGGCACAAAGTGGATGATTGATGGAAAACCATCTTGTAAAAAGCTCAATCTCTCTCATTTGGATAAGGAAGACTATCAATGTTGGTGTTTACCAGAGAGTTAGGAAAGTCACTAAACCTATTTTGGACCTGAAAGAATTTGTTTTCAAATGGGGAAAGGATTAATCAAAAGGCTGTCGTTTTCCAACTGAATTCTGTATTTGTGGGTATATCTATAAAATAAATCTAGAAAACCTGAAGATAGTGACTGTAGCCATGGATAAGCACAAAATTGGGACTGCAGAGAACTAGGGCTATGAATAATACAACTATGTCAATAGAGTTCTAGGCTGATGGTCAGAAAGATCTGACTTTAAATCTGACTTCAGATATTTACTAGCTGTATGACCCTCAGCAAATAATTTTACTTCTTTTTGCATAAATGTCATCATCTGTAAAATGGGAATAATAATAGTACCTAATTATTAGTGCTATTTTTATTTATAAATACTTGTAAAGCACTTAGCATAGTGCCTGTAACATAGCAACACAATATAAATATTAGCTACCATCATCATCAATTATTATAACATTTAGCACAGTGTTTTATGTATATGTTAGTTATTAAAATGCATTATTATTATTCCTGATAGTCAGCCTGCTCCATGACAGGAAGCCATGACAGAATGAATAGACCTAATTAGTCCAGTGATCAAGGGCAGAAGTTATTACTCATGGAGCCAAAAATGCCTGATGTTTGAATTCTTAAACCTTGTTATTTGTATGCATGTCTGAGACAGAGAGGGAAGTATGGAGAGTTGGTTACAGTGTCCCTGACCCACTGATTTTCACCATGTTCAGTTAATATAACTGTAGAAAGTGATGGACAGGTAGTAGAGACAAACTGTTGATGTTTTCAACAAAATTTAAGAAGTCTTTAACTTTTTAAGGTCTTTATAGCGTATGGAGCTGTCCTTGTGATAGTGATAGAGAGTACAGTGCTATTATCTGGGTGAAGATAAGGCACACATACATCTTCTTGTATTTCAAAATGCAGAATATTTTCTCTAAACAGTGAAACACAGTTTAGTCTAGAAACAGCTTCAAGTCCAGAGGTAAGTCCATTATGGAGTAAAAACTCTAAAATTGTTTTTTGCCTACCTTTCCTTGCAGAAGGCAGAAAATAGGTAAGGGGTTCTCTTCTCCCCTTTACCTCCATGAGCTATGAGGTCTTGCAGTCGAAAAATACCTTTATAATGGGTGACTTCATATACAGGATTGGGGAGTGTAACATCTGGTAGAGGAGAATGAGGAGATAATAAGTTTGGACAGTCACTTCTTGAGCTGGAAAGAAAAGCAGGTCCAGGAGGCACAGGTAAGCAACCTGTCCAATAGACTCTGTGCATGAGTTGAGGTCCACTATGAAAGAAGAAAGATCACAAAGGGCTGAAAAACCTAAAGTCGAAGTTGCTTTGGTAATATGGGTTCCATTAAATGTTATTCAGTCAGCCAGTCAAGTCCTACTGTTCTCTATCATTATAGTCTCTGTTTCTGCCTACTCTTCCCACTGATTCTGGGTGAGAATACACCTTAGCTTTATGGGGGAAATATTTTGTTATTATAGGTCTTAAGATAACATCTCAAGAAACATCCTTGCTTTGAGCTATTTTTCTATTGATTTTCTATTAAACAATTTTCCTATTTATTAAACAATTAAACAATTTCCTATTGATTTTCTAATAAATAATGAATTTCTGGTCAGAATTTATGAGTTCTATTTACAATTTTTGCATTGATATTCATTAGGGAAAGTGGTCTACAATTTTCTTTCTCTGTTTTGATCCTACCTGTTTTAGGTATCAGCACCATATCGATGTCATAAAAAGAATTTGGTAGGAGTGAATTATATTTTTAGGAGGGCAGATCCATAATGTACCTTAAATCTTGAGTTCATTACTTGATTGGGGGCCTTCTAATCTGTGAATGTCTAGATAAGGAAATAGTCTTGGAGGTCTTATATATGTGTTTGCAATGTGTTTTTACATACTACATGTATGACCTAAAGGCTTGATATATAATGTACTTTTATTACTATTAATGTTTTTTGTTATTTAAAAATCTGTACCATTATATGCATTACCACTAAATGAGTATGTTCTGAATTTTTCTTTGCATTTGTTCATTTTACATGTGTTATGTATTACTGCATGTAATTATTGCATGAAGCTTTTATTTTGAATTTAATTTAATTTATGTAATTGGTTACTTGCTATGAGCTAAGTTGGTTATGTGTAAATATTGTTAGCTGCTTGTAATTTTAGAATAAATGTCATGTATTAGATGCTTCCATAGGCATGTAATGATTAAGTAATATGTAATAATTATCTATCTAATAATGCATTGGGTTACATTGCTTATGAAATAAGCTCACAGATATTCATGTACACACTAGTGAGATATACAGGGGATTGCATGTATTTTGGTGGGGAAAGCATGTAGTACCCTCACTCAGACAAAGGGAACAATCAAATTTTTTTGAAGATGAATGATTTGAAGAAACAGAGAGGATTTTGTCTTTTTTTAAGGCTGTGTTATTTTCACTGAGAGAATAGAAGTTCCTTGAGGGGAGAGACTACTTGTTTTTGTGTTTATAGCACAATGAATTACACATAATTGACACTCAATAAGTTATTGATTGATTAAATGATAAGTAAGAAGGACAGACAGAGGAAATGTACTGATACAGAAGACAGTGATAGTGAATAGGATGTAAAAGCGCTCTCTTCATGACATTCTTGCCCTTGCTTATACTCAATCATTCTCCTAATTATTAAACTTGAAGGAAGTCAGTCTAACTGTCAAACAGTAGAGCAGGAAGTAGTCAAAGAGAGAACTGGAGGTTGCTGCCTTTAAAACAAACGAAAACAAATGAAAATAAAATTCTGACTAGCATTGGCCAGTAGTCCTAGTTCTCTCATCAGCCCTGATCTGTCTATTGCCTGACCCATATCCTCACTCTGGAAGCCATAATCAAAGTACATGTAGAGATGTGGAAACTCTGTTGTATTTCCTGTGTTCTTTTGCTGACTCCAAAGGAGTGCAGTTGAGGAGCTGCAAAAATAACAACTGAATTTCATAGACCCTCTGACAATTTTTGTGCCTATATACTTTTTTCAATGATTAAGGGATCAGGAGAAATGTAGATATGTAGTGGTTCAATAGATGTTATTTTATATTATTCCTTTTCATTATGTCTGTGGGAAAAAAAACAAAACTTCAAACAAAACAGCAAAAAAAAAAAAAATTGTAGAATCCAAACACCCTTGTATTGGGTGGGGTCAACTGGAGGCAAAGCAGGTAGGAAGGAACTTTGTTATAGCAATGTCATACACCTAGAACATAATGAAATGTAACCGGAACAGAAGGAGGCATAGTTGCTAATAAGCTGAGCTTAAAAGTTAATTTTGTAATATATATCAAACAATGTTTCTTAAACCAAGATATGCTTCCATCTTGAGAGAGGCAAAACTAAGTGGTAGAATATCTGCTACTTTCCAAAAACCATTAAGAGTTTTGTTGCTTTCCAAGCTGTTTTTTGGAGTAAAATAAATATTCTCAATTACCAATCTGAATTTGGAAATCAGAGCAGGGCCTGTTACCTTTGTTGGTGAATGGAATTGTTAGTAACTAGCAAGATCAGCTGGTGGTTAAATATATTTAAAATGGTTAAGAAGTGAGAAAGTCCATGGATCAATGTAGCAGAGCATAGTAAGGAAGACTTGACAGGAGCAGAAATGGTATTACTTTATATAGAATAAATAGATGAGAACTTTGAAAAATAGATCAAATGCCCAGCATAGAGGTATGAAATGTTAATTATAAGAAATCAGTATCCTAGAAATCTGCAAGAGGGCTAACTTAGATGAAAGCAAAGTTGTCTAATATTTATTGGTATTCCATAATAAAAATATCATTCTTTAAATAGTGAAGGAAGTGATGATGATAAATTCTATTCCAGATGTGATTTTGACCAATGAGGAAAAAATAAAGTAAAAATGATGAGAACCTTAAATGGAAGTGATGAAGACATCTTCATATTCTTGTTAAGGGATTTATATAGATGATTTGCAATGTGTTATATATTATAACTATTTGAAAAATATGTCTTACACCTTAAATTATAGTAAAATTCAGAAAATAATAAAACAGAACTCTAAAGCGCTTTACTATCTCAAATTATATTATTTTGTAATTACTTAACCTAATTTGTGCTGAGTCACACTTTAAAATTCCCTCCTCACCCTTTCTGGAGATAACTCCATAGCTACATGGATTTCTTTCCTCTTTTAGAACTAAAACAAACTGAATCTTCTTATTTTGTTATTCTGGGGCAGTAAGTAAATCTCTATTGAAGTCCAAATCCCAAACCAGGTTTTACATGGAAGGCATACTGAGCTTTCAACCATTATGTTCATAGAATCCAAACTATAGGCCGCCCTATGAAATGGGAATGGATTTGAGTACAGCTCAAACAATGTACAATGTAGCTGTCATGCCAAGTCCAGTCTAGCTGATGTATACAATGAACCTTAGAATGTTGAGTTAGTAAATCAGGAACTTAAAAATGACATTTTAAAAAAAGACGATATATTGGTACAAATAAAATTTGGGCTTCCTACATATTACACTAAAAATAAGTGTGTCCCCTGAGTGATAATTAATTTATTATTTGGTTAAAATGACCTGATGAATTCAACTTGACATTGCTTAACATAAAATAGCTCTAAATATGTTAAAACCAATTCTTTGTTGTTATTAGATAATTACAAATTTTCTAACAAAATAATACAATAAAATTTGAATTAATATTCTTCAGATAAAATTTGGAATGGATTTTTTTTCTTATGAGGGCATTTATAGATGGTGAATTCACTGTGCATCATTATTCTCCCTTTGAGATTTCAATAGTCAGTACAAATCAATTGAACTTCTCTTACAAACAAACCTTCACTCTGTCCCATCTCCTTTCTTGGGGAGAAAATAAAATATAGAGATAGTAAAGAGAGGCAATGGTATTGTAAATAATACCATTTAGGGAATTTTGAAATCTGGTATAATTTATCATTATATAAGATGCTTTGGTTTGCAACATCTAAGCAACTGACTGTATTTATCTATCTACATGCAGCCAATTGAATTGCCTCTTCCACATCCTAGACAAACATTTCATTAGTTACCATTCATCAGTAAATTGGGATGAGGCACCAAAACATTTCTCAGTGAAACATCTTGGATTGCATTTCCTACATATGGTGATTAAAAAACAAACATTCATATCACACTTTCCTTTAAACCATCCAAACTCTGCTATATTCTAAATATTTGCAACAAGCTTCATAACCTTCCCCTTTGGGTCATTTTTAGCCTCATTTTACTAAACAGAGAAAAATGAAAGTTAAATCTATAGAGATAATCCATCCATTCAGACTATTGAGTTGTTACTCGAGAAAATGGCTATTTGAGTTAACCAAAAAATTAAAGTTGGTTAAAGAACTAATTTTGGCTTGTTTTTGTTAATGTCACTAGAGGCAGTCTGTTAGTGAACAGTAAAAGGAAAACAATCAGAGGACTAGGATTTGCATCCAGCTCTGTTTCTCACTTATGACATAGGTGATTTTACACCAGTTGCTTAATTTTTTCATGCTTCTTTGCAAAGTGAATATAGGAATAAAAATGACATTTTTTTAATCCTACTAATTACTAGGCTCTATGTTAAGTGCTTTGCAAATATTATCTCATGTAATCCTCATAGCAACCATTGAAGGTTGGTACTATTTTACAGTTAAAGAAATTGAGGCAGACAGAAATTAAGTGACTTGCCCAGGATTAAATGTAGTATATATCTTAGGCCAGATTTAAAACCAGGTATCACTCATCCCACGCTCCCTTGTATATCTCTGCCTAAGCAACTACACTGAATGATTGCTGAATCTGTTCCAGCTCTAAATATATAGCATGATAATGAGATATTTCAGTTAAAACTATTCAATTACTTTTGTCCATGGATGCCCCAAAATGGCAATCCTACTGACAGATAACAGATAAATAGCAAATGGAGTAATAATATTCAGACACAGTATATTCTACAACCAGAATTCTTACTGCAAGTTCCAATAATACCTAAATATATATATATAAATATTTTGGTTTACAGGGTCACAAATAAACAATTAGTATACATATGTGTGTTTGTGTGTGTACATATACACACACTAATTTATATCTACATATTAATGTATATGTGCATATTTATATATGTATAAGGGTGTAATCTTTATTTCTGGCAGTAAATCAAAATGATTTTTATTCATAATTTTTGTATAATCAGCACATTGTAACTGAGATTAAAACCCTAAAAGACAATATCTGAATTCTATTATATTGTGTTACTGAAAAATAAACAATTAGTGTATATAATGTATACCCATATACATGCAGATACTTACTAGCTATATGATCCTGGACAAGTCATTTAACCCTGTTTGCTTCAGGTCCTCATTTGTAAAATCTGAAGAAGAAAATTGCAAACCAATCTAGTATCCTTGCCAAGAAAACCCCACAGAGAGTCAAATATGATTAAAAAATTAAATTACGAATATACCTTATATATACTTATATGCTTATATATACCTATATTTACATATCTTTAACACTAGATATTAAGATCAAGGGTTCATTCTCTGTGGATAATTTAGTTTTGGAAAATAAGGAATAGCTAGAAGTCCATAATAATATGTTTTGTACAACTCAACTTATACTTTTACTTAGCAATTTACATATATATATATATATATATATATATATTTGGTTTAGATTTTTGTTTTTGAACTAAGTGAAAGTGGAGATTCTTTGTCTCAATTCTACCTAGCCTTAATCACTGAATGAGTATGACTTCAATCAAACTGAGACCTGTAGTTGACCTTAACTTAAAAAGGCCAAGGGAGGGACTTGATCATCTCCAGTCATCTTGATCTATATTTTGCCACTGGACTCAAATGACTCTGGAGGGGTAATAAGGCAGGTGATCTTGCCCAGCCTCCCTCACTAAAACCCAATTCACTGGCATGTCATGGCATTACCTCCCTGATGTCATGGTCCTCTTCAAAATGAAGGATAAACAAAAATAATAAATAAAATAAGCAAGCGTATAATATTTCTCACTGTTTGCCAGAATAATCTTGAACTGGCAGATAATTAATGCTGCAGCACAGTTTCTAGGTAAGAGGTGAAAACTGGAATTGAAGACCGCTGGGTTTTATTCTCAGCTTTTCCATGAATCTCAGGGCAGTCAGATAAGCCTACTTTGCTTCAATTTCCCTATTTGAAACCCCTCTATCTTCTCACTCTCTGAAGACTCTATTCTTGGCACTGTAGGACTAAAGTGTATTCTCATAACCCATAACCAGAACCAAACTCAAGAGGTTTCTTTTTCATTCTTTACCCTGAACTATTAGAAGTAAAAGAAGATAAGTCGAGTTTAGAAACTGTTAAATTTCAGCCTGGCACACAAGATCCATGAGAATATAATGGAAATTTTCATATTTTTAACTTCCCCTTAAAAGTTGTTCAGCATTTTTACAGGACAAAAGAATTTGGAATCAATTTCCATATGTCAACCTCAAGGAAGAAGTAGTGTTGTACAATGGATAGTGTAATACCCTTGGAGTCCAGAAAATCAAGGTTTGAATAAAATAGGACACTTCCTAGCTGTGTGATTATGAGCAAACCATTTTCATCCCTATGAGCCTCAATTACCTCATCTATGAAATGGGGACAGTAAAATTTATACCACTTAACACAAAGGTTTTTTTTGTTTGTTTGTTTGTTTTGTAAAAACAAAACAACTCTCTGAAAATCATAAAGGGTTACGTTTCTCTCCATCTCTCTTTTTTTTTTCCTTCTGGCTTTGTTATTCTCTTTGTCTCATTTGCCCCCTCTCTCCCCCGCCTCCAGAAAGAAAACAATTAAACACCTACTATGTGCCAGTTTACAAATGTTATGCCATTTGATCTCCACAACAATACTGGAAGTTATGGGCAGTCATTATCATCAGTTCATAATTGAGGAAACTGAGGTAATCAGAATTTAAGTGATTTGCTTAGGGTCACAAAGTTAATAAGTGTCTTAAGACTGGATTTGTACTCAAATCTCTCTGGCTACAGGACCAACTATCTAATAACCTAAAATAATTTAAACAATAACCTTAAATAAGACTCCAATCTCTTTTCTCTCCAATTGATTCTCTATATGGCTATTAAAATGATATTCCTCAAACATAGGATCTAACATATTATTTCCCTGGCCCAAGAAAACTCCAGTGACTCTATTTTGACTCCAGGAAAACAACAAAAACAAAAGAAAAAAAAACAAACAAAAAACAAAACAAAAACAACCAAATAACAAGTAAAAAACAAAACTACTCTGATTATTAAAGTTTTTACAATCTTGTCCTTATCTTTCCAGGATTATTGCATATTTTTCTTTTTGATAAGATTACATTTTATATGCATTTCATTAGATTGTCTTCAGTGTCTGGAATGTAGTAATGCAGGAATGACAAAGCTTTGTAAAACACTTCCTTTATATTAATCATTGTGCTGAATTCTTCAAGTATTAAAAAAGAATCAAAATACTCTTGCCCTAAATGAGTTGATGTTCTAAAAAAAGAATAGAATATATGTAGAAGAGAGTTGATCAAGGAATGATGATTTGTTTTGGGATGTCACAGGGATAATAAATGGGGCCTTAAGGTAATTGATCGATGGGCTCTTTCCAAAAACAATAAAAGATTATTTTGATTATGGATCCTTAAGAAAGAAGTAGAGAGGTAGGTGTCAATGACAATTTAGGGACATGGCAGCAAGGTAGATTACAAGAACATAGCCACATTGAGGCTGGCTAGATGGAACAGACCATATGTATATGTATTCACTTATTCATAAATAAGATTACCATTCTGATTAGACCTCCCTATAAATTATGTGTTACATAATCTCAAATGTGCTCTTATTTTAGCACTTCCAAATTGCTTCATTATCCTATTAAACAGATGGCTATTTGATACCTTTTGGATCTTTTTCAAATTTCCTACCTCAACTTCTCATTTCAACCTATTAGCTAAGAACCTCATCTCTATTCCAGTGAAAAATTTGAGTCCATTTATTGAAATCTCCTGGTTCCTGCCTATTTTTCATTTCACATCCCTTAAAAAATCTTTATTATGTTCTACTTCATTATGATAAAATAAATGAATTTTCTTATAGTTATATACTACCAAAATTGAAAACAGAAAAGAAATAGAGACTATCTTCAAAAAATATGAAATATTCAAATTAAGCAGATGCCAAAAAGAAATATTAAACAATTCATTCTCAGAAAAGGAAATAACACTACATAAGGTAAAATATCTGGAAATCAATCTACCTAAGCATTTGCTATTTGTATGTTTCTTGTTTAGTCATTTTTCAGTTGTGTATGACTTCTTGTGAACTATTTTGGGGTTTTCTTGTCAATGATCCTAGAGTGATTCACCACTTTCTCCTCCAACTCATTTTGCAGATGAGGAATTGAGGCAAACAAGTGACTTGCTCAGGGTCAAATTGTTAGTAAGTGTCTGAGGATGTAGTTAAACTTGGGTCTTCTTGACTTCCTTCTTTTCTCCCTCCCTCCTTCTCTCCCCCTTCTTCCCTCCTTCTTTCTCTCCCCCCTTCCTTCTTACCTTCCTTTCTTCCTCCTTCTCTCTTTCCATTCTCTTCTTCTTCTTCTTCTTCTTCCTTTTTTTCCCTTCTCCCTCTTTCTTCCTTCTTCTCCCTCCTCCTCCTCCTCCTCCTCTTCCTTCTCCTTCTCTTCCTCCTTTTCCTCTTTCTTCTCCTTCTCTTCCTACTCCTCTCTCTCTCTCTCTTTGTCTCTCTCTCCCTTCATCCTTCCCTTCCTCCCTCCTTTTCTCTCTCTGTATGTATCTTTCTTTCTTTGTTTTTGTCTCTTTTTGCCTCTGTCTCTATCTCTTTGTCTCTGTCTCTCTCTGTTTGTCTCTCACTGACTCTCTTCTAATTCTGAATCTTCCTTTCTCACCCAAGAATGATCTTTTACCTGCTCCATTTTTCCTACCTGGACTGATTTGGTCCTTCTTAGGCAATCTGGTTGCCTTCACTCCCAGGGACTCATCTTATTGATAAAGTTTGATTATTGATAAGTTGGCAAGCTTAATGGAACCTGCAGTTGCCATTAATCCTTCTATAGTTCAGAACACCTGAACACAAAGTATTACTAATTTCTGTCATCCCATGAACAAGTTTAATTAAAAAATTAGACTTAGGCAAAAATGTTATGCCAAGTTCCACAATAAATTCAAAATGGATAGATAAGCTAAATATTAAAAATTATACTGTTACAAAAATCAGAGGAGAAACATATCATATGCCATTTACAATTGTGGGTAAGAAGAGAAAAGATAGGTGCAAGTACAAAATAAAATAATTTCTTTCTATATGAATTTCAAAAACTTCTGTGACTGGATAAAAATTTTTGTATCAGATTTATCAAATAAGGATTTGATATTTGACATTTATAAAAAAGTAACAGAAATATATGAAAAAAGTCATTCCCAAATAGGTAAGTGATAAAAGATTATAAACAAAGAATATTCAAGAAAAGAATCAAAAACAATAATAACCATGATAATTTATTTTCCAAACTGGTAATAAGTGAAATGCAAACCAAAACAAAAACAACCCTCAGATTTTATATCATATCCTACAAATTGTCAAAGATGAAAAAAATTAGAAATCATAATTATTGGAGTTGTAGAAAAATAGAAATTCTAATGCATTTTTTGGTAGAGCTGCCAATTAGCATAATCATTTTGAAAAGCAATTTAGAATTTATTTAAATAAAATTCTTGAAATATTAACCCTATTTGTCCAAGAAATTTCTCTAACAGGCTTATTCTCTCAGGATATTGACAAAAGCAAAGCCCTTGTGTATACCCAATATTTATAACACATTCTTCATGGAAGCAAAAAAACAAAGTATATGACTATCTATTAAATAAAAATCTAATCAGATATTACTGTGTTATACGAAAAGATAAATAGGATGAGCATAAAAATGGAGTTATGTGGAGTAATGCAAAATGAAGTAAACAGAGCCAAAAATATGGACAATAACCACAACAATGTAAATGAAAAGAACACACAAAATAATTGAAGATGAATGTTGCAAAATTATAAAGAGCAAATCTAACTTCAAAGAAGCAGTATGAGAATACATTTCCCCTCGTTTCTTTATTCCATTGCAGAAGTAGAGAGAACATGTTCCACAGATGTGGAATATTGTATATATTTTCATTTTTTCCAGTGAATTGATTGATTTTGCTGATTTTTTCTTCTTTCTTATTTTCTTTCCTAAAATCAAACAAAAAAAAAACACTTGGTTACATGGGATGGCTCTCTGAGAAGGAGGTAATTGAGGTAATATAAAAAAAATCAACAAAAATTTATTTGCAAAAAGAAAATGAATGGATAATATTTCTCCTTTGTTAAGTATAACACAGTAAAATGAACTGAACTTTGATAAACTCTAGAGCATGCAATTATAAAAATAGCTCAAATTCATAGCTTATTAAAATTGACAATACTTTATGAATAATTCAATTAAATCTAGTCAGCATTTATTATGTACTTATGTTCAAGGAACTGTGCTGTGTTCTTAATAAAATTACAAAAAAGGAAAACTATTCCTGTCCTCAACAAACTTGTGTTCTACTGAGAGATATCTATAAAATGTAAATAGACAGCTAAATATAATAGTAAATGCACTAATTAGGAAGATCAGCAGAATTTTTTTTTCTCATTCCAATAATACTTAAGGAAAGTCTTTAAGGAAAGATTCTAAAAGGGAAATCTGAGTAAAAAATTTATTCTAGACATGAGACACAGTATATGGAAAGCCTTGGAGACATGAGATAGAACTAAGAGGTTAGGGAAGAATTAAGTTAGTTGAACTGAAAGTTTAGTTTGGAGCATTATATGAAATAATAAGTAACATTTAAGAGAAATGGTCATCCATTTTTTGCTAGATCATCAATTTGGGGGAGGAGGTAGGAAAGGATTCACTTTATGAAGGCTTTAATTCCACTTTAGGAAGTTTTCATTTTTAGGTAATTCTGTCCACCATCAAGCATTTATTTCTTTGAAACATCTGCTCTTCACACCAGATTTTTGCTTTCTTGAATTAAAAAAAAGCCTGATCTCTCTTCCTAAATGGCAGTTGTTGAAACTCTTAAAGAATGCTGCCCATCACTATTCCTTGATATCCTAGAAAAATCTTTTCTCCATAGTTCTTTTATTGATCTTCACATGATATGAACTCAAGATATTTCTCCAATCTTATTCTTCACTGAACAGTTTCTAGCTTCTCATTGTCCACTCAACTGTGCCACCTAGAGCTTTATACAATGCCCCAGAAGAGGCCTACCCACCACTGAGAGGAACTATGAACTCATTATTTCTAGAAGTTATGTCTTAATTCCCTTTTAATTTTAACTTTTCTATCTAACCCAGAATGGACGATAAAATCTCTTGTAGCTGAAATATCAGGATTTTTTTTTTCTTCTTCAGCAAACATCTTTTCTGAAGAACAAATGAATGGCTGCATTTAAATTACTAGTGCCCTGCAGCTGGAGAGTGTTATAGTATATAGAAAGCTAGATTCAAAGCCAGGAAAATTTGGGTCAGGTCCCACCTCTGACACATGTTGGTTGTTTCTTCCCAGGCACATTATTTAAACTCAATGTTCTAGGTAACTAAGACTATAAATCCCAAAGACGGTGTTGACCTGCATTAACAGAGGGAATTCCCTGTACCATTGAAATTACAGGTCCAATACATGCCCTTGAGTCAGTCATCTGGAAAATCAGGTTTACTATCTGTATATTCTATGTAGACATCATAGCTAAGAAATCACCATTGAAGATACATTGTCAAAGACAAAGGTTCTCTGTGTTTATGTTTCCCTCTATGTCTCTTTGTCTCTTTCTCTTTCTGTCTCTTTGTTTCTCTCTCTTTCAACATTTCTCATAGGGCTGTATTTCATGGGTGCCAAGGATTTTCCCTGACAGAAGAGCCACATCTTCACCACAAAGTAGTTTCTGCCTTGGGAAGTTCACCTTATGTACCTGTACCAGCACAAAAAGAAAGGTTAGAGGAGGAAGTCTCTGGGGAGGCTTTAGTTGACACTCCAAGATGTCTCTTCTTATGAAGAGCAGGAGCTTTACCATCTAAGAAATCTATCAACAGATATGTTTCATTTTAGTTTCTTGCCCTTGTCACACTGACCTGTCATATAAAATCATTGTTTTTGCCTGAGAAATCACACTAAAAGGGTCAGCTTATTGCCTTCGGGATTCAACAGCCACATAGTTTAAGAATAAACTCAGCTTTTTGGAAGAAAGCTAGGAAAGTCTTATAGTAATACTTTCCCATCATTTTGCTTAATGGATGTATAGGAATTAGATTGCACTTATTAAATGTCAACTATGTACTGTGGACTGTGCTAAGTATTAGGGATACAAAGAAAAGAAAAATGTTACCCCTCCTCTAAAGGCTCTCACAGTTTCAGAGGATAAACATAAAATGAATAAATTGGAGATAATCAATAGAGAGAAAGTACTGACATTACAGGGGATCAAGAAAGCTTTCTGTAGAAGCTGAAATTTTAGCAAGGACTTGAAGGAAGCTAGGAGTCAGAGTAGAATATTCTGACCTGAGAAACACTCAGTGAAAATGGAATTTCTCACTCAAGGAATATAAAGGAGGCCAGGGTCACTGAATCCTAGAATACATAATGGCAATAAGATATAAAACTATTAGGAAGGTAAGAAGGCATCAGGTTGCTAAGGATTTTGAATGCCAAACAGAGGATTTTAAAGGTTATAGGAAACCACTGGAGTTTATTGAAAAGAGGGGTGACATGGTCAGATCTGCACTCTAGGATAATTGATTTGACAGCTGCATCAGTGATGGACTAAAGTAGCAAAAGACTTTAGGCAAACTAACCAGCATGCTATTTTGATAGTAAACAGATGAGTTAATAAGAGCTTACACCAAGATAATAGCAGCATCAAGGTAGAGGGCATTTGTAAGAGACATTATGAAGGCAAAATTGACAGGACCTAGCAACAGATGAATATGGGGTTGAGTAAGAGCGAGCAAAGAGTCCATTTTGACACCCAGGTTGCAAGATTATCTTGTTGCCTGGGGAAATGGTGAAAAGGAAGGCCTCAGAATATTTTAGTCATAGGCCATTGTTCAAGCCTAAAATGATGTTGTAGAAGTTCCTTTGACTTTTAGAACCTCTTCTTCCCCCAGGGTCATTCCTCCCAGTACCTCAGAAGTAAGTCCAGAGTATGAAGCCTCTGATGCTTGCCAAGGAATTCCTTCTGATGTTCCAATTCTAATTGCTGTCTTGATTCAAAAGAAACAAGCATTCCTTTACTCTTTTTCTGTCCAAAGAGGTTGTTATCTTGGAGAGCTACTTTCCAAAGCTAGCTGCACTTCAGTTAATTAACAAATATAATACTTATTGACTTTTTACTACTGTTATTAAAGCCCTGTGGTAAGTGTATGAGGTTCAATAAAGACTAGTCTTGACCAGCTTGATATGTATATTGAGAAGATTAAATATATACAATTAAAAAAATTTAAGATCAAAGACAAAGCTTGATAAGACTGAAGGGATCTAATTCAATCCTTCTTATTTATTTTAAAACATCACAAGGCAAAAGAGAAAAAGACAGAAGAACAAAAGCAGAAACAATACTTTCCACCCTGGAAATAGAGCCCTATTTTAACAAATAGTTAAAAGCCAAGTAATAGGCTAGAAAAAAAGGGAAGATTACAGAAAAATTTTCTCACCATAGAAAGTTATTATGGTGAGAAGAAGTTTCAAAATGCACACTCAGATGACAACAAAATCAAAGTTCCTTTATCTAAAGCTTTCAAGAAAAATAAGAATTGGGATTAAGCTATGGAAGGCTCAAAAGAAATTTTGAAAATCAAGAGAGATAGAGGGAAAAGTAGGAAAAGACTTAAGAGAAGTGCAAAAGGATATACAAAAAACTAATGAGGAGAAGAATGCCTTAAAAAAGCAAAATGGCCAAATAGGAAAGAAGGTACAAAAGCTCAGTGAACATTGCTTAAGCATCATTCCTTAAAAATTAGAATTAAGCAAATATAAATTAATTACTTTATGAGGAATCAAGGTAAATAAAAAAAAAACAAAGAAATAGAAAAAAATATGAAATATCCTATTGGAAAATCAACTGATCTAGAAGGTAGACCCAGGAGAGATAATATAAAAAATATTACTCTACCTGAAAATCATGATCAATAAAAGACCTTGGACATCATCGTTCAAGAAATTATCAAGGAAAGCTGTCTTGATATTCTAGAATCAGGGATTAAAATAGAAATCGAAAGAGTCTATCTATCGCCTCCTGAAAGAGATGTCCAGATGAAAACTCCCAGGAATATTATAGACAAATTCTGGAACTGCCAGATCAAGGAGAAAATATTACGAGCCTCCTGAAAGAAACAATTCAATATAGTAGAGTAATAGTCAGGATAACACAAGATTTAGTAGCTTCAACATTAAAGGAGCAGAGAATCACCTATCCAGAAAAACTGAGTATAATCCTTCAGGGTGAAAGGTGAATATTCAATGAAATAAAGAATCTTCCAAGTATTTGTGATGAAAAGACTAGAGCTGAATAGAAAATTTGATATTTAAATGCAGAACTCAGAAGAAACATAAGAAGGTAATCAGGAAAGTGATATTATAAAGGACTTAATAAGGTATATACGTTAACATTTCTACATGGGAAGATGATACTTGTAACTCACTAGAACTTTCTCATTGTCATGGCTGTTAGAAAAAAATATGGAGAGACAGAAGGCACAGGTGTGAGTTGAATATGAAGGGATAATATCTTCTTACAAAATGAAATTAAGTCATAGGAAAGGAATGTGCTGGGAGAAAGGAAAAGGGAGAAGTGGAATTGCGTAAAATATCTGCCTTAAAAAGGCAAGAAAAAGCTTTTTACAATGGAGGGGAAAATGCAGAGGAGAGGGTAAATGAGTGAAACTCATTCTCGTCAGAATTGGCTCAAAAAGGAAATAACATACACACTCAGTATGACTATAGAAATCTGACTCTTCAGGAAAATAGAAGTGGGATGTGATATGAGAAGGAGGGAAGGTGACAAAAGAGAGGGCATTTGAGGGGATGATATGGTCAGCAGCAAAACATTTTGAGGAGGGATGAGAGAATAAATGGGGGAAATGCCGTTCACAATAGCAATTGTTTTTTTTTTTAATAATAGCTTTTTATTTTCAAAATATATACAAAGATAATTTTCATCATTCATCCTTGCAAAACCTTGTGTACAAAATTTTTCTCCCTTCCTTCCTTCAACCCCATCTCCTAGACAGCAAGTAAAAATATAAGTTCACCATGTGCAATTTTTCTATACATATTTCCACATTTATTATGCTGTACAAAAGTAATTGGATTGAAAAGAAAAAAAATGTGAAATGAAAAAAGCAAGCAAACAAACAAAAAAGGTGAAAATACTATGTTGTGATACACATACAGTCTCCACAATCCTATTTCTGGATGCAGATGGCTCTCTCCTCAGTTCTATTAGAATTGATCTGAATCACTTCATTTTTTTAAAAGAGCTGCATCCATCAAAGTTGATAATCACATAATATTTTTGTGCTGTGCATAATGTTCTCTTGGTTTGACTCACTTCACTTAGGATGAGTTCATGGAAGTCTCTTCAAGCCTTTCTGAAATCATCCTGCCAATCATTTCTTATAAAACAATACTATTCCATTACATTCATGTACCATAACTTATTCAGCCATTCCCCAGCTGGTAAACATTTACTACATTGCCACTATAAAAAAGATTGCTACCAACATTTTTGCACATGTGGGTCCTTTTCCTTTTTTTTTTTTTTTTGATCTCTTTGGGAAATCAGTAGAGAAACTGCTAGATCAAAGGCTATGCACAGTTTGATAGATAACAATAGTAATTGTATAAAGAATTTTGAGGTAAGTTTCTCTGATAAAGCCTCATTTCTCATTAATAGAAGGATCTGAGTCAAATATAAAAAAAGCCATCCCCCAATTTACAAATGATCAAATCCCTAAATGATCAAATGATCTATGCCAAAAAGGCTATAAATTCATGCCTACATTTTGACCCAACAATACTACTATTAGGGGGGGCTTAGCCAAGATAGCAGAGTGAAGACATGACACTCTGTGGCCTCCTCTGACCTTCTCTCAAACCAACAGCAGAGTAAGCCCCTAAACTGGTTTTGGAGTCAAAACGCACCCAAATATTTGGAGTACAACACATTCCTAGAAGAAGCTACCTTGGAAGAGCTTCAGAGCAGATTTGTTTCAGACGGGCAGGGGATTGGGCAGTTTGTCCACCTCAGATGGCAGCATGCAGAGAGGGCAGCAATCTGGGCAAAACTCAGCGTGGCAGATTCTAAGCACCTGGGAAGTCCCTGGGAGACTCTTGGGATACTCTGCCCTGATTGCTGGCAGGTGCATTGGCAGATCTGCCTTTACTAAAAGATAGATTGTAACATACTGCAAATGCAGGTCCTAGCCAGGCCAGCCCAGCACTAAAAGTCCATCAGCCGAACTGCCCAATACAAGTTAAAGCAGCTGCCACTCTTCTACTTTAAACAAAGCTTTTAAAGCTTTTAAAAAGAATAAATGAAAAACATAAAAGAACTCTCAACATAGCTTTTATGGAGAGAGAGAAGGGCAGATCTCACATCCTGAGGTTCATAAATGTAAAGCAACTCCAGAGTAAGCCACAAAAGGAGACATGACCTGCTCCCTGTTTCACAAGGCTTTCCTGGAAGACTGCTTAAAGAATCTCAAAAGAGAGTTAGAAGAAAAATGGGGAAATGAATTGACATCATTGCAAGAAGGATATAATGCCCTACAAAAGAGATATGAAAAAGACACCAATTCACTGAAAAACAAAATTGGTGAAATGGAAAAAAATATTCAATGCACAAATTGGCCAATTACAAAAGGAGCTAAAAAGATTGGGGGGGGGGGCCAGAGCCAAGATGGCAGAGTGAAAACATGACTCTCTGCGTACTCCTCTGATCTTCTCTCAAAGCAACAATAAAATAAGCCTCTGAACTGATCTTCAAGAATCCAGAAATACTTGGACACTGCTTGCAGATATCTCTGAAGAACTTCATATGAGGTGTGTTTAACTCGGACAGAGAGATAAACAGTGGACTCGGTGGAGGCCGGAAGTGAGGGTGAAACTCAGCTCATCCTGATAGAAACTCCAAACTCCAAACCCCAAACACCTGGAGTTTATCTGAGGCACTCAGGACACTTTGCCCTGATTGGGGGCAGGTGTTCTGGCAGACTTGTCTTGTTTAAGGAGTAATTCAGACTTAGTCTTAGCCCCCACCGGCCCAGCACCTAAGGTTAATTCACCAATTTGCCCCAGGGCAAAGAACTTCAGCGGCCGTTTTTTCAGAGCCTTAAAGAGATATCCACGCTGTCTAAAAAAAAATGAAGAAGCAAAAGAGAGCTCTCACCATAGACAGCTTTTATCGAGAGAAAGAAGGGATGACCCCAGATCCTGAGGTTCCTTTAGACAAAATTCCAAAGGAAGTTATTAAGGACCATCACTGGTCCCTTTTTCAAAATGCCTTTCTGGAAGATTTTGCATAAAGAACCTCAAAAGAGAGCTGGAGGATAAATGGGAAAATAAATTGAAATCAGTTCAAGAAGGATACAATGCCCTGCAAAGGAGATATGAAAAAGACACCAATTTATTGAAAAATGAAATTAGTGAAGTGGAAAAAGAGTGCAATGAATAAATTGGCCAGTTACAAAAGGAGCTTAAAAAGGTAACTGAAGAAAACAACACTTTAAAAATAAGAATTGAACAAATGCAAGTGAATGACTCAATAGGACTTCAAGAATCAGTAAAACAAAAACAAAAAAATGAAAAATTAGAAGAAAATATGAAATATCTCCTAAGAAAAACAACTGACTTGGAAAATAGATCTAGGAGAGACAATCTAAGGAATATTGGACTTCCTGAAAGCCATAATGAACACTATCTTCCAGGAAATCCTGAAAGAAAACTGCCCTGAGGTTGTAGAATCAGAAGGCAAATCACCATTGAAAGAATTCACCGATCACCTCCTGAAAGAGACCCCAAAATTAAAACCCCAAGGGTATCATGGCTAAATAACAGGACTATCACAGCAAAGAAAAGATTCTGCTAGCAGCTAGAAAGAAACAATTGAAATACCGAGGATCAATAATTAGAATCACACATGATCTGTCAGCCTCACCATTGAAGGATTGAAGGGCCTGGAACCAAATATTACGAAAGGCAAAGGAACTTGGACTGCAGCCAAGAATAACCTATCCAGCTAGAATGAGCATTATACTCCAGAGAAGAAGATGGTCATTCAATGATATAGGTGAATTTCACCTATTTCTAATGAAAAGACCAGATCTGAACAAAAAATTCGACATCCAACCACAGAACTCAAGAGAAGCATAAAAAGGTAAAAAGGAAAGGACTCTTGAGAACTTTATTTCTACTATGGGGATACTTAAAGTTTGGGGGTATAATTAACTAGATATTACTTTGATAATATGCAAAAGAAAACTAGAGGGGGAAAGGTTGTCATACTGGGGAAAAGAGTGAAAAAGTGGTAAAATAAGATCTAAAAAAAAGGAGATAAAAACAAGGCAAAATCTCTTGAAGAGGCAAAGAAAACCTAACATAATTGAGAGAAAGAGGGGACAGACATGAACACTGTGTAAATCTTACTCTCATCAGGTTGGGCCCTAAAAGTGTATATCAGACACTTGATTTCACATAGAAACTTATCTGTTGCTAGACAGAAGTGGGAGGGAAAGGAGGAAAAGAAAGGGATAAACTAATAGAAGGGAAAATAGAAGAATCAGGGGAAAGGAGTAAAAAAGGGGTAGGGGATATAAAGGGTGGTGGATTGTTTAGGGGATGGGGTCATCAAAAGCAAAGTATTGAGGAGGGAGGAAGGGAGAAAGGGGAAAGGAAAGGGAAAAACATAACTTGGGTAAATAAGATGGCAGGAAATAAAGAATTAGTTATTCTAACTGTTAATGTGAATGGGATGAACTCTCCCATAAAGCGGAGCAGATAGCAGACTGGATTAAAAACCAGAATCCCACAATATCTTGTCTACAAGAAACACATCTAAAACATAGTGACACATATAGGATGAAGATAAAAGGCTGGATCAGAACCTATTATGCTTCAGGTGAACAAAAAATATGCAGGGGTAACAATCCTTATCTCAGATCAAGTAAAAGCCAAGATAGATCTATTCAAAAGAGATAAGGAAGGAAACTATATTATTAAAGAGGACCAAAGATATGTAGCAATATCAGTACTAAATATATATGCACCAAGTGCAATAGCATCCAAATTCCTGAGGAAATTAAGAGAGACGCAAGAAGAAATAGATAGCCAAACTATGCTAGTGGGGGATCTCTACCTTTCTCACTCAGAATTAGATAAATCAAACCACAAAATAAACAAGAAAGAAACTTGGGAGATAAACCAGTTGTTAGAAAAGTTAGGTATGATAGATCTATGGAGAAAATTGAATGGAGACAGTAGGCAGTTTACTTTTTTCTCAGCAGTCCATGGAATTATACAAAAATTGACGATGTGTTAGGGCATAAAAACTTCAAAATCAAATGCAGAAAGGCAGAAATAGTAAATTCATCTTTTTCAGATCATGATGCAATAAAAATCACATGCAATATAAGGCCAGGAGAAAATACACCAAAAGTTAATTGGAAATTAAATAATCTAATCCTGAAGAATGAATGGGTGAAAGAGCAAATAATAGACACAATCAATAATTTCATCCAGGAGAATGACAATAATGAGACAACATACCAAAATTTGTGGGAGAGGCCAAAGTGGTTATAAGGAGCAATTTTATATCTCTAGATGCTTACTTGCATAAAATAGAGAAAGAAAAGTTCAACAAATTGGGCTTATTATTAAAAAAACTAGAAAAAGAACAAATTAAAAACCCTCAATTAAATACCAAATAGGAAATTCTAAAAATAAAAGAAATTAATAAAATTGAAAATAAGAAAACTATTGAATTAATAAATAAAACTAAGAGTTAGTTCTACGAAAAAACCAACAAAATAGATAAGCCTTTCTTTAATTTGATAAGAAAAAGAAAGAGGAAAATCAAATTGTTAGTCTCAAGAATGATAAGGGAGAACTTTCCTCCAATGAAGAAGAAATTAGAGCAATAATTAGGAGTTGTTTTGCCCAACTTTATGCCAGTAAGTTTGATAATCTAAATGAAATGGAGGAATATCTACAAAAATATAGATTGCCCAGGTTAACAGAAGAGGACATAAATTATTTAAATAGCCCCACATTAGAAAAAGAAATGGAACAAGCTATTAAGCAATTCCCTAAGAAAAAATCTCTGGGGCCAGATGGATTTACATGTGAATTTTACCAAACAGTCAAAGAACAATTAATTTCAATACTATACAAACTATTTGAGAAAATAGGGACAGAAGGTATACTGCCAAATTCCTTCTATGAGACCGATATGGTGCTGATAGCTAAACCAGGTAGGGTGAAAACAGAGAAAGAAAACTATAGACCAATTTCCCTAATGAATATTGATGCAAAAATTTTAAATAAGATATTAGCAACGAGATTACAGAAAGTCATCCCCAGGATAGTACACTATAACCAAGTAGGATTTATACCAGGGATGCAGGGCTGGTTCAATATTAGGAAAACTATCAGCATAATTAATTATATTAATAACCAAACTAACAAAAACCATATGATTGTCTCAATAGATGGAGAAAAAGCATTAGATAAAATCCAACACCCTTTCCTATTGAAGACACTAGAGAGTATAGGAATAAACGGGCTTTTCCTTAAAATGATCAGTAGCATCTATTTAAAACCATCAGCAAGCATCATATGTAATGGAGACAAACTAAAACCATTTCCAATAAGATGAGGAGTGAAACAAGGCTGCCCACTATCACCATTACTATTTAATATTGTATTAGAAATGTTAGCTTTAGCAATAAGAGAAGAAAAAGGAATCAGAGTAGGTAATGAAGAAACCAAATTATCACTCTTTGCAGATGACATGATGGTATACTTAGAGAACCCTAGAGACTCAACTAAAAAACTACTAGAAACAATTCACAACTTTAGCAATGTTGCAGTATTCAAAATGAATCCACATAAATCATCAGCATTTTTATATATTACCAACAAAATTCAGCAGCAAGAGATACAAAAAGAAACTCCATTCCAAATAATGGATGATAGGATAAAATATTTGGGAATCTATCTGCCAAGGAAGAGTCAGAAACTGTACGAACTAAACTACAAAACACTTCCCACACAAATAAAATCAGAACTAATCAATTGGAAAAACATTAAGTGCTCATGGGTAGGCAGAGCAAATATAATAAAAATGACAATACTACCCAAACTAATCTACTTATTTAGTGCCATACCAATCAAACTTCCAAGAAATTATTTTACTTATCTAGAAAAAATAGTAGCAAAGTTCATTTGGAAGAACAAAATGTCAATGTTTTCAAGGGCATTAGTGAAAAAAAAAAAGGCAGATGAAGGTGGCCTTGCTGTACCAGATCTAAAACTATATTATAAGGCAGCAGTCATCAAAACCATTTAGTACTGGCTAAGAAATAGAGCAGTTGATCAGTGGCATAGGATAGGTTATCAGGACAATCTAGGCAATAACATTAACAATTTAGTGTTTGATAAACCCAAAGACCCCAACTTTTGGGATAAGTACTCACGATTCAGCAAAAACTGCTGGGAAAATTGGAAACTAGTGTGAAAGAAATTAGGGCTTGACCCATACCTAACACCACATACCAAGATAAGATCTAAATGGGTTCATGATGTAGATATAAAGAGGGACTTTGTAAGCAAATTAGAGGAACATAGTATAGTTTACCTCTCAGAACTGTGGAGATGGAATAAATTTATGTCCAAAGAAGATCTGGAACTCTTAATTAAACACCAGATAGATAATTTTGATTATATTAAGTTAAAAAGTTTCTGTACAAATAAAACTAATGCAGACAAGATTAGGAGGGAAGTATCAAATTGGGAAATCATCTTTACATTTAATGGTTCGGGTAAAGGCCCACTCTTCAATAGATAACTGGTCAAGGGATATGAACAGACAATTTTCAGATGATGAAATTAAAACCATCTCTAGTCATATGAAAAGTTGCTCCAAATCACTATTGATCAAAGAAATGAAAATTAAGACAACTCTGAGGTACCACTACACACCTGTCAGATTGACTAAAATGACAGGAAAAGATAACGATGAATGTTGGATGGGATGTGGGAAAACTGGGACACTAATACATTGTTGGTGGAACTGTGAATGGATCCAACCATTCTGGAGAGCAATTTGGAGCTATGCCCAAAAAGTTATCAAACTGTGCATACCCTTTGACCCAGCAGTGTTTCTATTGGGCTTATATCCCAAAGAGATCTTAGAGGAGGGAAAGGGACCCACAAGTGCAAGAATGTTTGTGGCAGCCCCTTTTGTAGTGGCTAGAAACTGGAAACTGAATGGATGCCCATCAATTGGAGAGTGGCTGAATAAATTATGGTATATGAATGTTATGGAATATTATTGCTCTGTACGAAATGACCAGCAGGACGATTTCAGAGAGGCCTGGAGAGAATTTCATGAACTGATGCTGAGTGAAACAAGCAGAACCAGGAGATCATTATACACGGCAACAACAATATTACATGATGATCAATTCTGATGGTCATGGCTCTCTGCAACAAAGAATTGTCTCAAACCAGTTCCAAATGTTCACGGATAAAGACCATATACACCCAGAGAGATGTATATGAAATGTGGACCACAACATAACATTTTCAGGCTTTCTATTGATGTTTGCTTGCATTGTGTTTCCTTTCTCTGATTTTCTTTTTTTTTCTTGTAGATCAGATTTTTCTTGCACAACTTGTCAAGTATTTCAACATTATTAACATGTAGTGGACTTCCTGCCATCTAGGGGAGGGGAGGGGGCTGGGGGTAAAATTTGTAATGGAAAGCTTTGTAAAGATCAATGCTGGGGAACTACCCATACATATGTTATACAAATAAAAAGCTTTAATAAAAAAAAAAGGAGCTAAAAAGCATAACTGAAGAAAATAATACACTAAAAATAAGAATTGAACAAATGCAAGTGAATGAATCAATAAGACTTCAAGAATCACTTAAACAAAAACAAAAAAATGAAAAATTAGAAGAAAATATGAAATATCTCCTAGGAAAAACAACTGACCTATAAAATAGATCTAGTAAAGATACTATAAGCATTATTGGATGTCCTGAAAGCCATGATGAAATAAAGAACCTAGACTCTATCTTCCAGGAAATCATGAAAGAAAACTGCCCTGATGTTTTGAAATCAGGAGGTAAAAATCACCATTGAAAGAATTAACCGATCACCTCTTGAAAGGGAACCCAAAATTAAATCCCCAAGGAATATCTTGGCTAAATTTCAAGGCTATCGCACCAAGGAAAAGATATTGCAAGCAGCTAGAATGAAACAATTCAAATACCAAGGAACTGTAATCAGAATCACTGGAGATCTGTCAGCTTCCACCTTAAAGGATCAAAGGGCCTGGAATCAGATATTCCAAAAAGGCAAAGGAACTTGGATTACAGACAAGAATAAGCTATCCAGCTAGAATGAGCATTATCTTCCAGGGAAGAAGATGGATTTTTAATGATATAGGAGGATTTCACCTATTTCTAATGAAAAGACCAGATCTGAACAAAAAATCTGACCTCCAAAAACAGAACTCAAGAGATGCATAAAAAGGTAAAAAGGAAAGAACTCCTGAAAACTATATTTCTAATATCGGTATACTTAAAGAATGGGAGTATAATTTAATTTTACTTTGATAATATGAAAAAAAACTAGAGGTGAAATGGGTATCATACTGGAAAAAGAGGGAAAAGGAAGTAAAATAAAGTAAAAAAGGAGGTAAAAATAAGGTAAAATCTCATGAAGAGGCCAAGAAAACCTAATATAATTGAGGGAAAGAAGGGAGAGGGATGAGCATTGTGTGAATCTTACTCTCATCAGACTGGGCTCTAAAAGAGCATATGAGACACATTGGATTTCATAGAGAAACTTGTCCCTCCTTATAGGGAAATGGGAGATAAAGGAGGAAAAGAAAGCGGTAGACTAATACAAGGGAAAATACAAGAATTCTGGGAAAGGTGTAAAAAAGGGGAGGGGCTGTAAAGGGCCCAACTTTATGCCAGTAAGTTTGATAATCTAAATGAAATGAAGGAATATCTACAAAAATATAGATTGCCCAGATTAACAGAAGAGAAATTAATTATTTAAGTAGCCCCATTTTAGAAAAAGAAATAGAACAAGCTATTAATCAACTCCCTAAGAAAAAATCTCCAGGGCCAGATGGATTTACATGTGAATTCTACCAAACATTCAAAGAACAGTTAACTCCAATACTATATAAATTATTTGATAAAATGGGAAAAGAAGGTATACTACTAAATTCCTTTTATGATACAGATATGGTGCTGATAGCTAAATCAGGTAGGGTGAAAACAGAGAAAGAAAACTATAGGCCAATTTCCCTAATGAATATTGATGCAAAAATATTAAATAAGATATAAGCAATAAGATTACAGAAAGTCATCCCCAGGATAATACATCATGACCAAGTAGGATTTATACCAGGAATGCAGGGCTGGTTCAATATCAGGAAAACTGTCAGCATAATCAATTATATTAATAACCAAACTAACAAAAATCATATGATTATCTCAATAGATGCAGAAAAAGCATTTGATAAAATCCAACACCCATTCTTCTTAACAACACAAGAGAGTATAGAAATAAATGGGCTTTTCCTTAAAATGATCAGTAGCATCTATTTAAAACCATCAACAAGCACCATATGTAATGGAGACAAACTAGAACCATTCCCAATGGGATCAGGAGTGAAACAAGGCTGCCCACTATCATCATTACTATTTAATATTGTATTACAAATGTTAGCTTTGGCACTAAGAGAAGAAAAAGAGATTAAAGGAATTAAAGTAGGTAATGAGGAAACCAAATTATCACTATTTGCAGATGACATGATGGTATACTTACAGAACCCTAAAGACTCAACTAAAAAACTGCTAGAAACAATTCACAACTTTAGCAAAGTTGCAGGATACAAAATTAATCCACATAAATCATCAGCATTTTTATATATTACCAACAAAGTTCAGCAGCAAGAGATACAAAAAGAAATTCCATTCAAAATTACTGTCAATAGTATAAAATATTTGGGAATCTATCTGCCAAGGAAAAGTCAGGAACTATATGAACTAAACTACAAAATACTTTCCACACAAATAATCTCAGATCTATTCAGTTGGAAATAAAACAAGTGCTCATGGGTAGGCCAAGCGAATATAATAAAAATGACAATACTACCCAAACTAATTTACTTATTTATTGCCATACCAATTAAGCTCCCAAGAAATTATTTTACCTAGATCTAGAAAAAATCTAGTAAAAAAAAAATAGTAGCAAAGTTCATTTGGAAGAACAAATGGTCAAGAATTTCAAGGGAATTAATGAAAAAAAAATACTTATGAAGGTGGCTTTACTGTACTAGATCTAAAACTATATTATAAAGCAGCAGTCATCAAAACCATTTGGTACTGGCTAAGCAATAGAGTAGTTGATCAGTTAAATAGGATAGGATCACAGGACAAACTAGGCAATAACTATAGCAATCTAGTGTTTGATAAACCCAAAGACCCCAGCTTTGGGGATAAGTACTCACTATTTAACAAAACCTGCTGGGAAATTTGGAAACTAGTATGGAAGAAATTACGGCTTGACCCACACCTAACACCACATACAAAGATAAGATCTAAATGGTTTCATGATTTAGAAATAAAGTGATATTATAAGAAAA
Source organism: Myrmecobius fasciatus (assembly GCA_023553655.1). Taxonomy (NCBI): domain Eukaryota; kingdom Metazoa; phylum Chordata; class Mammalia; order Dasyuromorphia; family Myrmecobiidae; genus Myrmecobius; species Myrmecobius fasciatus. Next base: position 104,349 of record JAJPUD010003419.1, read on the forward strand.
TTAGAGGAACATAGGATAGTTTACCTCTCTGACCTGTAGAGAAGGAAGGAATTTGTGTCCAAAGAAGAACTGGAACTCTTAATTGAATGCCAGATAGATAATTTTGATTATACTAAATTAAAAAGTTTTTGTACAAACAAAACTAATGCAGACAAGATTAGGAGGGAAGCAATAAATTGGGAAATAATCTTTACATTTAAGGGTTCTGATAAAGGCCTCATTTCTAAAATATATAGAGAATTGTCTCATTTATAAGAATTGAAGCCACTCTCCAATCAATAAATGATCAAAGGATGTGAACAGACAATTTTCAGATGATGAAATTAAAACGATTTCTAGTCATATGAAAAGGTGCTCCAAATCACTATTGATCAGAGAAATGCAAATTAAGATAACTCTGAGATACCATTACATACCTGTCTGATTGGCTAAGATGACAGGAAAAGATAATGACGAATGTTGGAGGGGATGTGGGAAAACTGGGACACTGATACATTGTTGGTGGAAATGTGAATGGATCCAACCACTCTTGAGAACATTTTGGTACTATGCTCAAAAAGATATCAAACTGTGCATACTCTTTGATCCAGCAGTGTTTCTATTGGGCCTATATCCCAAAAATATCTTGAAGGAAGGAAAGAAACCCACATGAATTTTTAACAGAAAGTTTTGCAAGAATCAATGTTGAAAAATTACCCATGCATATGTTTTGCAAATAAAAAGATTTAATAAAAAAAGAAAAAACTGTGGAGTCTGAACACAGATTAAAGCATCCAATTTTCACTTAAAAAAAAACAATACTACTATTAGGCATAAATCTCAAAAGATACATTTAAATAAGTAAAAGGACCAATTTGAACAAAAATATGTATACCAACTGTCTTCTCAGGGCAAAAAATATGAAAGTGAGTGGATACCCATCTATTGGGGAATGACTGAATAAATTTTGTCATGTGATTATTATGGAATGTTATTGTTCTTTGAGAAATGATGAGCAGGATACTCTCAGAAAAATCTGGAAAATTTTCCCTGAAGTCAAGCAAAGTGAATTGTAGTGTACCCAAAGTAATAACAACATTCTGTGATGATCAGGTGTAAATGATTTTGCTATTCTCAGCAGTACAATGATCCATGGCTACTCTAAAAGACTTACAATGAAAATCCTGTCCCTTTCCAGGGAAGGAACTGATTGTGTCTGAAAATGGATTTGCAGCATACAAATAAAAATAAATAAATAACATTTTTGTTTAAGTTTCAGTAAAAACATTTTGAGTTCCAAATTCTCTCCTCCTTCCCTTCTCTTCCTCACCAATTGGAAAAACAAGCAATTTGATATTGATTGTAAAGTTGGAGTCATGCAATAAATATACATATATTAAACATGGTGATAGAAATTGGTTTACAAAAAGTGAAAATGAAACAGTCTGTCAAAAAACAAGCATTCTAGTGAGGGAAGCATAGTGTATACAAATAAGCAAATGGAAAAAAAATTTTTTTCATTGTTCAGTTATTTCTGACTCATTGTGACACCATGAACTTTTCCATGGCATTTTCTTGGGAAAGGCACATGGATGGTTTGCCACTATGATTCTTCAGTGTGTCTATTTTATAAATGAAGAACTGAGGCAAATAGGGTTATTGAGGCAAATAAGGAACCGAGGTACATAGCAAGTAAGTGCCTAAGGCAACATTTTAAACTCACCTTCCTGATTCCAAGTCCAGTGGCTCTATCGGCTATACCACCTAGCTGTCCAAATAA
>JAJPUD010003419.1:106117-116472 GCA_023553655.1 Myrmecobius fasciatus
GAATACCATATACAAGGAATACTTGAACTACCTGGAGGAAAAAGAGAGTAAACAAATGGAAATCACAGGAAATTATGCAGAAAGAATTGGAGCCAGATTGTGAAAGACTTTAAATGCCAAAGGAGGCATTTGTATTTTACCCTTGAGGCAACAGGGAGACACTGAAATTTCTTGATCTAGAGAATGCTATGATGAGACACATGTTTTAAGAATATTGACTTATAGGCATTGGGGTAGCATATTGTACAGGGGAGACAAATTAAATATCTACTAGAATACTGCAGATGAGATGATAAGAGCCTGGACTAAAATAGTAGAAGAGAAGACAACAAATGGGAAATGTTATAAAGGTAGAATCACTAAGACTTGATAACTGATTGATTGCAACCCTTCTTATTTTACGGATGAGGAAAATGAGGTACAGAAAGTTTAAATTACTTGTTCAAAGCCAGCCAAGTAGAAAATAATCGAGCCTGTATTTAAGTCCAAATCTTCCAACATTCTTTCCATTGCACAATGTTAATTCCTGCTGACACAGTGCAGTATAGAATATACCAATGTTTATATATGTTTATATACTTATGATACAGTTGAAATTATATTGACACTAGCTTCAAATACAAATTCTACTTACTATTTACTTACTACACTTGTGGCTTTGGGAAAATTAATCTTATTGGACTTCAGTTCCATTATCTGTAAAAGGAAGGGTTGAACTAGATGACTTCTGAGGTCCTTTCAGTTCTAGACCATATGAACCCACGATCAAAAATAAGACAAAAGAAAACAAGGCAAGACTTAGGAAAGGAGGGTATATAGATGCTTTCAAGTACTTGAAGAACTGTGATGTGAAAAAGAGATTCATTTGAGTACAGAAGTAGTAACATTGAATGGAAGTTGCAAAGAGGCAAATGTGTGTTTCATGTAAAGAAAAAAAAACAAAAATTGAAAAGGGGAATAAGATACCTTATGAGAAAATAGTTTCTTCCTTAATAGAAATCTTTGGTTGAGGTAGTTGGAGAAGGAATTTGTTTTCAGATCTGGGATCAATTAGATGGCCCTTCAAATATCTTCCAATTTAGGGATTCTGTGGAGGTAGAACTGACATGTTTGGCTTATGGAGCAGATGTGAAGATGAGTGATTTAAGAGTAAAAATGGTTCTAAGGTCTCTTTATGATGTATAGCACTATATGAGACACAAAATATTGGAAGCAAAGAAGTAAAAATAATAGTTTGCATCTATAAACAGAGCAAGGTAGAGAGAAAGAAAGGGAGAGAGAGGAAAAAGGAGAGAAGGACAGACAGGCAGAAAAACAAAGAATCAAGGAATATCTGCCCAAGCTCCATACATATTATTGTAAAAGGCGTAATTAAAATTCAATATTTCCCAATAATAAGTGATGAGTTGTCCTTGGGGCAAAATCTTTTTCTCATTGTATTATAGGAACCACAAACTGTTTTTTTTTTATTTTCAGGTGAGGTGATTGTAGATACCCAGTCTAGAAACATGTTACTGGATACCTATCTTAGAGATACAAATGAGACTTAGATGAATTTCCATTTATACAGGTACTTCTTTCTCCCAGTAAAAACTAGAAATATTGATCAACAATGCTTGAAAAGCAATGTCCAAATTCTATTATATAAATATTTATATATTATAATATATTAAATTAAATGTAATAAATAATTATATAAATACTATTATATAAATAGTTTTCAGATTTTTCAAAATGTCAGCAAATATTATACCAAGACAACACAGACCATCAACATGAAGGCATTAGATAGGTCATTATTCTATTCCTCAGGGAACAAAGGAATTCCCCCAAATAAGAAAGAACTTTCTTGTCGCATATCTATTAGAACAGTAATGTCTCCTGTTTACTTTGAAAGTCCTTGTTAAATTTCAGCTAAGAGTTCTGGGTACTGCACCTGGCTTAGCCATGATGTCATCATGGATATTTTCTGCAGCAAACAGGATCAGATATGATTTCAGAGATTGAATTCCAATATGAACTTAGGTTCTGGGTAGTTAGGTGGTAAAGCAGACAGAGGGATAGTCCAAGAGTTCAAATCTGGTCTTAGACACAGTTTTATGATAGTAGATGTGTACTCTCAGTTCTCTCACCTGTAAAATGAGGACAATAAGGTTTCTCTTGGACTTGTGAGAAGAAAATGAGATAATATTTGTAAAATACTTTGCAAACAATAAAGTGCTATATAAATTAGTTATAATGATGACTATTAGTATAACATTACATTTGTTATATTAAAAAAAATTGTTGTCTCAGTGATGTTCCTAATAATTAATTCTGTCTTTTACCTTAGATTATATTCTTGGAATTTAAATATTTCAATATATCATGAGCTCTTTGGAATAAAAAAACATTTTCATTTTATCATTTTATCTCCAGGACCTAGGAAAGGACCTTACAAAAAAGTATATTATTTAAAATGTTTATATTTAAACATATTTATGACATGATTAATATGGAAATATGTTTTGCATGTTCACACATATGTAACTTTTATAAATCTCCTATCTTCTTAGTGAGGGGAAAATGTAAGGATGAAGGAAGGGAATTTGAAACTCAAAATTTTCAAAAATGAATGTAAAATTTGCCTTTATAAGTAATGGAAAATATTTTTTAAAATGTTTTATTAGTTGAATTGAATTAATAATAATGAAAATACTATGCCAAAGAAATTTATAATAATGTTACTCATGGTGATAATGAAAGATGGCAACAATGATAACAAGCATCTTGCTACAGTTGAAAGAATTCCTGAGTTCAAATTGAAGACCTCAGTTTGAGTGGGCCTTACACTGCTTTTTTCTACGTAATACTGCACAAGTCACTTAACTTCTCTAGTCCTCAGTTTACTCACCTGTAAAATTAGTATAATAATAGATTTGCCCTATGTACTTTCAAGATTATGAGAAAAGAAATTTTAATCATTATAGATAAGATTTATCTTTAATAATGGGACCTGTATTATCTCATATTGTGGTCTTGTGTACTATTTTTATGTCTCCATCATTCATATTTTGCTCTTTAAATAGATTCCAAGATCTTTTAAAAGAAATTCTCTCCCTTACGGTATTTAGCAGAGTCTCTGGAATCCAGTAAGAGTATGATGACAATAGTAGCAATAATAATTTTGATAATGTATTTATATGACTCCTTATAATTTTCAAAATATTTTCACTGTAAGCTAGGCAGAACAGATATTATCCTGGCTTTTAGATTAAAAACGGGTCTCAGAAAGATCACATGATTGGTCAAGTAACTGAGACAGTTCTCAAGCTTGTGGTCAATCTTACAAATCAGAGAAGATTAGACAAAATGAAGACTGACTTCAGGGGTCCAGAAACTGGAGGACAAAACTGCTGTGTCCTCCCAAGTGATGCTTCTTTAGGCAACTTATCCTGGACATCAAATAATTGTCTAAAGAAAAGTCTGGAGTCAGAGTGCTCACACTTTCTACCCTGTGAGAAGCAGCGTCACTTCAGTAAGTATTCAAAACTTCTTCAGAGAGAACCACAATCCCAGGTGTAATTAGAAAGACTGACTAGGCAGTCTTTGGTCCAGAGGCAGGAATAACCACATGGGAGACTTAATTCCTCATTACCATGACTGGTATATGGTACCTGAACTGGAAATGTGTCTGACTTTGGAGCTTTGGGAGAACAGTTAAAATTAACTATAACGACTAATTCATTCTGCTTTAACTGCAAGATGAAAGAAACCAGGAAGCAGACACCTTCCAGTTTTTTTTTTCTTTTTTGTTTTTTTTTTTACTCTATTGGCAAGATAGGAACAGCCTTGTGAGAACAGAATGCCCTCTTCATTATGGGATTTAAAAGATTAAAAAAAAATTCTTCCTGAATTCCTCAGGATTGCTGCTATGCCAATTTTAGGACATAGCTTGCTTGCTGGGCCTTAACTCTGGAAAACAGGGTCTCTCCTAACAATAAAAAGAAAAGAATAAAATGAGAGAGGTGGTCTTGGATCTTGATAATCTCTGGCATCAAAAGACTCGGTTTGAAGTTCTGTCTCTTCCTCTGACCTTGGGAATTTTTTTTTCTTTTAGAGTAACCAGTTTCATTGATGCAGGTATTCTTCCAATCTGTTCACAAGCTATTCATGCCTATTCAGAACATGTGAGACTTTTCCATACCCTTCCATAAATTGTTCACAGAAAATATTTCAAGGGGAATTTAAGTAACAGGGAAATTTTGGAGAAGCAAATTTCAGCAACAGAGGAAGAAAATCTTGCTAATAAAGTTCTGAAAGAGTCAAATGGGTGATTTCAGGACTTCCTAATTCAGCTTCCTAATTAGAGATGTTTGAAAAAAGATTAAATGGCCACTTATTAAGTGTTTTGTAGGAGAGATTCTCAGTAAGATATAGATTGCATTATATCATTTCTGAATTGCTTTCAGCACTGAGATTCTCTGAGTCCATGATACCCAACATGCTTTGAGTTTTTCTCTGAATCCCTTTAGGGATGCACAAATTTCTAGTGATTCATCTGTTTCAGGGTTTTTTTGTTTGTTTGTTTTGTTTTGTTTTGTTTTCTTGTTTGCAATATACAAGAACAGCTCCTTTTTTGGATCACGCATTCCTTGGATGGCATCTCTTTCCCCCTATATTTTTTGTGTATAAGTTATATTGTAAACGATGGTGAAGATTATGTCCATCATGGGTCCCTCCATTGCCATTTGAATCAATAGCAAGAAAAAGTGGATTTAAAAAAGAAGCTTTCAAAGAAGTGAACAGCTTGCAATCCTTAAAAATTTTATACAATTTCTGCCCAAAATAATTGTCTCCTGTCATCTTCCTATTCAATCTGAGCCTAGGTTACTGTCCACCTATGGCTCATATCTAAAATGTATATGCTAATAGAATTAATCTACTCCATCTCCTCAAAAATTAGGGAGGTTATGTGTATGTTTGCATACATGTATGTTGTATGTGTGTGTTTATATATTCTGCATCTACAAGATTCTTTCCATGCAGACTTCAATGTCAATTTCCTTTGAAATAATATATTGAGCATAACTTATAGGCTTCTGATGTTTGATACATAATGCTCACTGAAAATAGGAATATTTGTAAAATCTTATTTTTAAGAACATTCTCTTTCATTTAGACTTTATATACAATGTCCTCCAAAATTCTAGTGAATATCATGAGTGAAAATGTATTTTGTTGTTTCCTTTTTGAAAAAATAATAAACATTCCCATATATGAAGAAAGCCAGAAAATGAATCTTTGGACAAACTTATCTTTATAGTTACATTTGACGAGGAATCTTGAATAGTTTTAATATTATGAGACACTTGTAAGAATCTTTAAGAATGATTTTTGCTCTATTGAATCAAATGCTTTTTAAAAAATAAATAATAAAAGATATTTTGTTCCCTTTGTTTTAATTATGGTACTAATAAGATGCATCAAACTCTAAAAATCTGAGGAATCTTGCTTGGTCCTTTATTTTCATTAAGCATACTCTTCAGATGTGAGTATACCATCTTAAAAAGGATTTTTATAAATGTTGGAAAATAGAATCATTAGTCATTTATATTTTCTTGGTCTCACACACACACATACACACACATCTTTTTAGAGGAAATAATGCTATGCATAAGATTTATTTTTTTAAGATGATACTTTCTCTTCTTTGAGCTACTTAGTAATTTCATCCCTGTATTCTTTTAAAATCAATGCGTAGTTAATGCCTTTATGATATATGTCATCACTGAATATGACTGAAAAGAGATATAAAAGAATACCAAAGGAACTTCTCTTTTACAATTTTGCTAAAGGCTGAACCCCAAACCTAATGCCTTTAAGTGAAAACAGAAGCATTGGATTCTAGTTTTAATATGTCTCTGTGTCTTTGCTGAATTGTGTGTGTGTTGTAAATCCTATCATTTACCCCAGAGGACAGACTAGGAGAAAAAGATACAAGTTTAAAAGAAGGAAGTTAAGACTGGCAAAGAAATTTTTTTTATAAGTAATTTTGCTATTTTCAGCCATTTCCAGTTTTGTCTAACTTTTTTTGTGACCCAATTGGGGGTTTTATTGCCAAGGATACTGGAGGAGTTTGCCATTTCCTTTTCCAGCTCTTTTTACAGAGAAGGAAACTAAAGCAAATAGGATTAATGACTTGCTCAGGGTCACACAGCTAGTAAGTATCTGAGGCAGGTTTTGAACTCAGAAAAGGAGTCTTTTTTTATCACCATGCCAGTAGGCTTTTCCCTGTACCACATGGCTGTCGTTTTTAATAATAATGCGTTCATAAATAGAACAAGTTGCTTTAGAAGATAATGAATTATCTCTAACTTGAAATCTTCATGCCAATTACCTATCAATAATATTGTAAATATTATTCTTCTTTAATCTGAAGTGAACTAGATGTACATTGGGTTCCAAAGGAATTTGAATACATTTCTCCCTGAAAATCCTCTCTCTCACACTCTTCCCACATATTCATTCAGGGCTAAGTTTTTTTTCAAAGATTTGCTGAGTTTTCTGCTCTTGTCCATTCTTGAACATTAGTCACATTCTTCCTCTAATGTTTTTTAATGGTAAAATCTCCTAGTAAGTAGTTTGTATTTCACTGAGATAAAAACAAACAAAAACAAAGAAACAAAAAAGTCTAACTAACTTCCTTTTTTGTTAGTTATAAAATTGATATTCTTTATTTAATTATTAATATTAATTATATGATTTATCATTTTGTAAGTTTTAACTTTTGAAATTTTTTTAAAAGTTCAATGTAAATCAGCAGGTACGTCACAATGAGCTGCTACATTAGCCATTCTAAGTCCTCAAACTGGTCCTCTTAATATTTTGTGTGTCAGAAAAATTTTTCTTCTATCTTGTATTTTACAACTTTTGCAAAGTTTCTCTTTTCTTCCCTGCACCTTCAAGTCACCATTTTGTTCATATACAAACTTACATAACTTTCCTATTTAGGGAAAAGTTGATTTTCTGGTCCTTTTGGGGGAAGAAATTATCCACATCTTAGCTTAAAAATGTGTTTCTTTACACATGGATTTTTATTATTTAAAAAAAAAAACCAGAATGGTTTACCTCCATTTAGCCACCAAAATGATTACCAATGAAAGGGATATTACTTTACATTCTTCTCAAGTGGATTTATTTATTCTTTATGTAAAAGTATTTTTCTACTCATTTCATCAATCCAATTGCTCATATATTAAGGGAGTAGTATCTTACCCATATAAACCTTTACCACCTGGCTTGTCAATCAGTGAGCATTGGCAGAAGGAGTGAGCATGCCAGAAGTTCCTATAGCAACTGAAAGAATTTTTACTCAGAGGTCACAGACATAGTTACATTTGAATTTGGAGTTGAAAACTCTGAGGAAGAAAAAAAAAAGAAAATTCATCTTGCTGAGCTATGTGGAGGGGAAAGAGGCTAGGGGGTCAGAGAGATGCCCCCTGTTCTGAAATCTTTCCTCCTTACATTTTGTTGTAAATTCCTACAAGTATGCAGACAAGTTTCTGAAATGAACACTGGAAAGTAAGAACTAAGATGATGGCTAAGAATTGACTGCATGTGGATGAGTTCTGAAGTGTCAGAAACCATCTGGGAATTGAATTTCTTCCCTTGTCTGTTAAAGGGGTGTTTAGATCTCACAAATAAGCTGTATACATTACTATGGCCCAGCACCTACACTGTGATTTCCCTTATAGCTCCCAATGCAGATTATCTTTCGGGTCGACATTTACTTTGTACATGAGAGCTCAAAAGTTGAGTAACGATGTAATTTAACTTACTATATATCCAAAATACAGGATAAATTTAGATTGTGATTGATGTGAAGTCTGTTTTATGAGAATCAATTGAAAGACCTGGGGATGTTTAGCTTGGGGAAAATGAGACTTAGAGAAGATATGCAATAGCTATGTTTATTTAATTGAAGGACTATCACATAAAAATGAGATTAGACTTCTGCTTGAAATGGGCAGAGTCTGAACATGCACAATGGGTAAAGATGAAGCAAAGTCATATTTAGGATAGATTTTTTTAATTGTGCAACAAATAGAAGTATCCAAAAATGGATATAGTTTATGAAAAATCCTGGGTTTCAGTTTTTGGGATAAAAACTCACTATTTGACAAAAACTGCTGGGATAATTAGAAACTAGTCTGGAAGAAATTAGGCATTGACCCACACCTAACACCATATACCAAGATAAGGTCAAAATGGATTCATGATCTAGGCATAAAGAATGATATTATAAACAAATTAGAACAATGTAGGATGGTTTACCTCTCAGACCTGTGGAGGGGGAAGGAAGTTGTGACCAAAGAAGAACTAGAGGTCATCATTAATCACAAAATAGATAAGTTTGACTATATCAAGTTGAAAAGTTTTTGTACAAACAAAATGAATGCAGACAAGATTAGAAGGGTAGCAGTAAACTGGGAAAATATTTTTACATCCAAAGTTTCTGATAAAGGCCTCATTTCTAAAATATATAGAGAATTGACTCAAATATATAAGAATTCAAGCCATTCTCCAATTGATAAATGGTCAAAAGATATGAACAGACAATTTTCAGACGAAGAAATTGAAACTATTTCCGGTCACATGAAAAGGTGCTCCAAGTCACTATTGATCAGAGAAATGCAAATTAAGACAACTCTGAGATACCACTACACACCTGTCAGATTGGCTAAAATGACAGGAAATGATAATGATAGATGTTGGAGGGGATGTGGGAAAACTGGGACACTGATACATTGTTGGTGGAACTGTGAACGGATCCAACCATTCTGGAGAGCAATTTGGAGCTATGCTCAAAAAGTTATCAAACTGTGCATACCCTTTGACCCAGCAGTGTTTCTACTGGGCCTATATCCCAAAGAGATTTTAAAGGAGGGAAAGGGACCCACATGTGCAAAAATGTTTGTGGCAGCCCTTTTTGTAGTGGCAAGAAACTGGAAATTGAAAAGATGCCCATCAATTGGAGAATGGCTGAATAAATTATGGTATATGAATGTTATGGAATATTATTGTTCTGTAAGAAATGACCAACAGGAGGATTTCAGAGAGGATTGGAGAGACTTGCATGAACTGATGCTGAGTGAAATCAGCAGAACCAGGAGAACATTATACACAGCAACAAGACTATACGATGATCGATTTTGATGGACATGGTTCTCTTCAACAATGATGTGATTCAAACCAGTTGTGCTGCGATGAAGATAGTCATATACATCCAGAGAGAGGCCTGTGGGAACTGAGAGTGAACCACAACACAGCATTTTAACGCTTTCTGTGAATATTTCCATGCATTCTGTTTTCCTTCTTAGGTTGTTTTTTTTCTTCTCTTTCTAGATCTGATGTTTCTTGTGCAGTAAGATAACTGTATAGATATGTATACATGTATTGTATTTGTCATATAATTTATCCTGTCTAGCATGTATTAGATTACCTGTCATCTAGGGGTGGGGGGTGGGGGGAAGGAAAGGAAAAGCTTGGGGAAAAAAAAGATTTTTTGCAAAGGTCAATGTTGAAAGGTCACTCATATGTTTTGCAAATAAAAAGCTTTATAAAAAAAAAAAAAAGAAAAATCCTGGGTTTTCTTTTACTAGAGAATTTCAAGTGAATGCTGTATGAACACTGGGCAAGGACATTTCTTTATATATGGGTTAGATTATTTACAATAACAACCACAGACTTTTATGAACATTTTTGGTAATATTTTAAAAGAAATTCTTGACTGAGTAGAAATTAGACTATATAGTCCCTCTAGTTCTTTTCAGCTCTGAAATTCTGTGATTTTATTATTACTGAGGGCCCTGGACTAGACTACTGGGAACACGGATAACTTTTAGGTCCCCAGACAGAACCATCCTTGGCAACCTGAAACAACTTTATACTTAATGCCCACAAGAAAACACAAACAAGACCAATCCAGACCTTCCTTCCAGAAGTGCAAAATCAGGTTCTACCATGAAGTCCCAAATCAGGAAGTAGCCTGAAAGAATGAGTGGGAAAAATAGAGTTTAGTGAAAGGCATTTATTTAACACACAAGCCCAGAAGAGACGGAATACCAAAGAACTACAAGCAAAGCCTTGAAGAAAACCATGGTTTGGATACATAAAACTTCTGGGAGAAATAAAGCAAGAATTTTTTAAGAGTTAATTTTTAATGAATGAAATGATAGAACTACAGGAAATTGTAGGAAATAAAATAGACACTTTTGGGTACATAAATAAATTTCAAACAACAGGGAAATAGCAGAAGAGAAAAGTGTGTGTGTGTGTGTGTGTGTGTGTGTGTGTGTGTGTGTGTGTGTGTG
>JAJPUD010003419.1:116482-131860 GCA_023553655.1 Myrmecobius fasciatus
GTGTGTGTGTGTGTGTGTGTGTGTGTGTGTGTGTGTGTGTGTGTGTGATTGCAAAGAATGGAAATTTCATTGGATACCCGTCAACTGGGAAATGGTTGAATAAGTTATTATAGAATACTATTATATACTATAAGAAATGATGAATATGATGGTTTCAGAAAAACCTGGGAAGACATTTGAATTAATACAATGTGAACATAACTGAGAGAGGGGCAGCTAGTTGGTGTAATAAATAGAGCACTAGCCCTGAAGTCAGGAGGATCTGAGTTCAAATTTGTCCTCAAACACTTAATACTTCCTGGCTGTGTGACCCTGGACAAGTCACTAAACCCCAAATGCCTCGGGAAAAACAAACAAACAAAAACATAACTGAGAGAACAGTATGCAATTGTGACAATTTTATAATGACAAAAACAACTTTGAAAGATTTAGAAATAATGATCAAAATGTGGCACCAGAGGACTAATGATGAAAATGCTACTTCCTGATAGATTTAGATGCAAAATACTAATTATATATATAATATATACTTATATATGTATATATATACTTATGCACATATACATATGTATGTATGTGTATGTATGTACGCATGTACATATGCATGTGTAGATATATTATATATTGACATTGACTTGCCCCTACTAACTGAAAGACAGGTATAATACATTTTATTCCTGCCTCCAGAATTCTCTAGTACCCATGTGGGGGGTAAGGGTTCTAGATTCTCTGCCAATAGCTCCAGCCACCGCTACAATTAATGTTCCCTCAATTGAAGGAGTGAGTCCCCTCTCCTTCAGTTCCATTTAGCCATTATCAGATCAGTTTTGATAAAGAAATAATTACTTCAAAGGAATATGAACAAAAACATAAATGTGTCTCAAAATGTAGGACATATTCCACCCAGCCCCCACTCCTCTTATACCACCTCAGTGTCTGGTAATGGATGAGGATTTAGGTTCATAATTTAGTTCAGTTCCTATGGTACACAGTCCAGAGTTCCAAGCCTAACCCTCACCTTGGGCTTGAGCCTAAAGCATTCTGGTTTCTCAGGTGTTACCTGAAAGGCTGGCTGGCTGCAACATTCTGCCTGGAATCCTGGTTCCAAGACTGTCATGGCTAGAACTCTCAGATAAAATCAGAATTAATCCTTTTATTTAAAAGCTGAAAAAGAAAAGAAAAACCCCAAATAGAAGCAAATACTACCGCCAGTTTCTTGGGGCCAAGGGGTAAAAGGAGCGGGGAGGTATTTTCCCTTCTTGCTTCAGTTCATTATGCTCAAGATATGGATAAACTGTGTGCTATCTTCACCCTCTGTATGCAGCAGGAAAAAGCATATGGGAAATACAGGGACACTGTCCAAGTCTGGCAGTTTTAAAGACTCAGCCTGTTCCTGCTGTGCAGTCAATTGAAGGAGGTTAATCCCACCCACATGGTAAGAGAATGTAGAGAAACATCCTTCTTAGGCTATCTAGGTATGCTCCAAGGTCCCATTACATGGAAGTATACATGTATGTGTGTATAGTTATCTTCCCCAACATATATATGTGTATGCACATATGTTTATGTGTGTATTCATACACACTCACATATTACAAACTTCTGCACTGGATATGGGCCACCTTCCTTCTCTCCCATCCCATCTCTTCTCAAAAACAAAAGAAAAACAAAACCTCTATTACAAACATTAATAATCCAGTAAAACAAACTTTTACTTTGATCAAATCTAAAAAAGGGTATATACATTTATATGCACATGCATAAACATATTCTGTGTAAAAATATGTGCATGTGCACATGTGTACATATATACATTTATATTTATATCAAAAGAGAAGAAATAAATGTATGTGTAATCTATTTGTACACAATTAATGTAGAAACTTACTTTGCTTAATTATGAATATAATAGTTTTGGTTTTTTTATTTAAGATTTTATTTTTCCCCAGTTACTTATAAAGCAATTTTTATATTTGTTTTTAAAACTTGGATTTCCAGATTTTCTCCCTTCCTCCCTCTCCTCCTTCCCCAACATCCCATTGAGAAAGCAGATGTGAAGTTATGCAAAACATTAAGTTTTGCTTTTCTTTTGTTAATGAGGGAGGGGGAGGGAAAGAAGGAAGATTTGTTCTGAATGAAAAAGACAAAAAAAAAATTTAAGGTACATTTCTAAAAGGCTGCTGAAAAGGGCTCAGCACTCACTTCTTTCTGTGTCTTCAGTCTCTAGGGAGGTAGTTAATCCAAACCAAGTGACTTGAAGTTATCAAGGACAGCTAGGTGTTCTACTATCTCCTTTTCTATGTTGGTTATTAATTCTCTATTAGCCATATTTGAGCTATTCTTTCAAGTCAAGAGAACATATTCCTTAGAAGAAAAAAAAATAAAGAAGCAGTACATCAAGTCAACTAACATTTATGTTCCTATTATCTATGTGCCAGACACTGTGCTAAAGTACAGCATGCAATTCAATGCAAAAACAGCTCCTGTACCCAGGGACCTCACATTCTAATGGGAGAAACAGCATGTAAAAGGAACAAATTTGAGATAATCTCAGAGAGAAAGCAGTTAAAAAAAAAATGGAGAATATTGATATTAGAGTGTAAACTCCTTGAGGGCAGGGATTGTCTTTTTTCCTTTTTGTTTTCTTAGCTCAATGCTTGGAACTTGGTAGGCACTTATTAAGTACTTATCAATTAAATGATTGAAATGATAGCTGACGTCAAGAGCACTTAAGAGTCTTTGATGAGGTGGGAGAACCTTCTGGGCAGAGGGGAAAGCCAGAGAAATTGCTCAGAATTGGAAGGAGGACTTTAATATGCAAGAAACAACAAGGAAACCAGTGCCAATGGAGTATAAATTATGTAGGACAGAGTAGGATGTAAGAGAACTCCAAAGTTAGAAAGGTTATGAAGGGATTTTAAAGACAGAGGATTATATATTTAGGGTAGAGGTATAGTCTAGAGGTAAGAGAGAACCATCAGAGTTCATTGAAACAGATAAAAGTGTGATGTGATCAGACTACATTTTAGGAAGATCGATTTGACAGCTAACTGAAAATTTACTAAACCTTCTTTCTCTATCATCAGTTATCATTGCCTTAAACTTTGGTTCTAACTTTTATCAGTCATTTTTTTTTCTACTAATATGTAGGAGACTGGAGAATCCTCATGTAAAGGATTTTAGTCCTTAGATTCCTATTTTGCATCAGCTCATTTTGAGTGTTAACATTCCTGACAGATCCTGATTTACTTTTGTATTCATGTTTTATTAACTATCTTTTGTTTCCTATACTGTAGATGTCTTTTAAACAGATATATTTTGTTTAGTGAATTCCCTATCTTGTACATCAAGATGTTTTAAACCTGTCCCTCTTTATCTTATTAAACTTGTTTCTATTTATGCCTTCACAAATTTTTTTCTTGAGAGTTTCCTTGTCTTCTCTGCACCTATATATTTATGGTTTATAATTCATGAGCTCTTACTTATCCTTTCTCTAACACCTTTAAAATGTTCTCCTCCCAATTCTAGGATTCAGGCAAGATTTTCTTCTCCATCTCAAATTTTGAGATGTAATGGTCAGTGCTTTCCACTGTCCCATCATTTTCACTCCAGAAACTAGTTCCTCATTGTTGGTAAGCATCAGATACAGACCAGAATTTCCACTTATGATATCACCACTTTTTGAAGAATATATTCTGAAGAAATGGAATGGAGCAGAGAACAGTTTCATTTTAAAATAGAATATGGAGCAAAATTTGGTGGACAGTTAGAGAATTGAGCAAAAAAGTAATTTAAGGATCATCCTTGTCCAATTCCCTCATTTTCAAGCAAAAGAAACTGAGAACCAGAGAGGCTAACTAAATTTTCTAAGGTCCTAGAGGTAGAAAATCAAAGAACTGAAACATTATCCTGGGATTTTCTGACTTCACATCTTTTCACTATAGAAACTCAATATATTGTTCACAAGTGACATGATTATCATGTCATGATATCATGACATGATTATATATGTGTACATATGTATGTGTGTATGTATGTATAAAGAAAATGAGAGAGAGAATCTGTCTTGTTTTTTTTTTCAAAGGTAGCATTCATTTACCTATTGTCATAATTAAGTTTCCCTATTTCTGAAGGAGCCCTGGATTTGAAATCAAATGACAATCTGTTTAATTTGATCCAATTAATCAAGAATTTAAGTGCCTACTATGTTCAAGGTACAGTCATAAACACTAGGGGCACAAATATAAAAATGATCAATAATCCCAACCCTCAAATACCTTACATTCTTCTGGAATTTGGAGCAGGAATATAACAAGTATATAGAGAAATAATTAATGATAATTTGAGAGCACTAATAATTGGAGGCAAGTGCTGAGTCAGCTTGTACAAAAACATAGAGATGGGAAATAGAATATTGATTTTGGGGAATAGCTAATACTTCAGTTAGTTTTGAATGTTAAGGTTATATACGTGAGTGTGTATGTGTGTGTGTGTGTGTGTGTGTGTGTGTGTGTGTGTGTGTGGTTTAGTTATATGTTTATAAATGCAAACTGGAAACACTGCCATAGACTTTTTTTTAAAAAAATTAGATTTTTAATGACTATTTTTAATTCTATCCAGAGTTCATCCTTCTCCTCCTTCACAGCTTTATCACTAGGATTTTTAACAACAAAAAAGAGGAAGAAAAAGTAGCAAAATAGATGGATACATTGTAAGACCTGATGGTATATACAATGTTTCACACCCATGGATCTCTTACCTCTGCAAGGGTAATTAAAATAATTAAAATGCTCCACGGAGAGGTTAAGCCTCTGAAGGAAGAGAAGTGAGAGCAGAAAAAAGAAAGATGGAAGAGGGAAATCTGTAGAGATGGAGGGACTAATAGTCATAGTGATGGAGAAAGGTAAGAAATAAGGAAAGTTGAAAAGACACAAAATTATATTCAGAACAGGTGTTTTCAAGGTTAAAGAACATGGATGTGATATTGAATGATGTGGAACTTGAAAGTGTGCCCATTTTAGAGGGTATCTGACACAGAGTGAAAATGTAGATCATAAGATTCAAAGAAGTTGGATGAATTGGAAGACCAAGATATTTGAGGATATATAAACAAGTAGATTGAGGTAGGTTCACCATACATTTTGAAAGTACCCTATACAGTTTTTAAGTTTTTCTCTGAACCTACTAATAATTTCCTTAATTCAACTCCATGATATCAACTAATGATATACTAGAAAAATGGATAGATATTCAGAAAGTAAAGAAATAGTTCATGTATTGAATTATTCTTGAGAATATTCATGTGAATATATTCATATATTCATTCTACAGAAATTCAATAATATACAGATGTCATTTTTGTCTGCATATAGGAGGTGACAAATGTAAAGAAGAACAAAATATGATTTCTATCCTCATGGAACTCCCAGTCTAGCGGAGGTGATAACATTTGTTCATAAATATCCATAATCAAAAATAAAACATAAATGTGTAAGAAAGGTACAAATATGATGATCTCAGAATTCAAGAATATAAAGAGATGTTTTCCAGAGTATAAATTCAGATAGAATTAATATGACCAAAACCTTTTTCTTACATGACTTCTCACATTTCCTCTGCCATATCTGAAGTTCTGCCAAGTCTTTTACTTTCTACTTTCATAATATCTCTTATATATGCCCCCTTTTCTTTTCTTGCACAGCCACCAATCTCATGTTAGCCTTCACATGTAAATATTGCAATGGTCTTTTTGTTAGTCTCCCTGCTTCAATCTTTTGCTATTTCAATATCCAGCTATGAAAATTATCTTCCTAAAGTGTAGCCTTGATTGTTTCACTTCCCCTATTCAATAAACTACATTGGCTCCCTATTATCTCCAAGATCAAATATAAAATTTCATTTTTTGACTTTTATCCCTCTAACAATGCTCTTTTATTTACCTTTCTTGTGTTCTTACTCTTTCTTTGCTTCCATGTATTCTACTATCTAGTGACTATAGCCTTCTGGATATTTCTCACACACACCATTCATATCCCCTTATTCCACTCCATTACTTTTCACTGACTGTTCCTCATATCTAGAACTCTTTCTTTCCTCATTTTTGCCTTCTGTTTTCCCTGAGTTCCTTCAAAGCTCAGCTAAATTTCCTCTTCTGCAAAAAGTCTTCTTCATTTTTTGCTAATTTTATTGCCTTCTCTCTGAGACTACCTTCAACTTATTAGACAGGTAGATAGTTAGTTAAATTGATTGATTGATTGATAGATAGATAAGTAGATAGATTAGATAGATAGATAGATAGATAGATAGATAGATAGATAGATAGATAGATAGATAATTATCTCTCCCCATTAGAATGTGGGTTCAATGAGATCAAGAACTATTTTTTGGCCTTTCATTGTATCTCTAGAGCTTAACACAGTGCATAGCACTTAGTAAGCAATGATCAAATGCTTATTGACTGAGTAAAAGGAATTTCATAAATACCTGTGGCCAGGTGATGGAATCAGTTCACCAGCTCAAGAGTCAAGTGTAAATTTTCTGTGTGAGCCCTTATACCTTGGAAACTTAAAAATACTGCAGATAAGGCATTGATTTGTTGTTTTGTTGATTACCTTGACTTAAGAAAGTGATGTGGAAAATGTTAATAGTGTAGATTAAACTTTTGTCATTTGTGTCATAGATTCCCCCTCAAATATCTCATTGTTCAGTATTTATAATATTCCTGCCTGTGGCCATGTAATATCTAAAGATATCAAGGTTATACAAAAGTATAAATCTTTAAAGCTGAAATGGCATAACCAATGTCTGTAGTGCTTGGGCAAGATCACAATATCAATGAGCAAACAGAATAGAGTAAGTATAATATACATTGGAGTTGAGTTCTGAGCATATTCTATAAAAATGTTATTTATAAAATATTCATAAATCTTTGTTATAGGCATGAACCCAAATTGATGGAACAACTTTTGTCTTCTTCCTTTAAAAAAAAGGAGGGGAATTATAAATAAGCAGATGTCTTAATGAAGAGCTAAATGGCATATCTAGGTTAACATTAAGTTTGAACTTCATCCATACCCTTATTGACATCCCAGAAAAAGGAATAAATAATCTTGTTAGAGAATTTGCTGATGACAGTAATGCTGGATACATTATTGACATATATAATACCAATGCTTTTATTTTAAATGAATACTTGGCACATCAGAGTGACCTACTTGTCAAGTCATATACACTTAAAAGTGATAGAAGAAAATATCATAGTTGATACCTTCCTCAATTCACTTAATGGTTATGTATCAAATATCTGCTGTGTTTACATTCAGAACAGTTAGGTCTAGTTGAGAATAAAATTCTGAGTTTAACTTCAAGTATTTTTACTAATTTTCCTTCAAGTTAATTTTTATTGAGTTTTTTTTACATGACCAAAATTTTCTTTAGTGTTATTTTCCTCTTCCTGAGAGCTACCCCATATAAAAATGTAAAGAAAAAAAACTAAAAAAAATTAGCAGAACTGATCAATATATTGTAAAAGTCTGAAAATAGGTGTAATGAGCCATACTTATAGACCTCCCATATCTGCAAAAGAGTGGGAGATGAAGGTGGGAGATATCTTTTCATATCTCTTCTTCATAACTATGTCTTTAAAAAACAACTTTGTGATATTCTTTTTTATTTGTGGTTATTGTTTGGTGTGATTATTCTATCTACAATGTTTTAATATAATGTTTATTGTCTTCTTGGTTGTGCTTACTTTGCTCTGCATCTGATCAAACTGATCTTTTATGTTTCTCTGTATTCCAAGAATTTCTCTCATTTTGTCTCATTCCTCTCCAAGCAATACTCTGGATTTTCTCTACCATGCCCCAGAAGCCCTTTCATTTTGGGAGTCCCCAATACTTATGGAATTCACACATTGGAAGTAACACCCGCCCTACTCCACCCCCAAGCCTCTCCTTCTGATTGGATGACTGCTCTGGAATCTCCATTTAAGAAAAGCACCAAGACCAGCTATATATCTCATTCCTCTATTGGTTATGTACCAGAGTTTTCTTATAGGTACTTTCATTTCTCCCCTATCCCTTTCAACTTCCTTGCATCTGTTATTTTGTCCCATTAGAATACAAATTCTATAAGGGCAAAAATTATCATTCTTTCTCCTTTTATGTGTATCCTTCACACTTGGCCAGTACCTAGTGAATGAAACATTTAACAAATTATTGTTGATTGACTGAATGATTTCATTTTATTTTTTTTCTCACAGTACAGTAATATTCCATTTTAATCACATACCATAACTTATTTAAGCATTTTGAAATCAATGAGCATCTACTTTGTTTGAAATTTATTCTCTTTTAGAGATCATAGAATCATATAACTGGAATGGTCATCTAATCTAACCTGGACCCCTAAAGGAAATGATATTATAATATTATTTCCAATTGGTCAACTAGCTCCTCCAACAAGGTGGGGACCACTAGTTCCTGAGACAGCTAAGTTATTGGATAGTTATTTTTCTTTGTTGGTTGGTTTGTTTTGTATACCTGACATCAAGCCTAAATTTTTTTTTTTGGACAAATGCCATCCAATGCCTCTCCAAAAAATAATCTGATTTTTTTCTACCATGTCCTAGAATTCTTTTTCATTTTGGAAGTTCTCTGAACTCATGGAATTCACACATTGGAATCAACACCTCCTCCTCTAGTTCCAAGCTTCTCCTTCTTATTGGATGATTCATTTTGAATTTCCATATAAGGAGAGCACCGAGACCAGCCATACATCTTTCCTCTTTTGCCTTTTCCCTCCTGGCCATCCTTTTGCATGTTTATATAAATCTTGTATATAGTTTGTTTTGCACATATTTGAACACACATCTCCTTGATTAGGTTGTGAGCTGTTTGAGAGCAGAATTTATCTTTTGCTAATCCTTGTTGTTTGTATCCCCAACCCTTAACACAGTGAATGGCTAGTAGTAGGTAGTTTTTCTTGCTCAGTCATTTTTAGTCATGTCTTATTTTTCATGACTCTATTTGGAGTTTTCTTGGCAAAGATACTAGAAGGGTTTTCCAATTTTTTTTCCAGCTCATTTTACATATGAATAAACTGAGGCAAAAAGGTTAAGTGACTTATCCCCACAGCTAAAGTGTTCTGGGGTCACATCTGAACTCACTAAGATGACTCTTTCTGACTCCAGATTCAGGTCTTCTCAATAAATGTTTATTCAATGAATGAATGAATATTCAGAAAGATATCTCTTTTCTGAATGTTCACAGGATGAGGGAACAGAGCCAAGATGGTGGAGAGTAGACAGGACTGAGTTCTTCCTGGCTTCCCTCAGAATCAACACCAGATCAAGTCTCTGAATGGATTTTGGAGTGATAGAACTCCACAAATATTTGGAATGTAACAAGTTCCCAGCAGAAAATTTTGGAAGGAATTCAGAAATTCAGGTGGAAGGGGGGAATGCAGTCTAACACATGCATAGCACAGGGAGACTCATCGAGGAGAGGTCCCAACCAGGAATCTACTGAGAGGTTCTTAGACAAAATACAACAGCTTTGGCTACTTTGTTCTGGTTCAGAAGCCAGTGAATCAGCAGACTGGCTGTGGATCTCCAATACAACTACAGAAAGCAAATGTGAGTCCTTGACCCCCAGCATAACAAGCAGGACTTGGCAATACTCATTCCAGCATGGGAAGAATGTCTGTAGCACTGGCCCTGGGGCAGCATAAAATCCCTATTTCCCTGTAAAGGAAGCTAGGAACAATCTCCCCTTTGCCCTAGGAGCAGACCTCAACCTTTAAAAATGAGCAAACAATGCAGAAAGAGCTCTGACCATACATAGCTATTATGGAGACAGGGAAGAACAGATCTCAAACCCTGAGAATATTAAAGGCAAAACACCTCCAGATGAAGCCTCAAAGAGTGATATAAGTTGGCCCCCAACTCAAAAAGCTCTCTTAGAAAAATTCAAAAAGGATTTTAAAAGAGAATTTGAAGAAAAATGGGGAAAGGAAATGAGAGCTTTGCAGGGAAATTTAAAAAAGGAAACAGATATTGTCTGAAGAAACCAACTCCTTGGAAAACTAGAATTGATAAAATGGAAAAAGAGAACAACTCCCTAAAAAAAGAATTGATGAAATGAAAAGCATAATCCAATGAACAGGATATTGATAGGTTTAAAGGATTTAGAGATGAAAGGTACCTTAAATGTCATTTTAATTCAATCATTTTATTTTTCAGATGAGGAAATAGAGGTCCAGGTAGGGAATATAATTTATTGAAGATGATAAAATTCAAAAGCATATGAAGCATTTGAACCCAAGTCCTCTGACTCTAAATGCTATTCTTTCTAATATATTCTGCTGTTTTATTCCTTGTTAAAAAAATAAAGCCTTTGAAATGTAATTCAATTATGCAGAAAATTGAAGAAACTTGATAAATAGGATTATAAATCCTCTTACCTGTCAATCAGAAAGCAAAATGGATTTTTAAGAATAATTTATCTACTTTAAAGGTTAGTAAAGATGATCATTCTGCTAAATTCCTTAAGAGCATAATTGGCTGATGAGAACATAGAAAAACAGTAATAAAATATAACTACATTTAATTTGAGTCTGTGATTTTCAGCCTTAAAATCTGGTTTATTCAAAATGAATTCCCCATTTTCAAAATTAAATTACTTTTTCTCCCTTTTAAGACATATTTATATTGCTTCTTTTAAATATGCCAGCCAGTGGGGGGAAAGCTCATGTATGAATTTGTATGTTAAAAGTGGAAGATTCTTAATGAACAGAGAATTATTTCATGAAACAATATAACACTGTTATCAACTCCAAAACATAATAAGGAGTTTGGACATTTGGTTTGTTTTCTCATGATAAACATTTGTGAGAATGAAGCTGGGCCAAGGAGGATGTATCTTGTTTCTACCCTGACCTTTTATAACCACACACATGTTCTATTTTGCCCCCTCTGAGAAAACCTGAACAGCATTCTCATCATCATGAAGAGCAATTAACTGCCTTCAGCCAGCTGTGCTACCAAAGTCTTTAGGGACCCAAATAAAACTTGTTCTATACAGCTCTGCCCAGCCAGGCAAAGCGGGCAAGTCCAATCCAGGCAGAATTTTTGAAAGTCAAAAAAGAAAAAAAATATTACAAATCAGTAAATCAGTTCCTGATTAAGAAGCAAGAAGAAACCAAGGTCCCCTTGATGGCTGAGAAGCAGCTATTGTTGGAAATTTGGAATATCCTGGTACTGAGTTTGCCCACTAAGCTCTTTTGATGTCTCTTTATGGTATTGAGGGAAACATTCATTTCAATTCTACAAACATTTATTGAGTACCTATGGTAAAATTCATCAATATGCAAGTATTTATTAAGTATCAACTATATATCTGATAAGGTGTTAAGTTTTGGGGTTAAAAAGACAAAACTGAAATGGTCTCTACCCTTAATTACTCTATTGGGATAATATAGTATATACAGGAAAAGTAATACAAAGTAATTTTTTTTTTGCTTTTTGCTGAGGCAATTGAGGATAAGTGACTTGCCCAGGGTCACACAGCTAGGGAACGTTAAGTGTCTGAGACCAGATTTGAACTCAGGTCCTCCTGACTTCAGGGCTGGTGCTCTAACCACTGCGCCACCTAGCTGTCCCGTACAAAGTAATTTCAATAGGAAGAAATTATTAACTGTGAGTGATTGTGGCACTGACAGGAAAAGCCTTTTGGTGGAGGTAGGACCTCAGGTAGACTTGAAAATAAACTAGATTTCTAGGAAGGGAAGATAAGATGGGAATACATTCCATGAGTAAATCAATTATTTGTCTAAAGGTAGAAGTCTTTGAGTTTTCACAGACTATGGTGGTGGAGAACAAGCTTTGAAAAGTCCTACCAATGTGAATATAATTTGCATTAGGCAAAAGGATGCACAGTGTCTGTCATCTAAGAAGCAATTTAGCTAAATTCAAAGAAGTTTATCAACAGAGGGAAGGTAGTGGATGATTCATTTTTTGTTCAGTTAGGCCCCACAAAGCAGAAGCAGCAAATTGTAGAAAGGAAAATTTTGGCTGAATATAAAATGGGGTTGGTTAGGAATGGGAGTTTGGGGGAAGAGTGGGAAGGGAAAGACCTTTTTAACAGTTAGAGTTGATCTAAAGCAGAATGGTCTATATTCATTTTCTACTACCAGAGATTTTCAAGTGAATACTGGATTAACACTTGATGAGAAGATTGCAAAAAAGGATCATTAATGTGATAAATGTAGACATCAGCGACTGCTGAGTTCATTATAACCCTGGGATTATGTGCTTTTAGGGTTTGTTACCGTGTGATAAAATTTTGGTACAGCATCACTTTATGTATAGCTCCACTAATTCTTAAAGGTTCATAATCTGTATCCTCTCTTACACAGATGAAATCATAGATTCTGGATGTATCAGCAAAGGAGAATCAGTCAGTTATCAATGGTATGTATTGTGTCATAACTTATGCAAAGCACTTTGTAAACCTTATAGTGCTGTTTAAATGAGGTATCATTATGCCTTAATAGACTTCATGTTCCTCCAAAGTGCATCAAATGTATATGATAAATACTCATTGAATTGCTCAGCAATATACTATGAATTAATATTATAAAACAAAGTTTTTGGGAAGCAGTTTTCTGCATGTGAGAAAGAACAAACAGCATATTCAAAGCCAAGTAAGGACTTGGTTCAGTCCCACATTGAATGCTCACCAGTCATATGCCCATGGATAAATTATGAAACTCTTTGGACCTGGGTTTTCATCTTTAAATACAGAATAATAATACATGTCTGACTTAACTTAAAAGATTATTATTAGGCTTAAAATGAGATAATGAATGTTAAGTATTCTGTAAACCCTAAAGCTTTCTATTAATACCATCTGGAATTACTATAACAGTGTTTTACTTTAATATTTCAAGGATCTGCAATTGAATCTGTATGAATATTTCTTCCATTAAGACAGATGACTACCACTGGCTGACTCAAGAGAGTGAGACTTGTTTTCAGTATTACAAGTTTTTGTTTGTTTGTTGATTCTTAGTTTTTTCTTCATAACTACAGATTCCCTTGTTTAAATGCTTAAGGTGATGCTTATAACATTTAAATGTTCCATTTAAAACAAAGAATTCTTTAGCTTGCTAATGAAAGTTCTTAATAATCTGGTTTTGAGCTGTTTTTCTCTAGCCTTATCTGACACTAGTGGTTTTTACATACTCTACAATTCAATTCAAATTGACTATAGCATTTCCTCTTCCTCAGTGCCATCCTGTTTGTTTGTTTTTTTTCTCCAGATTTCACTCTTTCATGCATAACCATCCACTGCCTCTAGGACTGAAATGTATTATGTCTACATCACTGCTCTTATGAGTTAACCTTAAAAGTCAGTTGTTCTTGATGCAACTTGTATGATTCATTTTTCAAAGAGGAAATTTGAGGTGCATTGGAATCAGATCTGGCGAGAACCTGACCTAAATTCAGCTCTAAAACTGTGCAAATCACTTTACTTCTCTGGCCTTCAGTCTCTTCATCTGTAAAATGAGGATAACAATATATAATAGATTATATTTTGTTGGAAATTACTCTGTTTTGACAATTGTTCTATTAGTTGAATTTGTGTCATAAAATAAAATAAAGCAACTTGAGAATCAGTCTGAGTATTATTCTTTTTACATTACAAAATAATTAAAATTTTTTAAAATCGGTACTATTTTTGTGATCCTTTATATTATTGGGTATAATTATTAGAATTTATAGCATAATAATGAACTCAGGTTCTTCCACATTTCTGTTTTCAGAGTTTTAGTGCTTCTTGAATCCTAATCTCATTTGATATAATCCATTTAATTTATTTACCTATTAATTAAATAAACTTAATTAAATAATCCATTTAATTTGTTTATGATTGCTCAGCACTGGATGGAAGCCTGTTGTTTTGTTTGACTTGGAACTGAGTTATTGTTGATGACACACTAGAATGTAGCCCTTACCATTACTAGTAAGATATATTTACAGTTGTGTCATGGTATAACAATAGTGGGTAATCAAGGCACTTTTGTCCTTTGGACCATGTCATCAATATTCATGATTTGTTCACTTTATTAGTTATTGCCTTATGCCTTAAAACATTTTCAGCAGATGGGCAATTGCTATTTTGGTTTACTTTAGTGGGTCTTGTGTTGTTTTTTTTCCTGCCCTGCCCAAAGGGACACCACTTGTATTGCTATCCTTGGTGTTAATCTGAACATCATGACAGTTTCAATTGAAGCCAGTCTAGAACTGAGTGTCTCTCTGCCTATTTATTTGACTCTTAAGAGATGCATCACACTGACCAGCATACACCAGCATAAAGAGTAGAATCACAATATTCTATTTCACTTTATCAATGATTCTCTCAGAGATATTCAGCTCTTGTAATGGTCTCAGGATTAAGGAGGTGCTCATGATACATTACCCTGCTTGAGGTTCCCCTTATTTGGCATCCTTAACATTACAATAGTATAACAATATGCTTACTGTGTTGGACTTTTAGGGGATCATCATTATATTAGTGATAACTTGGTGATATAGTAGAATATTGAACTGAACTTAGAGTTAGGGAAAATTGAATTATATTTTGGTCTCAAGCCCTTACTAATGACCCTAGGTATGTCACATAAAACTTCTTTGCCTCAGTTTCCTCATCTGTAAAATGGGGATAAAAGCAATGACTTTACAGGACTCCTTTTTTTGGTATGAAATACATATATGGTTCACTTTAATCTTTAAAGTACTACTGCTGAAGATGGCGAACTGCAAACAGCTTTCTCTGTGAACTCTTTTGGGACCTTCCCTCAGACCCAGACAAAGTGAGCCTTCTAATTGGTTTTTGAGTGAGGACTCCTCCAAACATTCGGTCTACAACTTCTATCAAAAATCTACCTTGAAAGAACTCCGGAGAAGGTTAGCCTCAGGGGAAATCGGCCACTGGTCGTGATCAGACTCCAGCTGGGGCGGAAGTCAGGGCTGCGATAGAGGGGCGGATTTAAGGCACCAAGGAAGCCCTGGGAGACACCTGGGCCACCTTGCTCTGCTTGCGGGCAGGTGCTTTGGCAGATCTGCCTTTGGTAAAGGGTGGATCAAGAGCAGCTGAAAACGTGGTCCTAGTGCGAATCTAGCCCGACCAGCCTCAGACCGGAAGTCAACTCGGCAAACTGCCCCAGGGCAAATACAAATTGTTGCAGTTTTCTCTGCTTTTGACCAATATCCCAACTTTAAATCATGAGCAAGAAGCAGAAGAGAGCTCTCACCATAGAAAGCTTTTATGGAGAAAAAATAGAACAGTCCCCAGATCCTGACATTATGAAAACAAT
>JAJPUD010003419.1:136860-188521 GCA_023553655.1 Myrmecobius fasciatus
TTAACAAAAGGCTAGAAAAGTTAGGTATGATAGATCTCTGGAGGAAATTGAATGGTGATAGAAGGGAGTATACTTTTTTCTCAGGGGTTCATGGAACTTATACAAAAATTGATCATGTGTTAGGGCATAAAAACCTCAAAATCAAATGCAGAAAAGCAGAAATAGTAAATGCATCCTTCTCAGATCATGATGCAATAAAACTCACATGTAATATAAGGCCAGGAGAAAATAGACCAAAAGTTAATTGGAAATTAAATAATCTAATCCTGAAGAATGAATGGGTGAAAGAGCAAATTATAGACACAATTGAAAATTTCATCCAGGAGAATGACAACAATGAGACAACATACCAAAATTTGTGGGACACGGCTAAAGCAATTATAAGGGGTAATTTTATATCTCTAGATGCTTACTTGTGTAAAACAGAGAAAGAGAAGATTAATGAACTGGGCTTACAATTAAAAAAGCTAGAAAAAGACCAAATTAAAAACCCTCAATTAAATACCAAATTGGAAATTCTGAAAATTAAAGGGGAGATCAATAAAATTGAAAATAATAAAACTATTGAATTAATAAATAAAAGTAAGAGTTGGTTTTATGAAAAAAACAACAAAATAGATAAGCCTTTAGTTAATTTGATTAGAAAAAGGAAAGAGGAAAATCAAATTATTAGTCTCAAAAATGATAAGGGAGAACTTTCCTCCAATGAAGAGGAAATTAGAGTAATGATTAGGAGTTTCTTTGCCCAACTTTATGCCAATAAATTTGATAATGAAAATGAAATGGAGGAATATCTACAAAAATATAGATTGCCCAGATTAACAGAAGAGGAAATAAATTATTTAAATACCCTATTTTGGAAAAAGAAATAGAACAAGCTATTAATCAACTCCCTAAGAAAAAATCTCCAGGGCCAGATGGATTTACATGTGAATTTTACCAAACATTCAAAGAACAATTAATCCCAATACTATTTGAAAAAATAGGGAAAGAAGGTGTACTACCAAATTTCTTCTATGACACACATATGGTGCTGATAGCTAAACCAGGTAGGGAGAAAACCGAGAAAGAAAACTATAGACCCATTTCCCTAATGAATATTGATGCAAAAATTTTAAATAAGATTTTAGCAACAAGATTACAGAAAGTCATCCCCAGGATAATACATCATGACCAAGTAGGATTTATACCAGGAATGCAGGGCTGCTTCAATATTAGTTAAACTATTAGCATAATCAATTATATTAATAACCAAATTAATAAAAACCATATGATTATCTCCATAGATGCAGAAAAAGCCTTTGATAAAATCCAACACCCATTCCTATTAAAAACACTGGAGAGTATAGGAATAAATGGGCTTTTCCTTAAAATGATTAGTAGTATCTACTTAAAACCTTCAGCAAGCATCATATGTAATGGAATCAAACTAGAACCATTCCCAATAAGATCAGGAGTGAAACAAGGCTGCCCACTGTCACCATTATTATTCAATATTGTCTTAGAAATGTTAGCTTTGGCAGTAAGAGAAGAAAAAGAGATTAAAGGAATTAGAGTACGTAATGAGGAAACCAAATTATCACTCTTTGCAGATGACATGATGATATACGTAGAGAACCCTAAAGACTCAACTAAAAAACTACTAGAAACAATTCACAACTTTAGCAAAGTTGCAGGATACAAAATAAATCCACATAAATCATCAGCATTTTTATATATTACCAATAAAGTTCAGCAGCAAGAGATACAAAAAGAAATTCCATTCAAAATAACTGTTGATAGTATAAAATATTTGGGAATTTATCTGCCAAGGGATAGTCAGGAACTATATGAACTAAATTACAAAACACTTTCCACACAAATCAAATCAGACCTAGTCAATTGGAAAAACTTAAAATGCTCATGGGTAGGACGAGCGAATATAAAAAAAATGACAATACTACCCAAACTAATTTACTTATTTAGTGCCATACCAGTCAAACTCCCAAGAAATTATCTTATAGATCTAGAAAAAATAGTAGCAAAGTTCATTTGGAAGAACAAAAGGTCAAGAATTCCAAGGGGATTAATGAAAAAAAAGGCTGACGATGGTGGACTTGCTGTACCAGATCTAAAACTATATTATAAAGCAGTGGTCATCAAAACCATTTGGTACTGGCTAAGAAATAGAGTAGTCGATCAGTGGAATAGGATAGAATCACAAGACAAACTAGGCAATAACTATAGCAATTTGGTTTTTGATAAATTCAAAGACCCCAGCTTTTGGGATAAGTATTCACTATTTGACAAAAAGTGCTGGGAAAACTGGAAACTAGTGTGGAAGAAATTACGGCTTGACCCACATCTAATACCACATACCAAGATAAGATCTAAATGGGTTCATGATCTGGATATAAAGAGTGATACTATAAGTAAATTAGAGGAATGTAATATAGTTTACCTCTCAGACCTATGGAGATGGAATAAATTTATGTCCAAAGAAGAACTGGAACTCTTAATTGAAAACCAGATAGATAACTTTGACTATATTAAGTTTAAAAGTTTTTGTACAAACAAAATCAATGCAGACAAGATTAGGAGGGAAGTAATAAACTGGGAAATCATCTTTACATTCAAGGGTTCTGATAAAGGTCTCATCTCTAAAATATATAGAGAATTGTCTGATATTTATAAAAATTCAAGCCATTCTCCAATCAATAAATGGTCAAAGGATATGAACAGACAATTTTCAGAGGATGAAATTAAAACTATTTATACTCATATGAAAAGGTGCTCCAAATCACTGTTGATCAGAGAAATGCAAATCAAGACAACCCTGAGGTACCACTTCACCCCTGTCAGATTGGCTAAAATGACAGGAAAAGTTAATGATGAATGTTGGAGGGATTGTGGGAGGGCTGGGACACTGATGCATTGTTGGTGGAGCTGTGAACAGATACAGCCATTCTGGAGAACAATTTGGAGCTATGCTCAAAAAGTTATCAAACTGTGCATACCCTTTGACCTAGCAGCATTTCTATTGGGCTTATATCCCAAAGAAATCATAAAGGAAGGAAAAGGCCCCACATGTGCAAGAATGTTTGTGGCAGCCCTTTTTGTAGTGGCTAGAAACTGGAAATTGAATAGATGCCCTTCATTCGGAGAATGGCTGAATAAATTATGGTATATGAATATTATGGAATATTATTGTTCTGTAAGAAATGACCAACATGATGATTTCAGAGAGGCCTGGAGAGACTTACATGAACTGATGCTGAGTGAAATGAGCAGAACCAGGAGATCATTATACACAGCAACAACAGTACTATATGATGATTAATTCCGATGGACATAGCTCTCTTCAGCAATGAAATGTTTCAAACCACCTCCAATTGTTCACTGAAGAAAGCCATATACACCCAGAGAGAGGGATGTGAAATGTGGACCACAACATAACATTCTCATACTCCTTGATTGATGTTTGTTTACATTGTGTTTCCTTTATCTGATATATCGTTTGTGTAGATAAGATTTTTCTTGCACAACAATGATAAGTTTGGAAATATGTATACATATATTCGATTTGCCAATATTTTATCATAATTAACATGTAGTGGATATCCTGCCATTTAGGGGAGGGTTGGGGAGTTGGGGGGGAAAATTTGTAACGGAAAGCTATGTAAGGGTTATTGTTGAAGAATTACCCACACATATCTTATGCAAATAAAATTAAAAAAAATCTAAAAAAAAAATTTAAATTTAAAAAAAAAAAGTACTACCGCTAACTCTAACATTAGATATTATAATGAAATCAG
Organism: Myrmecobius fasciatus; assembly: GCA_023553655.1. Classification (NCBI taxonomy): domain Eukaryota; kingdom Metazoa; phylum Chordata; class Mammalia; order Dasyuromorphia; family Myrmecobiidae; genus Myrmecobius; species Myrmecobius fasciatus. Next base: position 140,655 of record JAJPUD010003419.1, read on the forward strand.
TCACTTTCTCCCTAGGCTGTACTCTTTACTCCAGACTTTCTCTACCATGTCTCTTCATTTTATAAGCTCCTTCCATCCCTACATTTTATATCTAGGTCTCTCCCTTTGATTAGAAGGTTCTTCCCATAACTCACATTTTAAGGAAGACCAATGAGCAAACCATGTCTTCATTCCTCTTCAGGATTACATCCCTGACAATCTGAACTTTCACTACCACACCTCTTTCAACCAGGTCACTTCATTGCTTCTATTCTTCTCCCAGTCTCACTTTTTGGCTCCTTTTATGTATTGTCTTCCCTTATTAAAATATATATTCCTTAAAGATCAGAAACACTTTATTTCTGTTTGTGCTTTTTTTAGCACTTGCCACAATCCTTAACAAGTGATTGCTGTGTTACAGCCAAAATGGTTGAGAACAAGCCACAATCCAGCTGAATTATTCCAATATTCTAATCCAAACAGTTTTAAAATAATTCATCAAATCAAATGCTGATGCATTAAAGCTAACAAAAAGTCAGAGGGAAACATTTTTGCAGCCCAAGACAACTTAGGATATTGGCAGGAGAAATCTGTGACAACAGATAAAAGCTAGTCCAGAATATGGAAGCTCCAATAGCTACAGCATCTTTGGGAGCTCTTAGCCTAGAAACAATGAGTTAAAAAATAAAAATAAATAACATAATTATGAAAATAAAAATTAATAAATGTGTGTTGACTTATTTGTGTGTGTTGATTTATTTTTACCTGTTGATTATATGACAACACACAGTGATCAACTCCTTAGGTTTTGTTGACACTACTGTCTCTTGGAACCCATTCAACTGTTCCTTCTCATTCTTTATTGAATGATAACCCATATTCTCTTTCTCTCCTTCTCCTCTCCCATTCTCAATATCAAATGATATCAATTGGTTTAATCCTCATGTCTGTACAAATAACTCATATATCTATACATGAACGATAATCTCTCTTCAACTTTACTCCTACATCACAAAATTCCTATTGGATATTTCAAATTGGATGCATTTGAGATATCTTAAGTTCAATATGTCTAAAAGAGAACTCATTATCTTTCCTCCTATGCAAATCTATTCCATCCCCAAACTCCTATTTCTGTCAGGACACCATCACTGCTTCAGTTTCTCAAGTTTGTAATTTCATATTTTTCTGGACTCATTTTCCCTCACCTCATAATTCCAAATATTTGGCAAATCTTGACATTTCTGCCTTCACTGTATCTTACACCTGAAAACTTGTTCTCTACTCATAAGCTAACAAAATAATTCAGGCCTTCACCATCTAACATATAGATCATTGCAATGGTGGCTAATTGATCTATTTCTAAATTCCAATCATGCCAGCAAGCATCATATGTGATGGAGTCAAACTAGAACCATTCCCAAATAAGATCAGGAGTGAAACAAGGCTGCCCACTGTCACCATTATTATTTAATATTGTCTTAGAAATATTAGCTTTGGCAGTAAGAGAAGAAAAAGAGATTAAAGGAATTAGAGTAGGTAATGAGGAAACCAAATTATCACTCTTTACAGATGACATGATGATATACTTAGAGAACCCTAGAGACTCTACTAAAAAACTACTAGAAACAATTTACAACTTTAGCAAAGTTGTAGGATACAAAATAAATCCACATAAATCATCAGCATTTTTATATATTACCAATAAAGCTCAGCAGCAAGAGATACAAAAAGAAATTCCGTCCAAAATAACTGTTGATAGTATAAAATATTTGGGAATTTATCTGCCAAGGGAAAGTCAGGAACTATATGAACTAAACTACAAAATACTTTCCACACAAATAAAATCAGACCTAGTCAATTGGAAAAACTTAAAATGCTCATGGGTAGGCCGAGTGAATATAATAAAAATGACAATACTACCCAAACTAATTTACTTATTTAGTGCCATACCAATCAAACTCCCAAGAAATTACCTTACACTCTAGAAAAAATAGTAGCAAAATTCACTTGGAAGAACAAAAGGTCAAGAGTTTCAAGAGAATTAGTGAAAAAAAAGGCTGATGATGGTGGACTTGCTGTACCAGATTTAAAACTATATTACAAAGCAGCGGTCATCAAAACCATTTGGTACTGGCTAAGAAATACAGTAGTCGATCAGTGAAATAGGATAAAATCACAAGACAAACTAGGCAATAACTATAGCAATTTAGTCTTTGATAAACCCAAAGACCCCAGCTTCTGGGATAAGTACTCACTATTTGACAAAAACTGCTGGGAAAATTGGAAACTAGTGTGGAAGAAATTAGGGCTTGACCCACATCTAACAACACATACCAAGATAAGATCTAAATAGGTTCATGATCTGGATATAAAGAGTGATATTATAAGTAAATTAGAGGAACGCAATATAATTTACCTCTCAGACCTATAGAGATGGAATAAATTTATGTCCAAAGAAGAACTGGAACTCTTAATTGAAAACCAGATAGATAACTTTGACTATATTAAGTTAAAAAGTTTTTGTACAAACAAAACCAATGCAGTCAAGATTAGGAGGAAAGCATCAAATTGGGAAATCATCTTTACATTTAAGGGTTCTGATAAAAGTCTCATTTCTAAAATATATAGAGAATTGTCTCATTTGTATAAAAATTCAAGTCATTCTCCAATCGATAAATGGTCAAATGATATGAACAGACAATTTTCAGAGGATGAAATTAAAACTATTTCTAGTCATATGAAAAGGTGCTCCAAATCACTATTGATCAGAGAAATGCAAATCAAGAGAACCCTGAGGTACCACTACACACCTGTGAGATTGGCTAAAATGACAGGAAAAGTTAATGATGAATGTTGGAGTGGATGTGGGAAGGCTGGGACACTGATGCATTGTTGGTGGAGCTGTGAACGGATCCAGCCATTCTGGAGAGCAATTTGGAACTATGCTCAAAATGTTATCAAACTGTGCATACCCTTTGACCTAGCAGCATTTCTATTGGGCTTATATCCGAAAGAAATCATAAAGGAAGGAAAGGGCCCCACAAGTACAAGAATGTTTGTGGCAGCCCTTTTTGTAGTGGCTAGAAATTGGAAACTGAATAGATGCCCTTCAATTGGAAAATGGCTGAATAAATTATGTTATGAATGTTATGGAATATTATTGTTCTGTAAGAAATGACCAGCAGGATGATTTCAGAGAGGCCTGGAGAGACTTGCATGAACTGATGCTGAGTGAAATGAGCAGAACCAGGAGATCATTATACATGGCAACAACAATACTATATGACGATCAATTCTGATGGACATGGCTCTCTTCAAAAATGAAATGTTTCAAACCACTTCCAATTGTTCACTGAAGAAAGCCATATACACCCAGAGAAAGGGGTGTGAAATGTGGAGCACAACATAACATTCTCATGCTCTTGATTGATGTTTGCTTACATTGTGTTTCCTTCATCTGATATATCTTTCATGTAGATATGATTTTTCTTGCACAACAATAATATGTATTGGAAATATGTATACATATATTCGATTTGTCACGTATTTTAACATAATTAACATGTAGTGGATATCCTGCCATCTAGGGGAGGGATGGGGACTTGGGGGGAAAAATTTGTAACAGAAAGCTTTGTAAGGGTTAATGTCGAAGAATTACCCATACATATGTTTTTCAAATAAAATAAAATTAAAAAAAATAAATTCCAATCATGCTGTATACTGTTGTCATGCAAATTTGACCATGAAATGCATATTCAGAAAAGCTCCAATGAATACCTATTGCCTATACAATAAAATCTCCACTCCTTAGTTTATCTTATAAAATGCTTTACACACTGCCCTGATCCTGTCTTGCTGGCCTTATTTTATATTACCTGCCTCTTAATTCTATAGTTAGCCAAATTATCCTTCTCTCTGTTCCACAGAGGTACCACTTCATTGCTCCTCTCTTACCTTTTCACTGGTGATATTCTATTTCAGTTCCTCATATAAATTACTCTTTTTAAAACTTTGCTCTGACATCACTTTCTCCATAATGCTTTTTCTGATGTCCACAACTACTTCCCTAATTACCTTATATTTATTTTGAATTTTTGAATTTATTGTATATATGTGTGTATAAATATGTATATATACTATACATATATACTTTATGCATATTTATACAAAACATAAACTCCCTAGTAGCATAGATACATAAATTCATTGTATTTGTATATACAATGCCTAGCACAGTGCCTGATATATGATAGTTGTTTAATAACTGCTTATTGCTTGATTGAGCATCAAGACTGTCAACTTCTACATGTTGTACATAATGCAGCCTGTTTCATGTATACCTATCATGTTTATTAAATCAAAATATTATTAGCTTTATTAATCTAAAAGGATCATAGAATTTTGAGCTGCAAAGGATCTCAGAAACCATGTTATTTAATCTCATTTTGCATAAATAGATATAAAGTTCCAAAAAAGGAAAGTGAATTTTTCTGAATTTTTCAGAATTGTACATTAGCAAATGGGATACTCAGGAATCAAATCTACAACTTCTAATTCTAAATTTAACATTGTTTTACTATGCTATGCTATATTATGATTCATGAGAATATAGTGGCAGATATTTCAGGAAAAAATGGCTATATATTTTGCAAAATCTCATAGTGAAAGTTTACTATGTTTGCATCTATATGGTATCATCAAATAGATTGTTGTCAGGTTGGCCTATTTATTTTTATTGCTGTCATGATGACCAAACACCAAAGAATTGATCAATCTTTGAATGGTTGATTTAATTGGGTCATTAAGATGCCTGAAAAAATCACATTTGGTTATATATGCCATATTAATGATCAAATGGGATTGATTGCTCCTTGAACAATTGATCTTCCTTTATGATGGTCCCTAAACAATCAATTTAGTGACATTCAATAAATGTGACCTATGTTTCATTTATTGAACCAATTGCAAAGTTGTATAACAATGAAGCATGCTCAGTAGAAGTTCACCCATCTAAGTCTTTATTCTCAAAAAGAATGTGAGAAAAAATTAGCATTGATTAGTCTTATATTGTCTATTGATTTGCAAAATTTAAAACCAATATCAGACTGCTAGTTTGCAAATTGAGAAATATTTTTGATTGATGTAGTTGCTATGTTTTAAGAAATAAATATATAGCCTATACACACACATATATATAGCCTATACATATAAATATCTACATGTATATATATATAGATATATAGCCTATATATCTATTTTAACTACATATATATATATATATATATATATTTATGGCAGTGAAGTTTTGCCCCAGCAAGTAAAAGGAGGGTTTTTTCTAATAAATATACAAAATATAGAAATGCTTTTCCTCAATCTTCATTTGAATAACAGTACAAGAAATTCCTGGGAGCAAGGTTGCCTCTTTTAACTGTAGCTTACACATAGCTTCACAGGTTTTATGGAGTACAGAAAAAAATCGTTTTTGGAGAAATAAGACTATAATTATGGATATAAAAGTCTTCTGATAAGGATAGACATGATTAAAAGAATAGACAGTCTTATCCAAGGACAATCTGCTAGCATTTGTTGGCTTCCCAGACAGGAATGGTGGCTTGGACTGCTCAGATAGATGTAAAGCTACAGTTCTCCCTGTCAGCGTGCAGCTTCCTAGCCCCTAAACTCCAGAAGACAAACTTAAAGAAGTTAAAGATAGTAACAGCTGGTCCTGAAGTGTCTTGATTGTCAGAGTCCCACATGTTTGTAGCAGATAGCCTGCTGCTCACAAGACCAGCAGAAACAAAGTGATGGAAATGGAATGATAAAGCATTTATTAAATATTTACCATGTGTCAAGCACTGTCCTGGTGCTTGTACTAATACTGGGAAGACAAATAGAAAATTGAAATAGTTTCTGCTCTCAAGGAACACACACCCAAATTGGGTGCAATGACACATTAAAGAAGTTTCAGTTTCATGGCAAATGTAGAGACTAGGTTGTATAAATAATTTTGGAAGGTACAAAGAACTTTAAGGAGCAATGACACAGAAGATAATCCTAACCATGACCAAGAGTTTAAGTGTCTGAATAGGTCTCGGATACCTCTGACAAAGATAGGGATGGAGGGTTTGCTATTCAGATGAGAATGGAGAATGAAGAGGAACATGCATTTATTAAGTGCTTACTATGTGCAAAGCACAGTGCTAAATACTATATAAATATTATCCCACATAACCTTCACTGCAATTCCAGGAGGAAAGTGCTATGATTGTCCCCATTTTGCAGCCTGGGTGGCTTCAGAAAGGATTAAGAAATGGTTGATACGGTGTTTTCTGACCATTAAAACAAAAAGCATATCACCCAACAAATACAACTGATATTTCTTTCTTTTAGAGTTAAAGTGGCAATCCAATATGATTTTTTTTTATTTTTGTTTTGAGAAAAGATAACATATTCAGAAGAGAAGTAATCTTTGAGATCATCTAGGTTGCTATAACCCCCCTCCTTTCACTGTCTCTTAGATATGAACAAACTCCATCTAGAAAGAAGAGTCTCTATTGTCAGTCCCACATGTTGTAGCAGAGAGCTTATTGTGCACTAGACCAGCAGAAACAATGTGATGGAAATAGATTGGAAAAGCATTATATAATGTGTACTCCATAAGACAGTATACCCCCTGTGTTCAGGTGGAAATATGTTCTTATCACTTGATTTCTTATACTGCTTGATTAAATGTTATAGTATGACTATGTCTTTTATTTTAAATTATATGTCCTCTGACTGTTAATTTTAAATGTATTGTTGGCAACTTGTGAGCTAATATTTGGAATGTATTTTAACACAAAGATTGTCCTAAATCTAAGATATCTTTTTGAGAAGTCCACATATGGGTTATTCAGAAGCTACATAGACATAGATGTTGTTTTTTGATTGGGTAGAACATAGTGAAAGGTTTTAAATCACTTTTTGCAAGTCCATCTTAATGGTGGAAAACCTAAAAATAATTTTGTTTGACATATCAACCTTTGCTGACCAGTCATGCAAGCAAAAATCTTTGTATTCATATATATAGTATAATATATTATATCATATTGTTGTAATATAGTATAATTATTATATAGAAATATAATATATATATAAGTAATATATTATACTATACATAATATAATATATATTAGTAGTATAGTATTATAGTATATAGTAATTATAGTATTTTATAGTATTATATATTAGTATATATAGACCCCACTATATATCGTATATTTATAGTGAGGCATAGAAGAGAGGTACTTACCAGGAAGATGATATCTAGAATCTTCTTTCAATCCCATCATTAACTGGGTGATCTCCATGAGCAAGTTCCTTCCCCTTTCTAGATGTACATTTGCTCATATCTAAAAGAAAGTTAAAGGAGGAGAGTTGTGACAAGCTAGATGGTCTTAATGATTGCTTTTCTTCCTAACATTCTATCACTTGTAAAGCAAAAATAAAAATAAAAAATCCTGTTGCATTTACCACTTTAACTCTAACTGGAAGAAATATCAGTTATATTTGTTGGGTAATGTGCTTCTTGATTTGCTCGTCAGCAAACACCATTCAATCATATCTTTGCCCTTTCTGAAGCCACAGAGGCACTAAGGTAGATCATCATCTTTCAGGCGAAGGACCAGCCTATTATGGAGGACTCTCGCAGGAAACTTGCTAGCAGTGACTAATAGGATACACCCTTATGATTATCACAGGACAAACAGTTGATAATGGTATTTACAATCCCACAACTCCAGGAGAAAAGCCAGGAGCAGAATAGGTGTCTCTGTGATGTTCATCAATCTGACCAAGGCCTTTGATTCTGTCAGTTACAAGGGTTTGTAGAAGATCATAGAAAAATTTGGTGACTTGGAAAAATTCATCAGTATTACTTGCACAGGTTCTGGATAATGGATGATGTTGTTTATACTTTCCCAGTCACCAGTGGAGTGAAGCAGGCATGATTTTGAGCATGATGCTTTCAGCAGTGTATGGCACAAAAAGCAGCAAGATCAACTACCACTCTGACAATAAATTATTTAATTTGAAAAGGTACAAGTTAAGACTAAAGTAGAGGGAGAGTTGGTGCACAACTGTTTACTTAGAGATCACTGCACACTCAGTGCAGCCTTGAAGCTGAAATGCAACAGAGGATGTACCAATTTTCTGCTGCTTGAGCTAATTTTGGTCTGACAATTAACACCAAGAACATATGGATTCACCATCAGTCATCTTTCATCCGTGGAACAATTCATTATAGCAGTTAGAGAAATTTTGGATGCTGTGTTTAAGTTCACTTACCTTGGCAGATTAGTTTCCAGGGATGTACATATAGATGATGAGGTTGACCCATATTTTGCCAGAGCTAGTGCAGTGTTTCCAGGACTCTGAATGAAAGTGAGGAAGAGAGTAGTTATTACAGTGCCCACCAAACTGAAGATCTACAGAGCTATTCTACTGACCTCATCGCTGTATGCTTGTCAAACCTGGACAGTACACCAGCTCCATACCAGGAAAATGAATTGTTTCCTTTTGAACTGTCTTAGGAAGATAAAGTCTTCCTAAAATCGCCTGGCAAGATAAAATATCAGATGCTGAAGTTCTTTCTTGAGCTGAACTGTCAAGCTTTAAACACTATTGCACAGAGTACAACTTTGATAGGCTGACCATGTTGCATGAAGGACAAATGCACAGTTATCTAAAAGATGATTTTATGGAGAACTCACAGAAGACAAGCACTCACATGGTGATCAGAAAATGGAATACAAGGAAACTTTCAAAGTGTCTCTGAAGAACTTTGGAATTGATAGCATGGCATGGGAGATACTGGAACAGGTCTGCCCAGCATGTCATGCCCTATCAAAAAAAAGGTGGTAAGATCTATGAGCAAAGTAGAATTGTAGTAGCTCAAAAGATATGTGGGATGCTCAAATTCAGAAACATCTCCACTCCAAATCTTCATATGGACTGACTATTTGTGCCCAACCTGGGGCAAAGCCTTCTGAGTTCATATTGTTCTGATCAGCCACAGTCAGATGCTGTACTTTAATCCCAACAGAGTGAGGTCATTTTGGTCCTTCTTTAAGCACTAAAGACAACAATTACTTCTTGATTTAGCTAGAGAAAACAAAACGATATAAATTCTATATGCAACAAGTGATTAATTAGACATCATTAATGTGAAGATGAGTAGAGGTAGAATGATATAATAGATAAGAAGCTGGGCTTAGAGTTAAGAAGACCTTTCTTTAAATCTTATCTCTTCTGCTTACCAACTGTGACCTTCTATCAAATCATTGAATCGTCTTCCTGGCAATGTATTCTACAATTCAGTGAATCCAGTGGCAATGGTCTTTTTTGAATATGATGGAAAAAAGAAATAAACAGGGAAACAAATAAGGAAATCAAGATTGGGTTTGAAATCAATGAGTTTATATTCTGGCTCATTGAGTTATACTTTCATGTACTTGAGCAAACCAATACATCTCTCACCCTCTATTGAGGGAACTGCTCCTTTCCAAATCTAAACATTATCAGGAATATCTTTAGCATTGTCTGTATTAGGAATTCATTTATTCTATAAACCTTTATTGAATGTCTAATCCATATAATACTCTGTGCTAACTGTAGAAGATAGAAAGTAAATACACTATCAGAGCTATAATTTGTATTTTTTTATGCTTAGTGTAAGCTTCACAAATGCACTCTCAGATCAATTGTTGAAAGCAACTGAACTTGATGGATAGGATGTGAAATAAAGATCCTAATGGGTCATTTGGGCATAAAGACCTAAGGTAGAACGTCCCAACTGGATAAGTTCTGCCTGCATAGATAAGAGAGGGATTCATATAGGCTATAGCATGTGAGCTGCAGTTTGAAAGATGGGCAGTATATGAGTATTCTGGCAGAGCTGGAAGAAAAACAACATTCCAGGCAGAAGAGCCAAATAGTCCTTGGTCAAGTTGAGCTTGACTTGTATGTGTCCATTTCTGTTCATCATATAATGATGAACTTGATCTTAGAAAAACATGGATAGATTTGCATGAAATAATGAAAAGCAAAATGAGCAGAAGCAAAAGAGCATCATATACAGTGAGAGAATTATTGGTTTAAGAACACCTTTGAATAAATGGATCAATTTGAGTATTGTAAATACCCAAATTAACTACAAAGGACATATGAAAGAATATGTTATCTGCATCTAGAAACAAGTAAGTAGGGGTATTTTAGAATTATTTTACCTAGGTATGTGCACACACACACATATTTGTGTCTAATAGTAGTCATCTCTAGGGGGGAAGGAAAAAAGGAAAAAAAAATTTACATGATAACTTTCATATATATATGTATATATATATATATGAAATAGATTGTTGTATACAAATGATTTGCAATTACATGTACAATCATCTTTTTGGGTATTATACTGTTATGGAAATGCTTGTTTCATTCCATAAATTAAAAGCAATGTAAACAAAAATTTAAAAAGGAAGCTATTTCCTAATATAATTAATTATTTTTATAACTAGGGGTTAAGTTTAATTGGTTCTACAAAAACAATATAACTGATGAAGAAGGATAAGTGTTGTCAATACCCTCAAAATTTGTTACCATGAAAGAAAGTGCCTCTTACTCTCCTCTAATCATGTTTCTGGTCACAATCTCTGTCTTCAAGAACCTTATTGTCTTGCAGGGGAGTTAAAAAATATTCAAGAGACTATAATGCAAGGGAGGCTGTGAAAGTGTGATAAAAGAGGAAGAAAGTGATATTTTATTTTAGCAATGGAAGAAATAAGTTCTGCCTGCATAGATAAGAGAGGGCTTCATGTAGGCAGTAGCATTTGAGCTTCAGTTTGAGAGATGGGCAGTATATGAGTATGCTGGCAGAGCTGGAAGAAAAACAGCATTCCAGGCAGAAAAGCCAAATAGTTCTTGGTCAGGTTGAGTTTGACTTGTATGTGTCTATACATGCTAAATACTTACTGTCATAAAATCCTAAATGCACTTTAGTTGGGCTTCCCAATATTTTCCACTATGCAATTGAATAACCATCAACTTTGCACTTAGGAGCTCATCTACTTTATCCTATCAGCAATATGATAAACTGAATAGCTTCTTATAAACTGGAAGATCTAAGTTCAAGCTTTGACTATGATAAAAAAAAAACCTAGCTGTGTGGTCATGAGGAAATCACACTTTTTCTCAGATCCCCAAAGAAACATTTTAAGACTATAAGTCAATGAAGAATTGCTGATCTATACATGTGGAGAGATTTTCAGCATGGATGGTTCCCAATGCTGATGAAATTACAGGTCAGGACAAAAAAATAAATATCAAAGAGGATTGAGAAGTGGTTGATTTAATTCTGACTGTTTGGTACTTGACTTTTATTTTATAAATATGCAGGTTGGAGGACAAATGATAAATGGTAACAATAGGGTGATGGTTAATTCTTTGCTGATCCACATCCAAATAGGCTATAAAAATGGTAATGTATGTATTTATAATTAACATACTAACTATAAATCATCTCTGTTTTAAATTATTAAAATGATGAAATGCATACATCTCTATTAAGGAGGAAAATTTATTTGTGGAAAAGTTAGGAAAGTCAAAACTTCAGAATTCTAAGGCAACCTTTCCTCTGCTCACATATAAGTCAGGACATAAACCTGACAGGTATGGAAGCAAGATTCTCATGCTATCCTACTTAAAACTCAGAAAAACATGAAATTTTCAGTCAGTTTCAGGGAGCATGTTATAAGCTGTTAAAAAAAAAAAGATAGAAATGATATAAGTGGGTGGGTGATCCAGTAATAGTAGAAGAACTGAATTTTATTCCCAACTGTACAATTAACTTTCTGAGTTACCTTTGGTACGTCATTTATCTGTCGACAAGTGCCTCATTTAGAGTCACAGATGTGTTCAGATGTAGGAGTCATAGGTTCACAGGATTTGAAGCTAAAAGTAACCTTAGAGATCCATTCTAACTTCCCTGTTTTATAGCTTCAGGCCCCTGGGGTTTGCCCAAGATCATGCAGCTAATTAGATATAGTACTAGCACCAGAACTCAGGTGTCTGACTCCTGAGTGGGGACTCTTCTGGGGACAAAAATACCTGTCCCTCATTTCTTCAGAAATATTTGACAATTAGTGAGAAGGCGGGCCTAATTTGGGGGTAATCTGGAAAGAGTGAGAACTCCTCTAAAAATGCTGTGCTCACACATGGAAAATATATTTATTTTTCCAAGACACTGAGATACCATTTGGTAAACTACCTTTTCCAGGGCATGAATAGTCCCTAGTGCTCTAAAGATTTAACGTTTTCTATATAGGTGAGCTCATATCTCAAGAGCCTCTTCTTCAGCCTGCCTCACTATAGGCTTGAGCCCATTACCACTAAATTCTATAGGCAGAAGATTCCCTAAATGGAGGCGACTGGAAATAACTATCATGGTTCTGAGTGTTGACTTACCTTACTGATTTGGGTTTTTTTTTTTCACAAATAGACTAAATCAGAAGTTTCCAACATGCTTCCCAATGCAATACTCCTAAAGTATTAGGATCTGCTGATCTGCTGAACAAGATTAAAATATAATTGGGAATCAGGTGAACAAAAAAAAAGCAGGGATAGCAATCCTGATCTCAGACCAAGTAAAAGCAAAGATAGACTTAATTAAAAGAGACAAAGAAGGAAATTATATCTTCCTAAAGGGTACCATAGATAATGAAGCAATATCAATACTAAACATATATGCACCAAGTGATATAGCTGGAAATTCCTAGAGGAAAAGTTCAGAGAGATGCAAGAAGAAATAGACAGCAAAACTATAATAGTGGGGGATCTCAACCTCCCTCTCTCAGAACTTGATAAATCAAACAACAAAATAAATAAGAAAGAAGTTAAGGAGGTAAACAAAATGTTAGAAAAGTTAGGTATGATAGATATTTGGAGGAAATTAAACGGAGACAGAAAGGGGTTTACTTTTTTCTCAGCAGTCCATGGAACTTATACAAAAATTGACCATGTGTTAGGACACAAAAAGCTCAAAATCAAATGCAAGAAGGCAGAAATAATAAATGTATTTTTTTCAGATCATGACGGAATAAAAATCACATGCAATATAAGGCCAGGAGAAAATAGACCAAAAATCAATTGGAAACTAAATAATTTTATCCTAAAGAATGAATGGGTGAAAAAGCAAATTACAGACACAATTACTAATTTCATCCAAGAGAATGACAATAATGAGACCACATACCAAAATTTGTGGGATACAGCCAAAGCAGTAATAAGGGGAAATTTTATATCTCTAGATGCTTATTTGCATAAAATAGAAAAAGAGTAAATCAATGAATTGGGCTTGCAACTAAAAAAGCTAGAGAAAGAACAAATTAAAAACCGCCAATCAAATACCAAACTTGAAATCCTAAAAATAAAAGGAGAGATTAATAAAATTGAAAGTAAAAAAACTATTGAATTAATAAATAAAACTAAAAGTTGGTTTTATGAAAAAAAAAACAACAAAATAGATAAACCTTTAGTTAATTTAATTAGAAAAAGGAAAGAGGAAAATCAAATTGTTTGTCTCAAAAATGAAAAGTGAGAACTTTCCACCAATGAAGAGGAAATTAGAGCAATAATCAGGAGTTACTTTGCCCAACTTTATGCCAATAAATTTGATAACCTAAGTGAAATGGAGGAATATCTACAAAAATATAGATTGCCCAGATTAACAGAAGAGGAAATAAATTACTTAAATAGTCCCATTTTAGAAAAATAAATAGAACAAGTCATTAATCAACTCCCTAAGAAAAAATCCCCAGGAACAGATGGATATACATGTGAATTCTACCAAACATTTAAAGAACAATTAACTCCAATATTATATAAACTATTCGAAAAAATAGGGAATGAAGGACTCCTACCAAACTCCTTTTATGATACAGACATGGTACTGATACCTAAACAAGATAAAACAAAAACAGAAAAAGAAAATTATAGACCAATCTCCCTAATGAATATTGATGCAAAAATCTTAAATAAAATATTAGCAAAGAGATTACAGAAAATCATTCCCAGAATAATACACCATGACCAAATAGGATTTATACCAGGAATGCAGGGATGGTTCAATATTAGGAAAACTATTAACATAATTGACTATATTAATAACCAAATTAACAAAAACCATATGATAATCTCAATAGATGCAGAAAAAGCATTTGATAAAATCCAACATCCATTCCTATTAAAAACATTAGAGAGTATAGGAATTAATGGACTTTTCCTTAAAATAGTCAGTAGCATCTATTTAAAACCATCAGCTAGCATCATATGTAATGGTGATAAACTGGAACCATTCCCAATAATATCAGGGGTGAAACAAGTTTGGCCACTATTACCATTACTATTCAATATTATATTAGAAATGCTAGCCTTGGCAATAAGACAAGAAAAAGAGATTAAAGGAAGTAGAGTAGGTCATGAGGAAACCAAATTATCACTCTTTGTAGATGATATGATGGTCTACTTAGAGAACCCTAGAGAATCAACTAAAAAACTATTAGAATTAATCCACAACTTTAGCAAAGTTGCAGGATACAGAATAAATCCACATAAATCATCAGCATTTTTATACATCACCAACAAAATGCAACAGCAAGAGATACAAAGAGAAATTCCATTCAAAATAACTATTGATAGTATAAAATATTTTGGAATATATCTGCCAAGGGAAAGTCAGGATCTATATGAGCAAAACTACAAAACACTCTCCACACAAATAAAGTCAGATCTAAACAATTGGAAAAACATCAAGTGCTCTTGGATAGGTTGAGCGAATATAATAAAGATGGCAATACTACCTAAACTAATCTATTTATTTTGTGCTATACCAATCAAACTCCCAAGAAATTATTTAACTGACCTAGAAAAAATAACAACAAAATTCATCTGGAAAAACAAAAGGTCAAGAATCTCAAGGGAATTAATGAAAAAAATGCAAATGAGGGTGGCCTAGCTGCACCAGATCTAAAACTATATTATAAAGCAGTGGTCACCAAAACCATTTGGTACTGGATAAGAAATATAGTAGTGGATCAGTGGAATAGGTTAGGTTCACAGGACAAAATACTCAATGACAATAGTAATCTAGTGTTTGATAAACCCAAAGACCTCAGTTTTTGGGATAAAAACTCACTATTTGACAAAAACTGCTGGGATATTTGGAAACTATTATGGAAGAAATTAGACATTGACCCACACCTAACACCATATACCAAGATAAGGTCAAAATGGATTCATGATCTAGGCATAAAGAATGATATTGTAAACAAATTAGAACAATGTAGGATGGTTTACCTCTCAGACCTGTGGAGGGGGAAGGAATTTGTGACCAAAGAAGAACTAGTGGTCATCATTAATCACAAAATAGATAAGTTTGATTATATCAAGTTAAAAAGTTTTTGTACAAACAAAATGAATGCAGACAAGATTAGAAGGGTAGCAGTAAACTGGGAAAATATTTTTACATCCAAAGGTTCTGATAAAGGCCTCATTTCTAAAATATATAGAGAATTGACCCAAATATATAAGAATTCAAGCCATTCTCCAATTGATAAATGGTCAAAAGATATGAACAGACAATTTTCAGACGAAGAAATTGAAACTATTTCTGGTCACATGAAAAAGTGCTCCAAATCACTATTGATCAGAGAAATGCAAATTAAGACAACTCTGAGATACCACTACACACCTGTCAGATTGGCTAAAATGACAGGAAATGATAATGATGAATGTTGGAGGGGATGTGGGAAAACTGGGACACTGATACATTGTTGGTGGAACTGTGGATGGATCCAACCATTCTGGAGAGCAATTTGGAACTATGCTCAAAAAGTTATCAAACTGTGCATACCATTTTACCCAGCAGTGTTTTTACTGGGCCTATATCCCAAAGAGATTTTTAGAGGAGGGAAAGGGATCCACGTGTGCAAAAATGTTTGTGGCAGCCCTTTTTGTAGTGGCAAGAAACTGGAAATTGAAAGGATGCCCATCAATTGGAGAATGGCTGAATAAATTATGGTATATGAATGTTATGGAATATTATTGTTCTGTAAGAAACAACCAGCAGGATGATTTTAGAGAGGCCTGGAGAGACTTGCATGAACTGATGCTGTGTGAAATCAGCAGAACCAGGAGAACATTATACACAGCAACAAGACTATATGATGATCAATTCTGATGGACATGGTTCTCTTCAACAATGATGTGATTCAAACCAGTTCCTATTGTTCAGCGATAAAGATAGTCATATACATCCAGAGAGAGGCCTGTGGGAACTTAGTACGAACCACAACACAGCATTTTAACGCTTTCTGTGAATATTTCCATGCATTTTGTTTTCCTTCTTAGGTTGTTTTTTTCTTCTTCTCTTTCTAGATCTGATGTTTCTTGTGCAGTAAGATAACTGTATAGATATGTATACATGTATTTGGATTTGTCATATAATTTATCCTATTTAGCATGTATTAGATTACCTGTCATCTAGGGGTGGGGGGTGGGGGGAAGGAGGGGAAAAACTTGGGAAAAAAAAGTTTTTCAAAGGTCAATGTATTAAAATCACTCATATGTTTTGTAAATAAAAAGCTTTTAATAAAAAAAAGAAATAAAATAAAATAAAATAAATTTCTTTCCCCCCAAAAAAATATAATTGGGAAATATTTAACAAAATAAAATTCAGTAAAATAATTGAAAATATTTTGTATTGAAACTAAGTCAATATGTGAGCAGAGCCTTAATAAGGCATTACTTTATTTTAAGTACTTCTATTTAAGTTTAACAACACTGCACTAAACTCTTCAGCCAAAGCAAAATATATAGGCAATGCATATAATGCTTTCAGATAAAAGAGTTATGTAATGTTTCATAATCTAATATTATTTTAAATGAGCAAATTAGATGACAAAAACAATTCAAAATGAAACAATTACTTTATAATTTAATGTTGAAAATTCTCATGTGATTGAAATATTTATTTCTATTATTAATATTGATTACTTCACATTTTCCATGTTATTTATTATTTTCTCACTTTCAGAATATCCATATGTTGTATTTGCTTAGGTTTCTATTTTACTTTTTTAATCATCTCCCTTTAAAGTGCCTATTCTGGAGCATTTAAATTTTAAAGCTTAAATTTTAAACAACTGCCAAACTGAGGATTCTGGAGAGATGGCAGAGTAGGTCAGTATATTTCAAACTCTTTGGATTTTCCCCCAAAACAGAATACATTTGCACTTGAGGGAAAACATAGACTGATGAAAAATCAAGAAAACTCAGGACAGGACTAGGTCCTCCTGGGGCAACCCAAGATGAGCTAAAGAAAGACCCCCCCAGAAGAGGGATTAACCAGTGTGAAGTGCAAATGTCTCAGGTCTAGCTCCACAGAAATGCCGAGTGAGGAGCCCTGGGGCTAGCTGGATGTGACTGGAGTCTAGGAACCACAGCAATTTTCACCTCCCAGACAATTAAAGGAGTTGGGGTTCTGAGTCTGGGAAGACTGAGGGAACCTCTACTGATTAGGAATGCCAGGAATAGCTATGCTAAGAGACACAGCCCTGGGCAAAAAGATCCAGCGTACCCAATGAGAGCAGAAGCAGTGGTGCAGGGATGCTGCTGACTGTAAGCTCTTACAGGAGCAGGGCACTCTTGATCTGGGGTTCTTGGTCGGAGAGGAGAGCTGAAATGAAGCTAGAAATGCTATCCCCCTTATCCATAATTAAAGATACTTATACTAATACTTCTCATTAAAAAATGATTTGGCAAAGAAGAAACAATCATAGAAACTTACTATGAGAATAAGGAAGACTGGGGCTTATCTTCAGAGAAGGAAACTGAAGTAAAAAAAATCTCCTTTAATCCCAAAGAGTAATGTTAGATAGGTTTCTGCTCGGAGAGAATTTATAGGACTCAAAAAAAGAATTTAAAAATCAAATGAGAGGAAAAAAAATAAAAATAAAAGCCAATCAGGAAAAAACAAGATTATGAAAAAAATTTAACCAACTAGAAAAGGAGATACAGAGTCTCAAAGATGAAAATTAATCCTTAAAAATTAGAATTGGGCAAGGGGAAGCCAGTGAAATTATAAGAGACCTCAAAATAACAAAACTGAATATAAAGAATGAAAAATAGAATGTGAGACATCTTAAAAGAAAAATAACAAATCTGGAGAAGAGATCAAGAAGAGAAATAAGAATAATTGGACTACCTGAAAACTGTGACCAAAAGAAGAACCTTGAAACAATAGTGCAATAAATACTCTAAGAAAATTGTCCTGGAGTGATAGAACATGAGGGGAAATTACACATAGAAAAAATTCACTGATCACCACCTCAAAGAGATCCTTTGTGGAAAACACATAGGCATATTATTGACAAATTTAGAAAACCCCAGATCAAAGAAAAAATTCTGTAAGAAACAAGGAAACAAAACAATTCAAATAGGCTGAATTAGAACTGCATGAATAATTTTAGAGAGGCTTGGAGAGATTTACATGAACTGATACTAAGTGAAATGAGCAGAACCAGTAGATCATTGTACATGGCAACAAGATTATATGATGATCAGTTATGATGAAAGTGACTCTTTTCAACAATGAGATGATTCAGGCCAGTTCCAATGATCTTGTGATGAAGAGAGACATCTATACCCAGAGAGAAGACTGTGGGAACTGAGGGTGGATCCCAACATAGCATTTTCACTTTTTGTTGTTGTTTGCTTGCATTTTTTCTTTCTCATTTGTTTTCTTTTTGTCTGATTTTTCTTGTGCAGCTAGATAATTAATTGTAAATATATGCATATATTGGATTTAACATATATTTTAACAAGTTTAATATATATTGGATTATTTACCAGCTAGGGGAGGGGGTGGGGCAAAGGGGGAAAATTTGGAACACAAAGTTTTGCAAGAGTGAACATTGAAAAATTATCCATGCATATGTTTTGAACATAAAAAGCTTTAATAAAAAACAATTAGAAATGCATGACTTAGAATTAGCTACAATAAAAGACTGCAGGTCTTACAATCATATATATGAGCAATCAAAAGAATTAGGCATTAAAGTCAAAAATGTCATATCCAGCAAAATTATCCATAATATCGAATGAAAAAGAAAATAGACACTTAATGAACTTGCATATTTTCAGAACTTTCCTTCAACAAAACATGAACTCAATAGAAAATTTAACATATAAGAGCCAATATTAAAAATCAATTTCAAGGAACTTAATATGAACAAATTGTTTATGTTTTATATGGAAATACATACCATACGTTTAAGATTGATATTTGCAATTGGGTAACTCAAAAGAAAGATTGGGGCAGAATTGAGTAGACTCTCAAAATCAAAACCATCTAGAAAAAAGTAAAAATAGTAATTATTTTATATAAATGCAATTCAGAGGAAGTATAAATATAGAGGCATTAGAGGGAAGAGGAGGGGTCATAGTTCTGAAAACCTGCTTACATGAGGAATGGATTAAATAGGCAAATTACATATATAGCTCCAAGAGTATAGCACCCTCCAAAATCTATAAAGAAATAAGGGGAAAGTGATGAGCAGAAGAGGAAGCAAAGGGTGAGGGAATAAGATAAGGGAGGGATCCATGAGTAGAGAGAGGTTTAATAATAGAAAGGCAAAGTAAGGAACAGATTTATATTGAAGGGTTAGCAGGGACAAGAAAGAAGAGATAAGTCAAACAAAGATTCAATTAAGAGAGAAATCTACATTATATTTCAGCCATACTGATGTAGTTTGGGATACATATCTGTATATGGGTGAATATTTCAGAATATCTCTGAGTGTATATAGATATGTATGTTGCTCAATGCATATGTGTATGTATGAGTGTGTCTGTGGGTGAATATGAATGTGTATGTGTGTATATACTATATACATATGTACATATATACTTGGGGTGGGTATATGTGCACATATATATGCATTTATATAACATATATCTGTGCTTAACTACAGCCTCCTTGGGGAAGTTGGGGGGATGAAAGTGGAAAAAGGAATAAAGTTTTTAAAAAGTGCACAATGGTGAGCAAAACAATAATCTACAAGGAAGCAAAGAAAAATGTACACTCCTGAAGACAATTTCTTCTGCTATATGTCTTTTCTTGAATTGGTAATTTATTGTTCTATATTTTGAATTCTCCCTGATGTTCTGCTGAGCACTTGACAATGTTCCGTTTTGTTTTCTTTTCTGTGTTTCTCTTTTCTATTGTTCTTTTTAAATAAAATGAATAAAAAAGCAAATGCCATTTCTGTCTTACAATCATAGATTTAGATCTGAAATGGATTTCAGAGGCCATCTCATTCACCTCCTACACTATAAATAAAAAGACAAGAGGATCAGTAAAAGAAACTAGGATATTGAAGGGACATATGAAAGAGTAGCAATCTAATAGAATGATAAGAGTACTGATTCTAGAGTTAGAGACCCTGATTTCAAACACCCTGCCTGGCAATTGTAGTATATGGCATGCTAAGGAAGTCTAATATATCTGGCATGAGGGCTTGCCAAGGTTTTTTAAGGGCTGTTAATCTACCCTTGGTGTCCACCTGTAACCCAACTCTCACCTGTGGTTGCAAGGAGCTGTAGCATTTGCAGTGGCCACACCTCATTAAAACTGACTTGGCAGGTGGACTAAACCAAATTGAGGGTAGCCAACAAACCTCCAGTTCATTGGTGAGTTAGGGGAATAGCATGTGAAAACCTTCCCCGGCAGAATGATGAATAAGAACAAATTATTCCAGCGATCATTGAGGTGCCTGATGTAGGTATTGTGGAATACTACAGCTTGGCCAATGAAGATGCCAAGATCATCCACTGCATCCAGGGCCATCTCCAGTTGCCTTGACTTTTGTCTTATTACTGTACTTCAGGGACTCTGGAAGAGATAGTGAGGCTGATGACTTTATGTAACTCTTATTCATTTAAATCCACTTCATAAACAAGTCAAAATATTACCAGTGAAGTCATTGATCTTCTTCAAAAATGAAAGGCAAATAATAATCCGGTCCTTACTAAATATGTGACTTTGGGCAACTCATTTAAATTGTTTTTTTTCAACTTTAAAATGAAGAGATTAGACTAGTGGCTTCTAATATAATTTCCAGTTTAAGATCTTTGATCTTGTGACCTCTTATAACAAGACAAAGGGTTATGAGATGAATACCTCAGAGATACCCAATCTATCTATAATCAGCAAATATTTTTCAAGGACCTAAAATGTGCCAGACATGGTATTAAGAAAGAAGAATACAATGATAGAAAGGAAACTATAGATATATACATATATACATACATTATATATGATATAATGTATGTATATATGTGTGTGAGTATTTTTGTGTATGCACGTATATGTATATATGCATACATAGTTACATATATGTTATTTATTCATGCCTGTTTTATATCATGTATATACACTATATATGGACATGTATATACAAGCACATACATAGAAATGCGTATTGTATTATACATATAAACATTTATTTGTATATGCACATATGAGTATCTATATGTATACACATGTTCCCCAAAATTATAAGATTTTTTTTTCCTCTCAGGAAGGGAGTTTGAAGCACTAGCAGTTGGTGGTATCAGAGAATGTTTTAGATAGAAGCTAATGCTGACTTTTGAAGAAAACAAGATATAATTCATGCTCTGAGGTTCTTGTTCCAATTTCCACTCACCTTTCATCTTAAAAATGTGACCATTACATCCCCTCAGTGATCTAGGGGTACCACTGAAGGCACTGAAAATACATTCATGATCGCAGACCATTGTGCTTTTTCCTGAGATTATCAGTTCAGAATTGTTTAATCAGCCAGACTTAAGTAGTTTTTAGAAGAAGGCATTTAGTATGGTAGTATAGTTATATAAACATTTCCTTAAAAATCTGTGATGCAGTTTCTTCTGAGTCCAAAGAAAAGTAGATTTGAGATTAAAGAGCTCAAGTTGCAAAGAGGTAACTGCTCACTTTGTAAGGTGCTTAGGAAATTAAGTATAATATGTCTTCTTTGCTGATTTCTTTGTAGAATCATGAATACCTAATAGAAGGTAAACATTAATATCAAGTGCTACTGTGTTGAAGGGGTTGAAGAGTTGATGCTAGGAAAGATAGGAAGTACAAAATGGATTGAACCCTTAAAAGCTTATAAGATCCTCCTCTATCAAGAGAGAAAGTGGAGAGAAGATCAGGATTAAGACCAAAGTGAAATTTTCTTTCCCACCCCCAAACTTCTCTTTCTTAGAGGAATTAGGTCTAATGCTCCTTTTTTATTCAGGCTGGTAGATCACTGATCCTGGAGTCTGAAAAGTATGAGTTCAAATCTAGCCTCAGACAATTAGTAGGGGTATAATCCTGGATATGAAAATTCTGTTTGCCTAAATTTTCTCATTTATAAAATGAATTGGAGAAGGAAAGACATATAATTCTAATATCTGTGCCAAGAAAACCCCAAATGTTTCTCTCAATGTAAAACTGAAATGATTGAACAACAACTTCGTTCCTTACTCTCTGGAATCCAAATCTCTGCCAGATGCTTAAACAACTTGGGTTCCAAAACCAACCTTCTATTTTATTGATGACTCATAGAGTCATCTCATTAAGGTATCCATAGCACCTTATAACTTACTTTAAATGGAGTGAAATAGCTTCTTTGTTTTACTCAATCAACCCCACTTTTGCATTAAGAATTCTAAGATAAAGAAGTGATAGAGGAATCAGTTCCAAGTATGTGAGATTGCCTTGCAAAATCATGGAGATAGAAAATGCTGTGTCTTATTTTGGATAAAGCACAAAAATATCACCCTGAAAATATGAAAACAATTAGAATTCTCCCCATATTTTAGTTGGATTTTATTTATTTGACATATGGAGAAATGCTGATGAGAATTTCACAAAATGAGAAGAAATAGCTGGGTTGTGATGAAGATAGGTGGAAGAAGTTCATACAACTTAATTAGGATATTGCTGTATGCTTAGAAATATATCTTTATTATAAATATGCTTAAAATTTAAGAATATTAGAAGAAAATTTATAAAAGTTCATTTAGATAATGTCTATTAGCATTTTGAGACTAAAAAGATTTTAGAGGTCACCTAGTTGTCATAATACAAAGGATGACCAATCATGATCGTCAACTACTGCCTACAAGGGGACAATCTCAAAGAGAGGTGGGAGATAGCCTCTGCCAGGTGAGTAAAATTACTTTGGTTATCACTCTCCCCCTCAGATGGAGACAGTCTAGGACTCTGAGCCAAAGAACTTTAGGAATAATGTTTACCAAATCTCCAAACCTGCTTCAGTCTAGTCCCTACAACCATCATTATTGAGGAGAAATTATTTTGGAGAAAATGCCCACCTTCCTCCTCATCCTTTGCAATAACTGCTGATCAACTGTCCCCACCAGCAGAAGAGTACAAAAACCCTGAGAGTGACAGAGTACTTAGTCCATTGATCCTGCTTCCTGTGTACTCCTCAGAACCATCATCAAAGCAACTTCCAGTGAGTTGCAAGGGGCAAATCACAACTGCTGACTGAGTGCCACTCAGGGGACAAGCAAGCTAGCTGACCTGAAGCATCACATCTTTCCAAGGGAGAGACAAGAAGCAGCATGTGTCAGACAAGTCAAACCCTTCCACCACCCTATAACCATGACCACCATTTCCTTTCTGATCCTAATGGAGATAGCCCAAGACCTTGCACCGAAGATCGCTGGAATAATGATATTCTCCCTTTTTGCTTATAATTCAGTCTTCATAGCCATCAGCCTAGGAAGGATGGAAATCCAACCTGGTGATTGTTTTGTCAATTATTGTGGTCAAAATTCCTAAAGACCTGGGAAAAAAGTGCCTGTCACCAAAGAAACTGGCATTGCCTAATGGCTCTACAGCATAAAATTGATGATTTTATCACTGGAAATGCTATTAAAAAGAGGCATTGCTATTTTTTTTTTTCTGCTCCTTCCCCCCACTCCGAGGACTATGGGACATTTCCATCTGACTTAGAATCAAAATCTTCAATTTGTATTATCTCCCCCATTAGAATGTGAATTTCTGGAGAGCAAGAACTGTCATATTTTTATATTTGTATCCCCAGAGCTTCGCACAATGATTTACACATAGATCCACTTTATAAATGTTATTTTTTATTCTTTCATTTATTCATTCATTCATCAACTTAATATTCTTCAAAGCGTCTCTCCATATGTTTACTAACATTTCTGGAACATCAGGAGGAGGGGAAACATGTAATGACAATTGAATAACAGACCATGAAATCACAAGTCAGAAAAGGAAATAATCTTGTTTAGAAATACCAGAGGTTGAAATTTTTAACTAAATTATTGAATTACACTAACGTCTTTGATAATAATAAGGATGCAAGAACTAACTCCAAAAGATATAAATAATAAAAGTGGCAGCAAGAATTAATCTAAAGCATTAGAAAAGACATTACATTTTCAATATATTATAAAATGATATTAAAAGTGCCAAACCACAAAGTATATCTGGAAAAGGAGGTCTTAGATTGAATTTGGGAAGGTTGATTAAGGGATAATTTGTCCTTAGGCCAATCTGGAAAAAGATTGGGAGGTCTAAAATGGGTAGATTAGACTCAGGGAAAGAACTCTCCATGTCTCAAAAGATAATAGAATCATTAATTTTGTATATATTTTGCAACTCATTTTGCATAAACATATGTATACATGTCTCCTCATATAAAATATGAACTCACTGGGAAAGGGGATTATTTAATTTATGTCTGTATCTCCACTATTTTACATGGTGTCTGGCACATATGTAATTGATAAATTCTTTCTGATTGGTTGATTTTATGATTTAGAGTTAGAAAGAAGTGGAAAATCACCTCATTTTATAGAGGAAGGAGTAGATGCCTAGAGAGATGAAGGAATTTACAGTTACATACGTAGCTAAGAAGGATCAAAGCCAAGATTCAAATACAAAATCTTTGACTACAAATTCAATTCTCTGTCTACAGTACTACAAATTGATGATGAAATACCTTGGGTCTCATATTAATTCTTAGGAATAATCGATCACCCTTATTGTCAGTCAGGCAGCTTCTCCTAAGAACCAAGGGAAATAAGAATATGAAGTATTCCTTTTTTACCATCTCTTCTCCTAACCCTCCCTCAACTCATGTCATCCCTGAGAGCTTTGCCCGAGGTCACAAAACAATCTCCTGAATCCTATGGATTGTCATTCTATTCTAGTACAGAAACTAATCCTAATTTAACCCTAATTGTTTCTGTCATTTAAAGGTCAATAAGAAAGTAAGCTAAGGCATCTAAGAAATTTCAAGTGAATGTGAAAATAAAATTAATTTATAAATATACAATTTATATATATATATATGCACCTCATACATATACATATATATGTATGCATATGTGTTTGTGTGTATATATATTTATATGTATACACACATACATAGATACATACATACATACATACAGAGAGAGAGAAAGAGAGAGAGAGAGAGATTCATATGCAGACCTCGAGAGCCTGATAAGATGATGTGTCCATGTGGAAGATGCTAGCATATTGCTTCTTGGAGAATTATAAACGAGGGAAGCATATACATAGACATTCTGTAACTTCTTCCAGTTGGCCAAAGATCCTTTTTCCATTAGCTGTGTAGCCAGAGCCATCAGTATCCTCAAGAGAGCCAATTTAGCTCTGGATGTATCTCTTTCTGCATTTGAGTCTAAGAAAGCCAGGCGACTACTTCTCTGAGTTACTGATGAGAGAGTTATGCTGTAAGGGATATGGGGGCTTTCTTATGAAAATTCCCAAGAAATGGTCTTGGGTTCTGGGCTTTTTCTTTTGTTCTTTTTCATTATATGTGCAGGGAATGAAGTCTGTAGCCTTGGGAGTTTCAAAGACTGTGAATAGGAGCCACAGGAGTTTGGGATTCCAGAAATCTAGAGTAAGTGTTAAGGGCAGCCAAGCAATCCTTTGGGAAATTTTTCAGGATTCCAGCTTCGTGGAAGCCCTTAGGTGTGAAGTTGATGGGAACAATGCAGTATAGTTGCTAAACAGTGACACTAATTCCACTTTCACCTCTGCTGAAGTTGTGTGTGTACACAAGTGTGAGGAGAGTATTAAACTCCTGATATTTTGGAGAAAATGAATATTTGTTCTTATTATTTTTTGAAGTAAAAATTATTTTGTAATAATTATCCAATGTTAAATAGTCAATGGGCCCCTAAAAATGGAGTTTCAGAGGAAATAAATACCAATCCCTCAGAGTAGTTGAGAAACATAGGGGAGAAAATATAAAATCCCAACCCTAAGAGAGAGAGGCCAAAGCTTCTCAGATTTTTTCAAAAAGCTAGACACAATTCTATTGCCATATTATGCATTAATTTAATTTTTTTATGTTTCCATGTGTAAAATATATATGTATACAAGTAAACAAGTGTTTATAAATATGTCATAAATGTATGGTGAAGAGATATAGTGGTGTTATGAAAGTAGAACCAAGACATTTCCTGGAAAATCTCAAATATTTCTTAATCCTCTTGACAAAAAATCAAACATTTCAAAATTTCATAAGAAATAAGGGTAAGAGAATAAAAATAGCCATCTCTCTGCCACGCCTTAAAAATTTAAGATTTTGGACCTAATAAAAGGCTTATTAAAATGTTCAAACACAATATGGGTAGTGATCTATCAGGCATTTTGAAAAGAGATTCATAGATTTCATATAGAATTTGAGAGTTAGAAGGAACTTCAGCAGCCATCTAGTCTAATCCATATGCAAAAGAAATACCCATAATAACCTGAGAAGTATTTATCTAGCCTCTTGGAAATCACCATAAAGGGAAAAGGGAAGCCTCCCCCCTCTCTTGGTAGACTATTTCAACTTGAGAGCCTCTTTCTCCCCAACTCTCTTTGTGTAACACCTTTTTTTTTTTAGATTTTCAAAATATCAGGCACATATAGTTTCATCAATCTTTGTTAGATGTATACTCCATCTTTGGCCAGAAATTTATCATCTTTGTATTATAAATGAGATTGAAAGATCTAAATCCCCTTCTCAAATATTCTTTTCCCAGCCAGCTATTTACTTCCCAAATTATTTTTTACTCTCTCTATGCTTTGTCTTCAATAGATAAAAGTGAGGAAAATACAACCTGTGTCCCCATGGACTTCAATTTCTTGCCAAAGACTCCCTGGTCTTTGGCAATAATTGTTAAGGTACCTTCTGGCAGTGTCATTTGTACCAATGTGAATCACCAGAAGTGGATACTTGTCATCCATTTTGATAAGTCTCTGTTATGTCTTGGATATATGCCCTGGGAAGACAACAAACATCTCTATTGTTATAATCAGCTGGATAAATAACTGTCTCAGTACTCTTCAGCAGGGAATAGCTTACTACTCTTTATTTCTCTGCTTTTTGTTGGATGGGTTCTCACCTGATAGCATCATTAGTTAGATACTATGCCATTCAGCACATATAAGTTAAGTATTGATATAAATTTACTGTCTATAGTGCCTTTAAAATAATGTAATTTCATTGTTTATCTCTTTTAATCTTATATTTTTACTGTTGCTTTTTTCTGAAATCATGATTGCTACTTCTGCTTTTTTGTGTTTACTTGAAGAATAAATACATTTTGCTCTAGCATCTTATATTAACTAATATAAGTTAATTCACATTTGCATGTGAATCTTTGTCTTTCAAATGTATTTCTTATAAATAGCAGATTGTTGGATTCTGCCATCTAATTCATTTTGCTATCCTATGTTTTATGGATGGGTTCATCCATTTTATGTTTACATGTGCTTATGTTAATGATGTGAGAAATAAGGAAATTTGAAAGAAAGAAGACTTTTGGGGAAAAGATATGAGTCTTCGATTTCTTTGAGATACCAAATTTGAAATGTACAATAAGTGATTAGGAAAACTGTATGGAAGTGCAGGGAAAAATTGTGAACAAATATATAAGCATGTTGATTATTTGCTTAAAGATGAGAGTTCAATTTATAGTCAACAATATACAGAAATAGACACAGAAGAGAAGAACTGAGGTATATCCTTGGGAAATACCCACCATTAGAGGACATTAGAGTGGAGTTTTAGCCACTAAAGGAAATGGAAAAGGAGCAATAAGATTAGGTAGGAAGACAACTAGGAGAACAATCTGTCATCAAATCCCAGGGAAGAGAAAAGTGGCAGAGGATGGCAAACAATGTAAAATGGATTTAAAATAATGAAGGATGAGAAGTAATGATCCAATTTGGCAATTAAGAGAATAATTTTAGTTGAATGATGGTGTTTAAAGTCAAATGGCAAAATGTTAAGGAGTGAGTGGAAGAAGGAGAAATAAAATCAAAAATTTCCAATAACTTTTTCTAGGAGTTTGAATAAGAAATTGAATAAGATGGGAAACTGAGAACTTCTCAGAGTAATGATTGTGAGAGATTGGTAGGGTTTTTCATTGGGGATCCTGTTGCAGGAAGAGAGATAAATTGTGGCTTTTTAGAATATCAAAGGCAAACCAGAACCAGTCTGCTAGTTGTTGAAGGGTCTGGTTGATATCAGTGAGCCTTGAGTGGGCGGGAAGTGCTTTGTTCTGAGATTAACAGGCCTGGTGGTGGGTCTGCCTTTTCTTTCCCTATAAGTCTGGGCTCAGGTGAGCAAGGGGGTGCACTCCTTCCTCTCCTGGCTGCGGCCCGGAGAAGAATGATTGTCCCAGGGAATTTCGCGAAATTCAAATAAACTTCTAATTTTCACTTTGAGAAATCTCTGAGTAATGATTTTGAATCGGGAATCAGATTTTTATCCCACACAAAATGGAAGAGGGGTAGCTGGGCTACATAGTGGATAGAGCACTGGCTGTGGAGTTAAGAAGATCTGAGTTTAAATCTGGCCTCAGACTCACACTTACTAATTATTCAATCTTGGGCAAGTCACCTAACCTCAATTGCCTTGGGGGGGGGGGGGAGGAAGGCAGGAAGGGGGAGAGGAATGTCTTAGGACATTATCTTGAGGAATGGTCTAGTGAAGTTGTGTTGTTTTTGTTGTTTTATTGATGGAATTGATTTTGTTATGGTTAAAGACAGCAAGAAGTGGGCAAATGTATAAAAAGAGTTTGAAGATAAGGCAGTCAGAGATGAAAAGAGAACTAGAGATAATTTAGGTTAATGGAAGATGATGAGAAATGATTCATCTTTTTAAACTAAGAACATTCTTTTAAAAATGCTTTTGCTTTGAACCTATCACATCGTCTAATTAACTAAGGAAACAGAAAGCACATAAATTAGGGCTTCAAAATTATATTTTCAAGTAGTTGTAGATAAATATCACCTTTGTAATTTGAATCCAAGTTTTCTAATTCAAAATTTAACATTCTTCCCCATGATATGCCAGATAAAGGTTGTATTTAGGTAACCTATAAGATTTCTTCTAATTCTGCAGTTTTATGATTGTATATATTCATGGAGCATATTTCTAAGATCTCTAAAACTTTACAAATAAAACTTTCAGAGCATCAGAAAAATAAAGTGATTTTAAAATTTATTTAATACATCAAAATATAAATCATTTAATCAAATTATACATAGATAAACATCTATAGTCTGACTGTGGTCCTAAAAATTATCACTAAATCTAATTAACCATCAATAAATTTCAAGAATTTAAAAAAAAGTTATACTCTTGGCCTAAATAGGATATGACACTAATTGCATGTTGTATGGCTTCTGGTTTCTGGCTCTTTGCCTAAATGTGATTAAAAAAATTAAAATAAAACAATGGTATCTTTGAAATGAAGAAATTGGGCTTTAGCATCTTATGGTAGAGAGAACAATAGAATGGCTTTCACATAATCTTACTAAAATATTCATTATATGCCAGGAAAAAAAAATCCAAGAAAGGCAGAAATTAAAGGTTAGTTCTAATGGAGCAAAGTATAACAGCTTCATTTTTAAGTAACACATTTAGGGTTCTTAAGTCTATAGGCAAATCAGATGCTTTTGTCTAAGCATTAAACGGAAATTCATTTGAATGACCACTAATGAAATTACTACTACATTGGGAAGAATGCATATTTAGGGGGTGGATTGAAATGCTCTGTTGTAGTAATGTCTATTTTGGTGTAGTGTAAAATGTTATTTACTTCATTATTAAATGCACTTTTAAAATATATTTTACATGTATAATGGAGATAATAAACAGGTATAATTTGATCAAGTCAGTCACCGCCAGATGATTACAAAAATTTGAGTGGTCCCACTTGCAGAAGGTAGGTCACAAGTAGTAGAAATATTAAGTACTTTACAAATATTTCATTCTATCCACACAACCACTCTGGGAGGGAGGTTATATTTGTAGTGAGGAAAATGAAGCAAATAGAGTGAATTGCCCAGAGGCACATAATCAGAAAGTGTCTGAAGTTAGATTTGGACATCTTTCTCACTCTAGACCTAATCCTTTGTCTACTGGCTACTTTGTTATCTAGAAACAAAAAGATCTAAGAGTGGGGTCTTTTAAGACTTATAGTAGTCTTTGTATATGAAAACATATTGAATGGGATGACCAACTGAAAGACACAATGGACTTGTCCTCATGTTATGAATTTTCTGTGTCTTTTTCTGCTTACTCAATAAGTTGGAAAATCATAATGAGAGGTGGAAAGTAGGGGGAAACCAAGTTATTTTGTTCTTTAAAATTTTTCCTTATGCCTTTTGTGAAGATACAGCAAGAGAGGGGTGAGGATGAGTACTTCATTTTCCCATTCCCCAATCTCACCCATGACATTTTTTTTTTAATGGAAGCACATGATCAGAAAAGACTTGGGTTTCTAAGAAGCCTGAAAAAGGAATTCAAAGATATTGTGACTTGAACCCCAATCTTCTGCTAAGAAATCCACCTATAGATAAAAGAACTTAACTCCTTGAGCTGGATGCCAAGAGAAGAGGTAGAGGTAATGAAGGCAAATTAGATAGAGAGCTAGGATTATAGTCATCAAGACTTGAGTTAAAATCTGGTTTCAGACACTAGTTGACTGTTTGACCTCAGACAAGTCACTTCAGCTCAGTTTGCCTCAGTTATCTCATCTGTAAAATGGGAATTTAAAATAATACCTACCTCCAGTATTGTGAAGATAAATATGAGATTGTATTTGTAAAGCTCTTTTTAAATTTTTAAGTGCAAACTTAAAGTATATGTATATATAAACACGCACACAAATAACCTGAAAGAATGGTTATCTAAAGAATTTATGAGTATGGAGGCATGGATATAAAGAATGTTTGGCCAAAGCAATCAAAATCTCTGTGATGTAGGTCCTCATTTTACATCTTGAAAGTGTTCTTTCTATGGCATAACATCTCTGCTAAACAAGTTATTCTGCCAGGATCCACAGGTGGGCTCCTGAGAAAGGTATGTATCTATCATATTTTCTATTGTCTCTCACTTTGGGCTTAGCTGAAATTATGGTTGAGGGTATTGCTTTGTTTTTTTCAGAAAGAATAAAAACTCATACCCAAGAACAAATAGGAGTTTTAGATATTTCCCTCAAAAAGATACCAGATCCAAGCATATAATTCTAAACTCTTCTCACTCAACTTGTCTCAACTCAGCTTTACGACTGGACCCCAAGAAGAAAATTGGTGTTGAAACAATGATGCTTTTAAATTTCTTTCAGACTGTGTATAAGCATATCTCCTCCAGATATGAGCTCTGATGAAAGTTGTCATTGCCAAAAATGTCCCATCCAAAGCCTGTCCAAGCTACACTTTTCAAAAGATATAAAGAAGATGAATCTTTCAACTGGTTTAACTCATCTCCTCCATTTCGAAACTCCTAGTTTCTCCAGTTTACTCACTTAGTTGAGGGGATAAAGAAAGAGCATCAAGGGAATCTGTTCCCTGAGCATAAGTCCATTGTCTCTGCAAACACCCATCCCAATCTTGACTTTTACATAACAAGGTGATTACTCAAAACCTTGTTGGACTAAGAGGAGGTGTGGTAAAATGAAGATACTTTTGGACCTACCTTTCAATATAGCCTTCATCCAGGACAGAGACCATCTCTCTTTAGAGAAAATGGACACTTTGTAAGCTTGAAGTGTCTGCCCACAGGTAGACAAACTGAACAGGTATTGCTCAGAGTCAAGTTCATGATTTTTTTTTTTTTTACTTTGATGTATTTACGTGGAGATAGCCAGGTAGACATATTGAGAAGAGAGTGAAGTTTACCATTTAGACTGGTCAGAAACCATCATCATCCCTGTATTACAGCACTGCAAGTGACAATATTTCAGATTCTATTCAGCCTCCTTGTCTCCAATAAATATCCTGTGTTTCTCCTAACCTATGCATGGGAAAAAAGGAGAAAACCTTAACAAGATAAATGCCAAATGGTATCATTCCTCAGTTGGCCCACTTTTTTTTAGAACTACTTCAAGGTCAAAATTCATGCAATTATGTATAAATCTCTGTAATGCCTACCAAATGCAGGCAATTTTTTCAGCACCACAAAGTTTGTATGTTCTCTGGATGAGGTATTATTCACCCAGAGAGTACAAACTGTAAATTCAGCTTTACAAAGTCTAAAATGGCATAACCTTCTCTGTCTTGTCTCTTTTACCTCTCCCTTTACCTTTCAAATGGGATCATTTGAAATTATCTACACACCTTAATTAACTGAAATTAAGGATTCAGTTATTTGACAAAATCTACTTCCTACTAACTACACACATTTGTAAAATAAGCAAAAGAAACTGGAGAATTCCTGTTACAAAATAGCTTAAGTTTACATAGTGTTTTATAATTAAAAAAGCACTATCACAAACTTTAACACATTTGATCCTCACAACAACCCTCAGATGCCTATAATTCAAGCATAGTTATCCCCATCTGAAATGGGGGTAATTTGGCCTTAGAATAACCTACTAGAAATTATATCCCAGGTATATTTACGATTTGAACCCCAAACTCCAAATCCAGGGTACTGTCCTCTACTCTAAACCCAACTTTCCCATTTTCAATTAAAAAAATAAAGACAGTGAGTGAAACAGAAATAAGTGGCATTTTTGTCCCCTACAGGACATTGATTGTCCTGCCTGAAACAGAAAGGTCGAAAGATGATCAAATTTAGGATGGGAAACCATGACAGAAATCCTTTGGTTCAACCTCTCAATCTATGATGCAAGAAAGAAACTTGCCCCAGATCATATAGAGTATAATTTTGAAGCTTTAGATTCCCAAATACTGTATTTTCATTTTCTTTTTATTTACTTGTCCATTTTCAAAATCATTTCAAGAATTTTGAACTAGTTTGTCATTTTGTTTTATTTTTCTCCTGCTGGGCAACTAAGTACTTTTTGGAAAGGAAATACTAAGATTTATCTATGGGTGGTAAACAGAGAAGGGTGGCAATAAATTCCATTAGAATATAGACAAATCCACTTACCTGCCCCCACATATATGTGTATAGATATATGCATTATATACATATATCTATACACATATACCTATAGACCTGTATATATTGTTGGAGACAAAGAGACTGTTAGAGACATCACCAAACCCCTGCCCCCAAAAAGTGCATACCAGGAAGCAAGATACGATCAAATACCTCAAGAAAGTGTCAAGCAGGCATCCTGCTTCAAGAAGTCACACATACACAAAGATTCCTCCCCTTATTCAATTTCCTGACAAATGGTCAACAGATGTTACATCCTTTGTTATATGAAAATTTACTTTGATACACAATGTATAAAAACCCTGTACTGAGCCTCAATAAACGAGCTATTCTGTCCCTACACAGAGTGGTCTCCATTCTTTCCTTTCACAGCCCATCCCCAGGTTGAAGCCTCCCCAGCCTTTTTGGCTCACAGGCCGATGCGAGATCTCAGGCACCCTTAGCTCGAGACCCGCGGGTCGGGTCAATATATGTGTATATATATACATATATATATAGCCTTAGAATATATATGTATCCATATATATACACACACATATACATATATATATGCATATACCTAGACACTACGTGTGTGTGTGTGTGTGTGTGTGTGTGTGTGTGTGTGCATAATCCAGTCTTCCAAAATGCCCTTACAATCTTTCTAGCTTTCTGAAATAATCTTCCATTTACTTGTGGAAGTATTTAACTCAGATATTAAATGTATCCTTCATATTGTTTAAAAACAATAAGGTTTATAATAAAGAAGTTTATCCCACTTCCTCATCTAAATCTCTTTATAGTGAGAGAAACTCATTTCCTATTATTTCTCCCACTCACTACTCGAGGACATGGAAAATGACGTCTTTAGACTACTTAATTATCATCATCATCATCATCATCATTGTTATCAACATAGCAAATATTTATCACAAATAATAACATATGTGTATGAAATATTGTGGTTTCAAATTACTTTCACATGACATTAGAACAGTTAGGCAATGTAATGGACAGAGTGCTGGACTTGGAGTCTGGATCACCTGAATTCAAATCTGGCTTCAGACAACAGCTGTATGACTTTGGGCAAGTGACACTCTATGTTTGCCTTATTTCCTTATCTACAAAATGGGGAAAATAATAGTCCCTTACTCTCAATGTTATTGTAAAGTTCAAATGGCACAATAATATTTAATAGTGCTTGCATATATACTATATAAATTTTGACAATTACCACTATATTGGTCTAAATAAATATGGGCATTTGACTTCAGTTTCTGATTCACAGAAATTCAAAGTGCTGAAAGAATCTCTGAGACATCTAATCTAATGTACAACTGACAAAAACGTCTTTTCAATGTACCTGACAAGTTAGCCATATGTATTCTGATAGATTTTCAGTGAGTGAAATTATCAGCTCCTATGGTAGACCATTAAACTTGAGGCTACCTCTAATTGCTTTTAAATTAATTAATTAATTTTGAGTAGTGTTTTATTTTTTCAAATACATGAAAATATAGTTTTTAACATTCACCTTTGCAAACCCTTGTGTTCTAATTTTTTCTCCCTTTCTCCCCCACACTCTACTCTTGAAGACAGCTAGCAATATGATATAGATTAACTATGTACAATTCTTTTAAGCATATCTTCTTCCTCATCATGCCATGCAAGAAAAATCAGATCAAAAGAGGAAAAAACACCAGAAAAAACAAGCCACATCCTCCACAAGTTTTCTCTTCTACAGAATTTGAGGTCCTTTACCTGAAACTTTTGTCAATTTAAAATTTGTCATCCTTCCTGGTTTGATCAATTAAAACATATTGATTATTTTTTTGGTTTCAGGCAATGGGAAAGGAAAAACACTGGAAATACAAAAACCAAAAGAAACAAAAATCCCAACAATACAAAAAGAGCTTCCTTCAAGGTCTTTACACCCATCGAGTCAGACATTCTTAACCTTTTTTGTGTCTGGTAAAAATAGGAAACCTTTTGACAATCTGAGGAAATAGAAAAAAATTAATCTCAGAGCAACTTACTCAATAATAGGTTACTAAGAAGTAGAAACTGAGGGAATATCCATGAATTGGAATATGATTCAACAACATAGCATGTACAAACATAATGGAAGTATAATTGTGCTATAAGAAATGATGGGGTGATTTCAGAGAAAGCCAGGGATACTTTTGTGAATTGATGTAGAGGAAAATGAGCAGATTTAAAACAATCATTTGTACAATAGCAACACAATTTTAAAGATAAATTTGAAAGATTCAACATATATTTGGTGAGGAGGGAGGAAGAAAGGTGTGGAACGTGGGGTTTGGAGAGGTGAATGTTGAGGACTATCATTGAATGTTCTGAGAAATGAAAAACTATTATAAATTTTTTTTAAAAGACTCAACATAATGACAAAACATGATTCCAAATTCATAATGATCAAGCACAATAATCTTCTCTTGATACAGAAGTGATGAAGGATTGAGTACAGATTGAAACATGCATTTTTTTTAATGGTCAATATAGGAGGGGGTTTTTTTGTTTGTTTGTTTGCTTTTTGTTTTTGTAATTGCTGTTTGGGAGGGAAGGATTATAGGTATTTTAATGGAAGTACTATTTTTCTTCTTTTCTCAATAGTAAGAATAAGGAAAAGTAGAAAATTCAGACCCGAAATAAAATTAAATTAACAACAACCAAAAAGAACAACTTACTAGTAGTACTAGGGATATAGTACTGAAACTAAAATCAGAAAGATCTGAGTTCAGATTTAATCTCAGACACTTGTAGCCATGTGAGTTTGGACAAGTCACTTTATCTCTATCTGCTTCAATTTACTAATGTATAAAATGGAGATAATAATAATATCTGCCTCCCAAGGTTATTATTAACATAAAATAATATGTTAAACACTTTGCAAAACTTAAAACACTATATTTTAGTGGTTATAATAGTTATCATTTGTATTGTCTTTTTTTAAAAAATAATTGAAGGGAATAATAAATTTCAATTAGAGCTAAATAGATAAAGGTATAATTTGTTTTTCCTATCCAAGTTAACAGCCTCCCTGAAATTTATTCATAGTTCTAAGTGAAGAACTCCTCTATAAAGAGAAATGCAAAGTGAATACATCAACATATAAATAAATACTGAGTAATTGTGTTGGGGAATATGTTAAATGGAGAACTAGGTAAGACCCCCAAATAGGAGTTACTAGTTGAGCTGAGCTTTGAAAGAAGTTAGCATATAAATTGATTGGATTTAGAGCATAAGGGAAAGTTAAGAGAGTAAAAATAATTCTAAGATTATAAATTTGGGAGTTGGCAGAAAGTTTGTGACCTTGAAAGATACAGGAAACTTATGAAAAGAGTTGAGTCTGGATGAGTGCTTTTTTTAGATATATTGAACTTAAAATACCTATTGAGATAATTCTTTATAGATGAATAAAAGACAGTTAGTTATGTGCCACTGGAGCTCAAAATATAGGACTGGCTATATAATATTTACATAGAAATTATCATCCAACCAGTGGAATTTTGGGGATCACTAAAGAAGGGTATGGAGAAAGAAAAAAATAGGAAAGATAGCCCACAACAGTGGACTTCAAATGTGATCTGACGTGGGCAGAGAATAAAACTACTACTTTCATTTTTTTCTGAACATTTGTGCCTCTTTTTAATGTAACTTAATCTAATATTAACACTTTTGCCTGCCATGTTATGTCATTGTTTCATTTTAAGCTTGTAGTCTACTGAAACATCCAGGTCATTTTTAAAATTAAATAATATGCAAACATATTAGCAGCCCTTTACCCAACATATTATCCCATCTCTCAGTTTTGTGTCATCTGATGTCTGGTAAGCATGAAATCTACAACATGCCTTTAAATCAATGATGAAAATGTTGAACTGCAAAAGATCAAAGGAGAGAAATCTGGTGTACTGTACATGAGACTTCCTACTCTTGACCTCTAATGATTTAGCCAGTTTTGAATCCACCAAAATGTACCATTGTGTAATTATATGTCCCCCTCTTGTACAGAAGAATTTCCTTAAAGACGAACAAATATTTTAATAAATCTAGGTAAATTATATCTATAGTACTTTATGATTTAATTGCCTAGTTACCTTGTCAAAACATAAAATGTGGTTAGTCTGTTATGACCTGATCCTAATGAAACTATGCTAGTTCTTAATGATTTCCATTTTTCTTTATAAATGCTCACAAACCATCCCTTAAATAATACATTCCAGAATTTTATCAGGAAATCAAAGATACTTGATTTGTACTTTGCTGACTCTTTCCTCTTACCTGAAAAGCCTCTATTATCAGGGCCCTATTTTCAGGTTTCTGTACTAAACACTTTTGAAAATTACCCTTTAAGTGAGATCTAAACCTCTCTCTCAGATGAGGAGAGTTATCTCATGCATAATGGGAGAGTTTATTCATTCTGTAAAATCTACTTATATTTTCCATGTTTTCTGTTTTGCTACCTGTTTGGATAGTTTACTATTTACTGTGTGTTCATTGTCATACTGGCATTTGGTGGGAAGGAAATCAAGCCTTAGATATAAAGTTTATGATCTTTTTTTCTCAACAAAGAATATTTATGAGGAACTTAACCTTAACCTATTAACCTAAAATTACCTCCTCGAGACTAATAATTGGCAGATAGATATAATTTTAGACTAGCACCCTCAATCTTTTGGAAGAGGGATATAGTCAACCTCTGCCTCCAAATTTCTTTCCTTTCAGGTAGGAATTTTTTATTCAAACAATCAACATTTAGTGGACCTCTGCCATGTGCCAGACCTTATGCTAAGTTCTCAAGATGGAAAGAATAAAGAAAATTCTTTACCTCAAAGAGCTTACAATCTAAGTCTCCCTTGGAGAAGTGTGTAGAGAAGAGATGTTAGGGATGTATTTGTGTGTGTGTGTGTGTGTGTGTGTGTATAGTAAGGTATGTCTAAGTACATATATATGTGCGTGTGTATATATGTATAAGTACATATATATGTATATATACACATATACATATATATGTACTTAGACATACCTTTGAGCACATACACAGCCTAGATAGGCCAAACACACACATACACACACCCTACAAAACATTATAGAATGCAAAAAATTTTGATGAAACTAGCAAGAAATAGAACTATGAAAATCTTCAAAAAAGGCTATATTTCAAAAGTCTTGAAATCTCAAATGAAGCCAGTGATTCTAAGAGTTACAAAGTCATAAAGGCAATTATTCTAGGCATGGCAGACAGTCTGTGCAATCTCACAAAAGCAAAAGGTTGAATGTTGATCTACTTGTAGGTTACAGACTGATTATCTAGGGACTGAATACTACCCTGGGTTCCAGGTACTTTCTGGATCAGTTCTCCTAAAATTATAGCTCCCAAGTGTCAGTGGGTATATTTGCTTTAAAAAAAATGTAAGTGTAAATATATGTACTAAGGTAGCAGAATAATAAGATTCAATGGTAACTATCTCAAAAATGTCTGCATGTGTATATACATACATATGTGTACATATGCTTGTGTGTGTATATGTGTTGTCAGAGAAAGTCATTCATTTATCCTCTTGGGCCTTCTCTCCAAAGCTTGAAACTTGATTAGAGGCAGCTAAGGGGCACAGTGGATAGAACAAGGAGTCAGGCATTTGGATGATCTGAGTTCAAATTTGGGTTCAGGCATTGATTGCCTGTGTCAGTCTGGGTAAATCAGGTCATTTTCTGTTTCAATTTCCTTCACTATAAAATGAAGATTCTGACAGTACCCACTTCTTAAGATTATTAGAAGGATCAAATGAAATAATACCTGTAAAGTGTGTGATTTGTTTTTAGCACAGTGCCTAGGCCATAGTAGATATTTAAACAAATGTTTGTTCCTCTTCCTCCCTCCTGACTGCTAGGCTAATTCTTCCTTTATTCAAAGTTTCCCCCCTTAACTGCTCCCAGCAGTCTATTCCCATGAGCCACTTACATTGAATCTCTCTTTGGCTCCCTGGACCTGCTCCAAGTTAATTGTGTTATCTCTTACTGGTCAAGAATCTTTGCTACAAAGACTGATGGAGTGGAGAAGAAAAGAGATTTCCTTTTATTTTGCTGCTCTTTTTTGTGAGAGGCAGAAGGGTAAAGAGAAAGAGTGACTCTTAAAAGCTGAGAGTTTGTTGTTGTTGTTTTCGTTTGGGTCCCACCCCCTTTATAATTGACTCTCTTCTCTGTTGGCAGTGGCTACTGACTGCAAAGTTCAGCTGCCTTCATTGTGTCCAGAGCTAGCTAGTAGGCTAGCATTTTAAAGGGCATATTTTGCATGTAAATCTGGCCAATCAATGGCAAACTGCCTTTCTAAGTCCATTAAAGAGGAACTTTGTACTTTACAAAGAGATAAAGCAAAGACATTTTTTTTGTATTTATTTTAATATTTTAGCATATGGTTGTCTCCTCTACACTCCCCTTCTGTGATAACCAAATTTGGGGCAGGGACAATCAATTGAGGGGACTTTAAGGGACTTACCCTGAGTTTAGGGAGTAGGAAGTGGGCCAGTTTGGGATTTATGGAGTGGGGGGGGGAATAATGTAAAATCCTGGAAAAACAGGGTAAGACTAAATTGTTAATGCTGAATAATGTGTACTTTATCTCAGAGACAAAAGGTATTCTCCTATTATTTGTATAGCTTATTTATAAAGAGAGTTAAGGATGGAATAGAATCAAACGTATAAAAATCTGTGTTTCTTGCCAAAGAATTTGCATTCTTTAGGCACTTAAAATGGGAATACTGATGACTGCAATACACAATATTATATAAATAAGTATGTCAAAAATGTACAACATGTTATGTGAGGTTAGAGAAAAAGGCTGCTGCTGCTAGAAAAAACAAGGTAGATCAGGGCAAGCTTTATGAATAACTGAACATTGGAATTGAATTTTCAAGGCTAAATAGGAATTCAACAGTTAAAGAGGAATCAGGAGACTATTCTAAGCTTGTGCTTAAGCATAGATACAGAAGAATACAAATCATGCTAGGTGAGTAAATAGAAGGTAGAGATACAGGTTGTCTTGTTTTCATGGCAGAAGTGTATGGAAACTGCTCAATATGTCA
The DNA here is from genome assembly GCA_023553655.1 of Myrmecobius fasciatus. Classification (NCBI taxonomy): domain Eukaryota; kingdom Metazoa; phylum Chordata; class Mammalia; order Dasyuromorphia; family Myrmecobiidae; genus Myrmecobius; species Myrmecobius fasciatus. The sequence continues at coordinate 181,297 of JAJPUD010003419.1, forward strand.
TGTAACAGAGGATAAATCAATGAAGTCCCATTTTGGAAAGCATATAAAGGGAATTGCTGTGGATAGTTGGTGAGTCTCCTAAAATGCTTAATGAGAGAAAATGGAAGGTTCCCAGCTATAATACTTACATAGTTTGTTAGCAACCATACTATTCCATGTGAGATGAATAGAAAATAATCCTCATACAAATATTTCAGAGTTATTCATTTTCCTATACCTTCAAAGCTGGATAAATGCATAACTATCCTTCAAATCCCATGGAATTTGGTCAAAAAAAAAAAAAAAGAGAAACTACAAATAGGACCAGTTATTATAGGATACTAGATAACAAGCACATGGGTCTGACTTGAGTCAAAATTATGGTTTAGTACAGTGCCAGACTCTATACTGAACACTTTACAAATATTTCTCAATGATCTCATAACAGCCTTGAGAAGTACTTCCTGTCCCCCCTCTCATTTTACAGGCATCTAAGTGGCACAGTGGATAGAATGCTGGACCTCAAGTCAGGAAGACTTATCTAAGTTTAAATCTGACCTTAGACACTTGTTACTTGTGTCCTAAAGACAGAGAATGTGAGATTGAACTTTGAAGAGAGATTGGGGATGGATACGAAGATCTGAGAATCATCAGCATAGACAGTGTAATTAAATTCATGGGAATTTAGAAGATCACCAAGTGAACTAGTACAGAGAAAGGAGAGAAGAGGTTCAGGACAGATTCATTCAGCTGGAAAGCATGGTTTGGAGGAGAATCCAGAGGAGAGAGAGAAGTCCTTAGAGACATAGGAGGAAAACCAGGAGAGAGTGATGTCCTGAAAGCCTAAAGAGAAGAGAGTATCAAAGAGGAGGTGATTAACAGAGTCAAAGAATACAGAAAGGTCAAATAGAATGAGGATTGAGAAAGGGCCATTGGATTTGTCAGCTAAGAAATCTTTAGTAATTTGGGAAAGAGCAGTTTCCCTGGAATGATAAGGTCAGAAGCCAGATTATAAGGGTTAAGAAGAAAAGAAGAAAAAAGTAGAAGCATATATGATTTTTAAAAAATCCTAAAAAAGATGTTTAGATGGAAGCAAAATTAGCTTATTCTTTTTGGCTGCAGAGAATAAATGAATGGAACAATGAATGGAGATTGCAAAGGAGAAAATTTGGGCTTGATCTTGGGTAAAACTTCAAAATGATTATATCATACAAAGTAGAATAAAAAGATTGTGGACTTCTCCTTGAAGGTCTTCACACAATGGCTAGATTACCATTTTCCAAGCATATTACGATGGAAATTACTTTTCTAGCTAGTGCTACCTAAAGAACACCTATGGAACATGTGATTTATCTGTTATTTCTATCTTATACAAAGTGAAAACCAATTTTCCCAGCCATACATTGTTAGGGTCTGAGGTTTTGGGGTAAAAGAAGTTTGTCCTTGACTTGAGGATCAAAGGATGTGGTTTGTGATTCCCTTGAGAAACTTCAGGCTGAAATACTTGACCAATAATGGCTTAATAATAGCTATTCAGAGTGATCTTTTGTTGAGAGAAGAATCACACTCTTTATTGAATACCTCCTTTCAATACAAGCTTAATTGCTGATGACTGGGTGTGGGAATATGGACAAAAGGTATGACCTCAGAGTGGGGGAAGGAAGGTAGGAGGCAAGGAGGAGGGGTCAGGTGATGAGGAGAGGCAAGACCAGGAGGGACTAAAGGGAGGGGGAAGGCTAGGAGGCTAGGAGAGGAGGGAAGAAAAAAGCAATGCTGGTTGTAAGGGAGAGGAGGAGGTGAGGAAGGCAATGGAGGCGATGGGGGCTGAATAAAGTACTGCCATAATCTACCATCCTCTGGCTCAACCCTTGTTGGTGACCAAGCCTGCTTGGCCAGATGCGCACCGAAGCACCTGATAGGTGAGACCTGGCTACCCTCCTCCAAATATTGCTCTTAGCAATACATTTGTTTTATGACATTCTTTAAGGTACTTCTCCTACATAAATCCTCATTTACAGACCATTTACATACTCCCTCTATTGTCTTTTGGGTAATGCTCACATCACTTCAGTTTTTTGAAGACTATGGTGTTCTGTGACTAAGCTATACATCTTCATGATTCTACAGAATGGATTTGCTTTAATTTTAAACAAGGTGTCACCTATGCATATACAAAAGTCACCCAGGATTCTTTAAAGATATCATGAGAGGAATAATAATTTTGTTCAACAACTTTCTGATTATGGATATAAGGCAGGATATCAAAAAGGAGATGTGATCATCAGACATATTCTCCAGAATCACATAGTATATTCACGATAGATTCCAAGTTGAAGGATTCCATGCATGTGGAGAACTCCTCCAGATGCTTCTGTTTGTAGATATTTTGTTGATTATAGGCAGAGCTTACTAAATAGAATCATTATCTCTCAGCTGAATGTGGCCTGTGGTACAAAGTAATACCTTCAATCAATCAGACCATCCAGAGAATTGGTATAAAATATTCCCATCTATAATATTCAAAGATATTCCCTTCTTGTAGACCCTTCAAAGAAGGATTAATGGGTTTCACAAATGTATTTAAAATTTCTACTGTCCCATTGCCAAATTGATTTGAGAAATGCTGTCAGCAATAATAGATAAAGTAACAAGTTGGTAAGCATAGAGTCCAAAGGAACTACGGTGTACTATAGTATAGAATAAGAAATGGGAAATGAAGTTTATATAAGCCTAAGAAAGAAAGTAACACCATTTCTCACATTTCAAGTGTATAGGGTAATTTTGTGCTTTTATGCCCTGGTGCAATAAGTTGGCTTCACCTCCCATCTTTCCCTAAATGACCTTCACCTGGATAGATCCCTCCTGCCCTTGGTAGCAGTACCATAAAGGGAAGTGCTTATCTCTAATAGGTAAGAAATAGGAAACTATGAAGATGCATAGATGTGATGGATAAAATCTAAAGTAACTGAAGAAACAAAGATATTTCCAATTTCACCCATCACATAGACAAACCAGTAGCATTTTCAACTAAGTGCCCTAGTTGTTGCCACTTGGCTATATTTGTTCTTTCTATGTTCATGGTTTGGTTGAATGACTTATTCTGCTATGGTATTTTCAAAAAACCCAGAAGAATCCCACTCTCATGTTGTTCTCACAGTAGCACTGTGGCTTCTGCAGCCATATCAGTTTCCTACCAAAAAGCAGTTTTTGCTACGAATGTGATGAATATTTATCCTCCTAAAGGCTCTTACAGTAATGGATAAACCAGAGTGCTTCTTGAGCAGTTTACTTTTTGACAAGTTCTATTGACTGGAATTTTAATGGATAGGAGTTGTCACTTGTAAGAGTATTCAAATCCGGAAATATTTCCTCTCCTGCCTCCCTCAGAATGTCTCTTTAAAAAGAAAAATAAATAAAATTTAAAAATAAATCCAAGCCTACAAAGGATTGACTTTCCGGGTGACAATAGTGTCTGTAAGGGCTCTGCATTGGTCCTTTGATGCATTATTTCTTTTACAATACTTTGCCAGGGAGAAAAGAGAGAGAAACAGGAAGTTCACAGACATTAACAGTCTGACAGGTGTTGACAGTGAATTAGATTAACACCATCTTCATCTTATATTAAGGGACTATGGTTTCCTCACTGACTCTGTTATTCCCCCCTGAAATGACAGAAAGATGTAGTAATGACTTCAAAGACACTTAAACAGTACATTTCTGGAGCAGAGAAAGAAAGAGATGGAAGCCAATTTGAAAATGCTTCTGAGTAATTTGATTGCAAGTATTTTCCCATCATTGGCAACCCAAAAAGCCCTACATCATTTTGTGAAGATCTTTTCCTGAAAACTTCAAGCTGAAGGTGGCAAATGTGTAAATGATGAATTGGGCAGCATTGTGCATGCAATTTCATATCACAACAAAAAATTTCCTTCTATTTAAACTTTTCATTTGAGTCTCATGTAAATTGTTTAGGCAATTAGGACTGTAATTTTAAAACTATCCTTCATATGAGCTTTAGTTAATGTTTGGAGAATATTTCCATATCAGTTGAAGAGCTGTTTACTAGACACGCAATAAGCCTAATAAGCCTACCTTTTACGTATCTAAGTCTGATTGATGACTTCCATTTAAGAAGGAAGTTTGACCTAGGAATTAGCATGACATGAAGAGGAGACAGACAGACAGAGGGGGAGAGAGACACAGACAAATAAAATGAGAGAGAGACAAAGACAGAGAGAAAGACAGAGACAGAGGAGAGAGAGGCAAAGATAAAGGGGAGTGAAAGAGAGAGAGAGAGAGAGAGAGAGAGAGAGAGAGAGAGAGAGAGAAAGAGAGGGGGGGAAAGGAGAGAGGGAGGGAAGGAGGGAAGGACAAGGAGGGAGGGAAGGAGAAAGGGAGGAGGATGAAGATGATGGTGGGGATGGGGATGGGGAAGGGAAAGAGAGTTGCATTAAACAGATACTTAAACAGACTTGAGCATGTCATTTAATCTTTGGACCTCAGCTTATTTGCCTGCACTAGTCAAATAAGTGACCTTACCCTATTAAAACAGTTTCCACAGACTAAACCAGATTTATGATCCCTGGTGAGTAGCATTCTATATCATCTGTTCTTTGGAATTCTGAGCAATCATTTTATTCTGAGTTTTAAATCTTTCAAAACAATGTGTTGTTGTTGTTTATATTAAAGCTTTTTATTTACAAAATATATGCACGGGTAATTTTTCTACATTGACCCTTGTAAAGCTTTCTGTTCCAAATTTTTCCCTCCTTCCCCCTCACCCTCCCCTAAATGGTAGATAGTCCAATACATGTTAAATATGTTAAAATATATGATAAATCTAATATATGTATGCATAATTATGCAGTTATCTTGCTGCACAAAAAAAATCAGATCTAGAAAAAAAATCTAAGAAGGAAAGCAAAATGCAAACAAACATCAACAGAAAGTGTGAAAATGCTTTGTTGTGAACCACATTCAGTTCCCATAATCCTTTTTTGGGGGGTAGATGGCTCTCTATATCACTGAACAATTGGAACTAGTTTGAATCATTTTGTTGTTGAAGAGAGCTATGTCCATCAGAATTGATCATCGTACAGTCTTGTTGTCATGTATAATGATCTTCTAGTTCTGCTCATTTCAGTTAGCATCAGTTCATGCAAGTCTCTCCAGGCCTCTCTGAAATCATCCAATCATTTCTTACATAACAATAATATTCCATAACATTCATATACCATAATTTATTCAGCCACTCTCCGATTGATGGGCATCCCTTCAGTTTCCAGTTTCTAGCCACTACAAAAAGGGCTGCCACAAACATTCTTGCACATGTGGGTACCTTTCCTTCCTGTAAGATCTCTTTGGGATATAGGCCCAGTAGAAACATTGCTGGGTCAAAGGATATGCATAGTTTGATAACTTTTTGAGCATAGTTCCAAATTGCTCTCCAGAATGGTTGGATCCGTTCACAATTACACCAATAATGTATCGGTGTCTCTGTTTTCCCACCTTCAACATTTGTCATTATCTTTTCCTGTCATCTTAGCCAATCTGACATGTATTTAGTGGTATCTCAGAGTTGTCTTAATTTGCATTTCTATGATCAATAGTGATTTGGGGCACCTTTTCATATGACTAGAAATAGTTTCAATTTCTTCATCTGAAACTTTTCTGTTCATATCCTTTGACCATTTATCAATTGGAGAATGACTTGAATTCTTATAAATTTGAGTTAATTCTCTATATATTTTAGAAATAAGACCTTTATCAGAACCTTTGAATGTAAAAATGCAAAACAATTTATTTTTATGATGTCATCATGTCAATTGTCCTATTTCTCCTCATTTTATTCATATAATTATTCCCAGGTCTCATACAAATCTTTCCAGGTTTCTCTTTCTTCCATTCTTACAGAACATTAGCATTACATTAGATTCATTAATTATATTTTGTTCAGCTTTCCCCAATAGAAGAGCATGTGCTTTGTTTCAGATTCTTTGTCACTAAAGAAAGAGATGCCATGATTATTTGTATACACATAGAATATTTTCTTTGTTAATCTTTAAAGATATAGAGTTCAAGATATGAAAAAATGGGTCGAAGTATAGACAGAGTTTAGTACCTTTTTGAACATAGTTCCACATTGTTTTCTAGAACAACTATATATTTCTAGAGCTAGAACAACAATTCATATTCCAACATGAATAAATACATACATACATACATATGCTTTTTTATAGCCCCTCCAACATTTGGCATTCTACCTTTATATCAATTTTGCTGATCTGATAAGTATGAGGCAGAACCTTAGAGTTGTGATCATTTGCATTTTTCTAATTATGTGTGATTTGGAGCTATAAGTTATAACCATAGAGTAGCTAGGTGGCTCAATGGATAGAGTGTCAGGCCTGAAGTCAGCAAGACATATATTACATAGTTTAAATTTGGCCTCAGAGACTTACTAGTTGTGTTACTCTGAACAAGTCACTTAACTGTCTCATCTTTCTTATGTATCTTTACTAAGAAAATCCCAAATAGAGTGGGGATCTTAAAAAAAGTTAGATATGACTAAAAAGCAAGAATTGCTAGCTTGTATTTCTTCCTTAGAAAATTCCTTCTAGTGATGAATTTTGAACCAGTCCTAAATTCTTTTTTTAAGATATTTTCTTTCTGGAATGGACACACCCAGGAATATACCCACTCATCCAATTGCACACCCCCACACCCACACACACCTACACACACATCTTTGTAATCTTCTGTCATACTCTATTTTATTTCAATTTAAGCACCTTTTATCTTTGCTGTCATATCCCACTTACAAAGGAATTAAGATGTATTTTGTCTATAAAGTTTCTGGGATTTTTTAGCCTCTTCTTTATAGCTATTGCTTTTTATCAGTTCAATTTTCACAAAAAAAAAATCAATGTCATTATCTTTGTCTTTTTCCATTTCCTTTTTTATGACTGATAATTTAAATAGATGAGATGAAAGCTTTTGTGACTGTTCATAATGCCATCTTTTCCTCTTTAAGCATTTTGATAATTTGATAGTGATTTTCCACCTTTGTACTAATCAGGTAATTCTGATAACTGCCTCTGATAGGAGTTCCAGACTAATAACCAATCATTTCCTGTCTGTTAGAAATAGTTTAAAAAAATCAAATTTTCCTTCTCTTTTTCCTCCTCCTCCTCTTCCTTTTCTTCTTCTTCTTCTTCTTCTTCTTCTTCTTCTTCTTCTTCTTCTT